>CM031613.1:69871779-70026779 GCA_018398815.1 Conus ventricosus
CTTCCATCTTGTCATAAACTGTGGCCTTGGGTAAACACATTACAAAAAAGTGAAAGAAGGGAATTGAACAGAAGAGAAAGAAGGTATAATGTGTGAAAGGAAATTAACGATAACAATAATGACAATGGTAATTATAGTAATAAATCTTCAAAGGAAAATGATAATGATAAAAAGAAGAAGAATAGTTACATTAATAGTTATGATGATGATGATTTTTAAAAAAATGGGAAATATGGTAAGATATCCTTGAATACTTACAACACTACTCCTACTACTGTTAAGGATTATGATATCAATGATAATGAAAACGGGATAATGAAAACGGGATAGGTGTTACTATAAAAATCAAAGAAAACACACTCTCTCTCTCTCTCTCTCTCTCTCTCTCTCTCTCTCACACACACACACACACACACACACACACACACACACCACACACACACACGCTCGCTCGCTCTCTCTCTCTCTCTCTGTCACACACACACACAGACACACACACGCACACACACACACGCGCGCGCGCGCGCGCTCGCTCTCTCTCTCTCTCTCTCTCTCTCTCTCTCTGTCTCACACACACACACACACACAGAGTACTTTCTGAGAGACTGTCAACCCCAGAGGTCAGAAGAGGCCAGGGGGGGGGGGGGGGGGGGGGGGGGGGGGGGGGGGTTTGAAGGAAGAGTGAGGTCATGTACCAGACCCCAGTCAGAGGAGGGGGCCTGAAGCTAATGGAGGGAGGAGGACAAAGAGAGCTGGGCCGACCCACACCCGGAGCCAGACAGCCCAGTCGCTGTTCGCCACTGGGACAAAGACAGCCTGGAGGCTCTCTCCTCTCGGAGACACTGTGTTTCTGTGTCAGTGTCACAGACCAGCCCCGGCTCTCCCAACAGCCACGAGCGGCTGTGGCCCCGGCGATCGATAGGCTTTGTCTCTGCCTGGGCTGGAGAGGAAGGGGAGGGCAGACGGTGGCAGGGATGGTGTTGTGCACGTGCAGCACACGATTCATGGCTTTTTAGTGACGCATCGCGGTGTGGGGAGGGTAATGTGGGGGATGTGGTTGAGGGAGGGGGGGGGGGGGGGGGGGGACGGCTTCGGGTCTGTTTGTTGGTTGGTTTGTTTTTGTATGACATGGTCTATACAGCTGGATGAGAAGATAACAGTGTGTGATTAGTGGGTCGCAGCCCCGCCCATTCTCTCTCTGACTTGGTCATTGTCTGGGATGTGTGTGTGTGCGCGCGCGTTTGTGTGTCTGTGTAACGTATGCTGTCTTGCTTGGCATCAGTTTCTTTCGATGTTATAGACATTTTTTTTAAAGTTCACCAAAGGCAGAAAGTTGAAATTGTGTTGTAAAATCATTAGGAAACAGGCTTGTGATCATTTGTCCTGGTCTTCCATTGGTCATGGAGCACATGCCCGTCGGGATGCTTTGTGCCAGCACCTTCCCGCATCGTGCTAGTTCAGTGCTGGTCATATCCTCTGTTCTCCCACTCCCCTTCTCTCTGCCTTGTCTTGTTCACTCTGTCTGTCGTCTTTCTGCACTGTGGTCTATCGTTGTTGGGGGGGGGTGTGTGTGCGGCGCGCGCGCCGTGTGCGTGCTCATGTGCGTGCATTCATGTGTATATGTGTGCGCTCCCTAGTGTCTTTGTTCTGGAAACTCCTACACTTAGTTTTCTGATTTGGGTGTATGACGTGTGTGTGTGTGTGTGTGTGTGTGTGTGTGTGTGTGTGTGCGTGCGCGCTTGTGTGTATATGTGTGTGAGTGTGATAATCAGGCGATTAGGGTAATGACAATTGTACAAATTGTATACTGTGGACACAAGCTATGCGTAATACAGTGCCTGTTGGCCAATAGAGTTTTTTTTTTTTTTTTTTTTTTTTAATTCTGTTTTGCCTTATTTTATGTGGTGGCATCTGAGTGTTTGTACTCATTGCGATGTGTCTAATATCACGAATAGTGGATGGACGTTAAAAGAAGGACACACACTCTTTGCGATGTTCTAGAGTGAGGGAGCGGTAAGTGAAGGGGATTGCCTGGTGCGTTCAGCACAGCGTCATTGGACGTGCCATCAGGCCTCAGTGCTTTAGTTGCCATACAATGACCTGCATCTTCGGAAATGAAGTCATGCTGCCGGTTTTTTTTTGTTTTGTTTTTTGTTTTTTAAGATTCAGCAAATAACATCATGCTTCTGTTCTTCGGCTTTGACAAACGAGGGCTGCCCACAACGATTCTTGTCAGCTGCCCCGCTCCCTTCCCAGACAGATGGACGGACTGACTAACCACATCTAACTATATCTACAACGGTCATATTTTCCGTGATCGAATAACCTGCGTGCTAAAATACTAATTTACTTACTATGACCATTTTTGAAGTTGAAATCCGGTCTCACTCAAGAAGCCTCTCTAAATAAAAAGTTTTTTTGCTGGGAGGATGGTAAACTGTCTGGCTCTAGCCAAGCTGCTGTGGCTGGCGGCTACTGGCGGTTGACCTTGAGGGAGGGGAGGTTGGGGGGGGGGGGGGGGGGGGGGCGGTTAAAGGTCGTTGATCCTTCCATCTCCTCATGGTTGGCGGGCTGCCAGTGACCGTTGTTGGTGGGGTCAGGGAGGACGTGGGGAAAGGGAAAGAGGAGAGGCACGCTGATACTGTGTATGGTGGGAACAGCAGCGGCTGCCCCGACTGCCTGGGGCATGCGATCACTTGTATCGGGCATGTGTGAGTGCTGCCACCTGCCGGCCGGGCCAGAAGCTCTGCTGCTCAGTCCTTTGGTGCCGAGGGGAAGATGGATCAGCATCATGTGGCCCATCTGAACTCGTCATCACCACAGCTGGAGGGGTTGCTGGGTGGTATTCCCGTTATTAGCTGCTGTTTAATGACATTGTTGTCATCAGGACGGTGCATCGTGCCAAGTGATTGGCTGAGTTAGATGGCATTGACCACATGGAATGAAGCCTTCTTCTTCTTCTTTCTTCATCTTTCGTCTTCATCTTTGTCTTCTCCTTCTTCTTCTTCTTCTTCTTGAATGAAAACGCCCATCAGGTGCTGAATTCGACAAAGATAAGTGATTGCTCGTTCTTCATTGTTATTGTCCTGAGTGTTGTTTATCTTGCCTGAAGAAGACCTAAGAGGCTTAAACGTGTTGTGTTTTGTCTTGTGATTCATTTTTCCACGTGATTCGGTGGAGTCATGATAAGAACTTTAAAAATTTACCACTCTGTCAGACTGGGTGTCGTGGTATGTTGCCTGGCATTATAGCTGTGAACACAACTGTTAGACTGGGTGTCGTGGTATGTAGCCTGGCAGTATAGCTGTGAACACGACTGTCAGACTGGGTGTCGTGGTATGTTGCCTGGCATTATAGCTGTGAACACAACTGTTAGACTGGGTGTCGTGGTATGTTGCCAGGCATTATAGCTGTGAACACGACTGTCAGACTGGGTGTCGTGGTATGTTGCCTAGCATTATAGCTGTGAACACAACTGTTAGACTGGGTGTCGTGGTATGTTGCCTGGCAGTATAGCTGTGAACACAACTGTTAGACTGGGTGTAGTAGTATGTAGCCTGGCATTATAGCTGTGAACACGACTGTCAGACTGGGTGTAGTGGTATGTTGCCAGGCATTATAGCTGTGAACACAACTGTTAGACTGGGTGTGTATGTTGCCTGGCAGTATAGCTGTGAACACAACTGTTAGACTGGCCGCTGAGTGTAGTGGTATGTTGCCTGGCATATTGGGCTGTGAACACACTCTGTCTCACTTCAAAAAAGTACTTGTTTAACGCAGAAATGTTGACGTGCCTTAGTGATTCTAGAACTTTTTTTTTTTTTTTTTTTTTTACACTTTCCACATCAAAATTTCATTACACATGATGTCAATGTTTCGAGAGAGAGAGAGAGAGAGAGAGGCGGAAGGGACTGTTTGGTACAAACATACCGATGGTCTCCCGTCAAGGACCTGACTTGCCACACTGTGTGTTTATCAGGGAAGGGACTGTTTGGTACAAACATACCATGGTCTCCCATCAAGGACTGACTTGCACACTGTGTGTTTATGAGAGAAGAGAGGGACTGTTTGGTACAAACATACCCATGGTCTGTCATCAAGGACCTGACTTGCCACACTGTGTGTTTATCAGGGAAGGGGACTGTTTGGTACAAACATACCCATGGTCTCCCATCAAGGACCTGACTTGCCACACTGTGTGTTTATCAGGGAAGGGGACTGTTTGGTTCAAACATACCCTGGTCTGTCATCAAGGACCTGACTTGCCACACTGTGTGTTTATGAGGGAAGAGAGGGACTGTTTGGTACAAACATACCCATGGTCTGTCATCAAGGACCTGACTTGCCACACTGTGTGTTTATAGGGAAGAGAGGGACTGTTTGGTACAAACATACCCATGGTCTGTCATCAAGGACCTGACTTGCCACACTGTGTGTTTATCAGGGAAGGGTTAACGTGGTGACAGCCCTGATGTGGCCCTTGCGGTCGGCTGGGCTATAAGCAACATTATCTTATCTTATCTTATCAGGGAAGGGGACTGTTTGGTTCAAACATACCCATGGTCTGTCATCAAGGACCTGACTTGCCAACTGTGTGTTTATCAGGGAAGAGAGGGACTGTTTGGTACAAACATACCATGGTCTGTCATCAAGGACCTGACTTGCCACACTGTGTGTTTATCAGGGAAGGGGACTGTTTGGTTCAAACTTTACCCATGGTCTGTCATCAAGGACCTGACTTGCCACACTGTGTGTTTATCAGGGAAGAGAGGGACTGTTTGGTACAAACATACCCATGGTCTGTCATCAAGGACCTGACTTGCCACACTGTGTTTATCAGGGAAGGGGACTGTTAGGTTCAAACATACCCATGGTCTGTCATCAAGGACCTGACTTGCCACACTGTGTTTATCAGGGAAGAGAGGGACTGTTTGGTACAAACATACCCATGGTCTGTCATCAAGGACCTGACTTGCCACACTGTGTGTTTATCAGGGAAGGGGACTGTTTGGTTCAAACATACCCATGGTCTGTCATCAAGGACCTGACTTGCCACACTGTGTGTTTATCAGGGAAGAGAGGGACTGTTTGGTACAAACATACCCATGGTCTGTCATCAAGGACCTGACTTGCCACACTGTGTGTTTATCAGGGAAGGGGACTGTTTGGTTCAAACATACCATGGTCTGTCATCAAGGACCTGACTTGCCACACTGTGTGTTTATCAGGGAAGAGAGGGACTGTTTGGTACAAACATACCCATGGTCTGTCATCAAGGACCTGACTTGCCACACTGTGTTTATCAGGGAAGAGCTGGACTGTGGAGAGGAAGTGAAGGGATTGCCTGTGGAGAGGAAGTGACGGGATTGCCTGTGGTGGGGCGATAATGAGGCCTGAACCAGCTGCAGGGAAAGGGGGAGTGAGGATGGTGGGGAAGAGTGCAGTGGCGGGCAGGTCCCATGGGGCCCTGTCAGGCAGCTTGTGGATACTGCGCTGTCCTGACTCCGCAGACCACCGGCGGTGTTGCCTCCCTTCGCTTGGGTGTGTGGAAGCCGGGTGGACACAAGATGGATGCAGGGAAAATGCTGAGGAGACCGTGAGGAAGTGGCTCCTTGGTCGGTCAGCGCTGCAGTCCAAATAAAGAAACGGCCGTTTCTGTCCCCTTGTGAGTCGTCTTCAGCATGGAATTCTCTGTGGCAGGCTGGGCTCAGCTCTAAAAGAGAAGTGGGAATTGTCCAGGAGATGGTGTTTTCTAATGATGTGCGTGGAGCGCTACTGCATGTTTTGTTTTTACCACGTTTTTTTCACACATACACGAATCTATGCACAAGCATGCACGCATGCTCACATGCACATGCGTGTGTGTGTGCGCGTGCGCGCACACACACACACACACACACACACACACACACCACACACACACACACAGAGGGGAACTTGGGTATCCTTTTTGAACGTGTAGTTTGTTTTAACAATTTCCTACAGGAATAATGACATTTTTGCTGCTCATGTCAGTGCTGTAATATCACTGTAAACTGTATTTTCCGAGTAGCACTGGTGTCGAGTGGCCTCAGTTGTGAAGCTGGAATGTTGCAGTGATTGAATCTGTCAGCCATTGTGGTGAGGTTTGGTGTGTCCTAGCCCGGGATTCTGAATGTTCGGAGGCTTCCACATTATCAGTTGTCTGTACTGGCCTCAATCTGTCCTGAAAAATGCATTATCCTCGCCACGTTCATGGTCTCTGGAATCTGTTGACAAATGCAACCAGCATTGTAGTAGCCATAATTGGTCGGAAAGGTGAGATAAGAGGGAAGGCCTGCTTTGAAAGGAAGGCTAGCACTGTTGTGGCGTCATATGTGAGAACTTTACCAGTTAGTCTGGCAGAAACCTATTTTAACCTATTTTTGTCGTCCACACAATTGTTCTCGGCGCTTTTGGGTAGTTTGGGGCATACAGATCAAATATCCGACTGATGCCACTCTGGCATCATTGAGCATTTTTCACAAAAATTAAATAAAGAAAAATTAAAATGCATGATCCGTCCTTTTAGCCCACGCGGAATACCGTAGTTTTTTTAACAGTCAGTCGATGCCACCAGCTGCGTTATCTCTGGAATTCATCACGCTTCCAGCGTCAGACAAAGATTCTTTGTGCCGGTGTTCCGTCCCGCTGGTCTCCCTGCCCTTTCACTGACTGCGGTACCAGAAACCAGTACGATTTGCCTCACTATTTCACTCTACATACAGGTGTTATTTCTTCGTTAAATCAATTTCCGTTGTTAAGTTATAAATCAGTTCATTCTGATAATCCATAACCACAGAGGATATAATTTGCGCTTGAATATCTTACTTTTCCAAAATGTACCGGCGGGGCCAGAACTGACCAAGAACAAATTAGGGTGTGACGTTAACGTGTGACGTCAACTCCGCCACAAAGTGCAACAAGTGGCCTGGAGCAGACCAAAGAGCCAGCTGAGTGGGTTGTGTTGCTGCCATCCCTGGCATCCCACCCATGACTGAGCTAGCTTGGCGGGGCAGAGGTAGAGGTGAAGGGTGAGCTGTTACCTACGTAACATACATCATGTCAAGGCTGTAAAGTGTCTGGGTGTGTGGTAGAACCATGCATACACAATGAATCGCAGGAGATTGGCTTGACACAACGACCATTTATTCAAGAGTTCTAGAAGATGCCCCAAGGGAAATAACTCTAATACTTTAGCTACGAGAACAAATGTTACATCTCCCTTTTTCTGAAAGTTCGTTCTTTGGGAGGTGATTAAATGAAATTTAAAATCATATAAATCTGCTTAACTGAAAAGTACACATATAATTTCAAAACTAAATTGTAACTGACAACTGAAACTCTTAATTAAAATTATTTAACTAATAATAATTATTTGAATATTGCTTTAACTTAACGGGGTTATAAAAATGCTGGGTTCACAGGCCAATTCACGGTACCAAACATGAATTTCGCTTTATATGGCGCACAGGCCAAAGTCTTAGCATGTCCGTGAGGAATCTTATAAGTCCAGTTTTGTTGGAGGGGTAATGTGCCGACCACTCTTGGTGACGTATCCAGGCGGGGTCTGGATAGTGACGTCTGGTTGGGCGTTGAACGGAGTGTTTTGGGCACTGGTATCATGCTGGGGTTCATTTCTTGGCTGTGGCTCGTTTGCATGTGCGGCCACATTCTCCCTCAGGAAGCGACGGTTCCGCCGGTATATGTTGCCGTCAGATGTCTGGATCTCGACAGATCTTGGTGTGTCTGCTTTCTTGATGATTTTGGCAGGTTGCCAACGGTCTCCTGGGTACAGTGGACTTGGGTTTTCGCCCCTATCTTGAGTTCAGGCAGTGTGTAAGCGGAGCGGTTGTATTGCTTTGCTTGGGACTGCTGTAGTTCATGTCGACGTTGCATGACACTGTGGGGTTGGATGGTTTTGGGGGCTAGCTGGTTGGTGGTTGCAGGAAGTGTGGAGCGTAACTGACGTCCCATCAGCAACTGTGATGGTGATGCGAGTTTATCCACCGGGGTTGTGCGGTACTCCAGCAGTGCCCGTTCTGGGTTGGTTCTTTCAGTGTGTGCTTTTTCCAGGATCCTCTTTGCAGTCTGGACAGTTTTCTCAGCCAAACCATTTGACTGCGGATATCCCGGGCTCGATGTCACGTGGTGGAAATCCCGTCTGGCTGCGAACAGGGCGAAATCATTTGAGGCGTACTGGGGGCCATTGTCACTTATGACTGTTTCCGGCACTCCATGTCGAGCGAACTGTGTGCACAGCTTCTTGATGATGGCTATGGAGGTTGTCGAGGTGAGTTCATCTAGTTCGAAAAATCTGCTGTAGTAGTCTACAGTGATCAGGTATGTTTTGTTGTCCATTTGAATAGATCTGTTCCAATTTTCTGCCAGGGTCGAGAGGGTACATCATGGTGGATGAGGGGTTCTTTGGATTTGAGGGGAGGTGGGGTATACATGTGGGACATGTGGAGACAAGGTTCTTGATGTCTTGGGTGATGCCTGGCCAGAACAGTGTTTGTCGGGCTCGCAGGGTTGTCTTCTCTATGCCAAAATGTCCTTCGTGGAGTATTTCCAGCATGATCTTTCTCATCAGTGGTGGAATGAAGATCCTTTCGCCTTTCAGGATAACATCATCGACCATGGTGAGTTCGTCTCTGTAGTTCCAGAACTCCAGGGCACTGGGATGGCATTGTTTTCTGGTCTCTGGCCATCCTTGCTTGATGTACGTCTTGAGGTGGTGAAGCTGTGTGTCATTTTTTGTTGCGTTCTGTATTTCTTTCAGCTTGTTATCACTGATGGGCATGTTTTTCATGACAGCGTGTATATGGGTGTCAAATTCCTTGCTCATCTGGTCATTTGGGTCGACGGGAGGTGCTTTCGGGAGAGAGTGTCAGCCACCGGTATGCTTTGTCCACTGACATGGATGACTTTGATGTCATATTTTTGCAATTGCAGGAGCATACGTTGCAGCCTGGGTGGTGCGGATGATAGACGTTTCTTGGTGATCGCTTCCAACGGTTTGTGGGTCAGTGTGCACGATGGTTTGTCGGCCGTAGACGTATTGGTGGAAGCGCTTGCACCCAAACAGAATAGCATACAGCTTTTCTATTTGGGCATAATGTTGTTCCGTTTCGTTCAGTGCTTTGGAAGCAAAGGCGACTGGTTTGTCGTCCTGGAGAAGGGTGGCTCCTAATCCATGCTGGCTGGCATCCACTTCCAGTGTGGCCGGCTTTGTTGGGTCGAAAAATGCGAGAACAGGTTGTGAGGAGATCACGTGCTTGGTTTTCTCAAATGCAGTTTGCTGGGGTGTATCCCATACAAACTCAGTGTCACTTTTGAGCAGGTCTCGCATAGGTTTTGTTATCTCAGAGAGGTGAGGGGCAAACTTTGATAGGTAGGTGATCATTCCAAGTACTGTTTGGAGTTCCTTAAGGTCTGATGGAGGCGGCATATTCAGGATGGCTGAAACTTTTGCAGGGTCTGGTTTAAGACCCTGGGACGTGATGAGGTGGCCAAAGTATTCAACTTCCTGTGCCCCAACAGTCAGCTTTTCTGCGTTCAGTTTCAAGTTCTTTTCTTTGGCTCTGTTCAAAGCGGCTCTCAGGTTGTTGTCGTGTTCCTTTTGGTCAGAGCCTGAGACGATGATGTCATCCACCAGTGGCGTTACTCCCGGGATCCCTTCGAAGATCTCATCCATCTTTTGCTGGAAATGTCCTGCGCACAGATCAGTCCAAAGGGAAGTCTTTTGAAACGATATCTGCCTCCATGCGGTGTGTTGAATGTAGTCAGGTAGGAGGACTTTTCATCCAACATGAGTTGCCAATAACCGGATTGTGCGTCCAGCTTGCTGAATACCTTAGCGTTGGACATTTTTGCTAAAGCATCATCCAGGTTGGCGTTGGGTAGTGGGGACGTCGTGTCACTTCATTGAGGTCCTTGGGGTCGAGGCAAATCCTTAATTTTCCGTTTGGTTTTTCGACCACTACCATGGAGTTCACCCAGTCAGTTGGCTCGGTCACTTTTTGGATGACTTCCATGCTCTCCATCCTCTTGATTTCCTCCATAATTCGGTCCTTCATGGAGTGGGGCACTCGTCTAGGTGCGTGCACTTTTGGGATTGCGTTGGGCTGTATGTGGATGTGGACCTCTCCTTCCAGTGACCCGAAATCGTTGAATACTGCTTTGTATTCTGTCAGTACTGATTCTTTTGTGAGAGGTGGTTCACTGACAGAAAGAATCAGTTTGATGAGGTTTAGATCCAGGGAGGTTTGGAGACTCAATACTGGCTGTGTGTGTCCAGTATCCGCAATGATGAAGTCTTGTTTCATCGTTCTTCCTTTGTAGCTGCAGTCCATGGTGGTCTTTCCTTTCACGTTGAGAGCTTGTCCTGTGTAGCTGTAAAGCCTCTGTTTGGTCTGGATCAGAGGTGGCTGTTTTATCAGCTGTTTGTAGTTTTTCAAGGGAATCACATTTACCTGAGCGCCTGTGTCTATTTTGAAACTCATCTTGTCTCCATTTTCAAGGTCGAGCTCGACGTATGCTGTATCAGGTCGTGTGGGCTTCTCGTTTATTTCATAGATATAGAAGTTGTCCTGACCATTTTCCACTTCTTCTTGGACAAGGCTGTGGACGGCTTGCTTGCTTCTCTTTTTTAGGCAGCATTTCTCGTAATGGTTCTGTTTCTTGCAGTAGTGGCAGGTTTGTCCGTATGCAGGGCATGATCTCCTGTCGTGAGTTCCTCCACAGTTTCTGCAGCGGTTTCTATTTTGCTGCTGGTGATCCCGGTCCTGACGTGGATGGTCCTGGCCTCTATGTCGCTGCCGTTCTTGTTGTTTTTGACTCACTGCTGCTATTTCGGCGGCAGCTGGTCTGCTTGACATTGATTTGAGATATTGTTGTGTGGTCTCGAAATTTGTAGCAATCTGGATAGCTTTGTCCATTGTCAGCGTGTCGCCCTCGGTGAGGAGTTTTTCTCTGATGTCGCGTGACTGGACACCGCTACGATGCGGTCACGCACCATCTCGTAACTGTTCGCATATTCACAGTCTTTGACCAGATTTCTCAAATCTGTCACAAAGGAATCGAATGCTTCTCCTTGGTCTTGTTTTCTTTCCTGGAAAATGTAGCGAGCGAATACAGTGTTCTTTTTTGGGGAACAGTGAGCTTTGAATCTTGCGAAATGGTGTCGACTTTCTTTCCGTCTTCCTCTGAAAGGTTCCATGACTTGAAAATCTCTCTACCTTTATCTCCTATCCATATACGGACGTATGCTGCCTGTTCCTCTTCATTTGTTTTCTTCAGTGGGCCAAGAAACATCAGCCTAGCATGATCTTCGAATTTTGTCCATTCTGTGTCTAAATTGTTGGCAGTCCAATTCATGGTCGGATTTTGTTGTGAGGCCATACTTAATATACGTACCACTAAACCACACCCTTACTTCAACGACGTTATGTGTCTTTGCTTCGCTAACTGGAAGGCTATGACGTTTTGATTTGGTGTATAAAATCGAAACGTAACGAGCACCAGTCCTCGCACCACTTTCAGAGTGGCATGCGAGGGGTCTGCCGCTGAAAACGCCGAAATGTCCGAACACCAAAACCGAAAAGGCCTAACGACGTTCTTGCACAGTGTCGGAGGGCCGGTAAACTGTATGATCGAACTGGCTTTTCTTTTAAAATTCAGATTTCGTAAACCTTACCTGTCGTGATCACAGTGTTTGTTTGTTTGTTTGGGTTCTGATCCCACTTCTGACACCATGTAAAGTGTCTGGGTGTGTGGTAGAACCATGCATACACAATGAATCGCAGGAGATTGGCTTGACACAACGACCATTTATTCAAGAGTTCTAGAAGATGCCCCCAAGGGAAATAACTCTAATACTTTAGCTACGAGAACAAATGTTACAAAGGCAATTGTGTGCCCTTTTTTTTTTTTTTTTTTTGGTAAACCCACAGAACTGCAGTGTAAAGCAGTTAGTGAGCCTCATCTCTCCAGGCATCCGTCTTGTCCTGTACAGTGTGTACAGATGTCATTGTTTAGTCTGTGACCCCAGCAGGTTCATAACTCATTCTTTTCAATTGATTGTTTGCCCTGTGCGTGCTGCATCCTGTGTGAACACATCGCGGGCTTCCAAGGGTGGTGCAGGATTGCTCCAGCTGGTTGGTTTGGCAGTTGAGGACAGTACTTTTCTGGGCCCCACCCGCACCTTCGGGTGTGTGGGTTCTTATTTGCTTGTTTGTTTGTTGTTTTTGTTGTTGTTTTTTTTTACATCGATTATTTAGAAATGTCAGTGTGGATGCAGCTTTGAGTGTCACTCTGCATATAGGTTTGCAAAAGCTATCGGTTTTTTCCCCTCAAGAAATGGGCAGGGGGGAGGGTAACTCGAGTAAAACATGACGCTGGAAAAAAAAAAAAAAAAGGGCAAGAGGCCTTACACAGCAAGGCATGAAACGGGTTGGCAAAGCGGCAGGCCGATCCCAGTGTGTGCCCCCCCCCCCCCCCCCCCTACTCCTCTTCCTGTCGGGCAGAAGAGTGAAAGGCTGGGGCGCAGGATGCACAAAGGTGCAGGGCTGCAGCCGCACGCAGTGTAATGGCAGTGCAGGAAAGACCTGGCAGTGAGCAGAGGAAATGAGAGAGCTTGGGGTGGCCAGCTTTCAGGAGACGAGTTGGTGGCCATTATTGAGTGGCTTGGGCCGACCCACCCATCCCTTGATGCTCTGCCAGTCCTTTCCTGCCGGTTGTGCTGCAGAGCACTGACAGGCTGGGAAAGGGTGTGTGTGGGGAGGGGGGGGGGGGGGGGAGGATCTTGGCCTGGCACTTTTCTGATTGACTGGTTCTCACCTATCGTGTCGTTTGGTTTATTTTCCACAGTGGTCCACATCAAGTTTTTCAAACTGAAATTTTTACAGCCTCCCCCCTCCACGCTCACCCTCTCCCCCCTTTTTTCTGTTATTTTCTGTGTGTGTGTGTGTGTGTTCACTGAAGGCAACATATTTTTGCATCCTGCAGATTATTCACACATTTCATTGTTTGTTTTCATGTACACTTTGGTCCAGCGTTTTTCCTGTGGTGCCCAAAGCAGACCATTTCATTTTTTTTTTTTTCTGCCCTAATTTAATATGATTGAAATACGGTTTGTGATAAGGAATGATCTTCAGGGTTTCATGTGTGCATCGTTTGATTTTAGCTGGGTTGCCTCATTGGTGGATCGGACTTTGAACAGCATGACTGGAGAAGACCATCAGTTCCTTCCTGGTCAGAAATAAGCCGGTTTTAATCACTGTGATTAATCCACACTCCCATACACACCTTTTATCCATTTCACACATAATAGAGGACACAGCAGATAGTGGCAGAAAAGGATATGAAGGCAGTCACATGGCAGGGATTAGGCTCCCCTTCTCCCCCCCCACCACCACCCCCTTCCCCTTTTCTGTCTGAGTCCTTTGAATTCCCTGCGTCTTCCCAGATCATTAGCATTGCAAATGGCACCCGGTCCATTCCCCTTTGTCTGAACCTCAATTCCAGCAGCGGGGATGAATCATTCTCAGTTTCATGAATATTCAAAACTAACTAATATTTATTAATCATTGCGGCTGTTCAGATGAATTTCACTTGAAAATGGAATTTGAACGATTGAGGTTGTAAATGTGCGGAATGCAATCTGTAAATTGTGCCAATTCTTGAGAGGCTAATTTGGAAATGAAAACTGGGGATAAGACGACTTCGAACCTAAGATCAGAAAAGCAGTGCGGCATTATGTCGAGAAGATGAGTGAGAAGATATCTGGACTTTCCTTACCTCCCAGCAATAGTATGATTCTGATTGTGGTAGCAGTCTCCCTCAGTATGCTTGACATAGAGTAGCTTGTTAACAAAACCTGATAACCATATGACAACACTGGCAGTGTGGTACACCCTGTCTGTATTTGTCTTCAAATTCTGCACAAGACGGCTTTTCCAGCTGGCTGAGAGACAGCTGGGCGGGTTGAAGGGTTCTGAAGGTGGAGCCTGTTGCAAGCTGTGGCTGGTGAATCAGCATGCAAAATGCAGTCGCCTTGGCAGAGCAGCGTTTTATTAATAATAATGAGGAGGACCATTTCTATAGCACCCATCCTAAGAATGTAGGCTACAGGGCGCTTTACAAGCTTTAGCAAATCAATATGTGAAATGTACGCAGCAGCACGCATACACACGCGCACGCACGCACGCACGCACACACACACACACGCACACACACACACACACACACACACACACACACACACACACACACAGAGTTACACTGGGACACAATGTCACATACGTATACACATACACTATATAACATAGTGAACAGCTCATTCGCACATGAGCAAAGTATGCAATGACATGTAGTAATTTAGTAATATTTCAGGTGGTATTCAGCAACTGGCATTTAAAGAGAGAAGTTTTAAGTGCAGACTTGAAAGTCAGGAGGGAAGGGGTTTGATGCGGATGGAAAGGTAGTGAATTCCAGAGTATCCGCGGAAAGTGAGAATGCTCTACAACTGTGCTGCTTTCAGTTCCATGAGGGAATTAGAGAAATTCGGTCATCAGAGGAAGAATGAAGGGAACATGTGGAATATATAGTTTGAAGCGGTCAGAAAGACGGGCGCTTCACCTGTTGGAGCAACCTGGCTTGATGTGTCTGGTTTTTTTTCTTCCATCGTAACATGGTAGCCAAAATTACTGTTTGTTTGTTGTGTGTTCATTTTTTTGCAGGTATTGTTTGTTTGTGTGTAGATTTATGGTACTATTGATGTAAAGTACGTGAGTGTAATGTGTTGTATGTATGTTGCAGTATACTTGTATTATTTTTTTTTTATTAAGTGCAGAGACCAATTTTCTGGTTCAGGCATCTCTTCCAGCCCTGATCTTTTCCCCAAGGTCAGATGTGCATGGAAGACACACATACAAACTGAACAAACCATCCACAAAACGCCCACCACTAAACCACTAATTCCTGACAAGTGCAATCAAATGATAACGCAGTGAGCTTTGTTACGCGACTCGTGCTAGTATTATGAAGTACATCCATCCAGTTCAGTAAGAAATGTCCCTTCCTTATCCTGATGGTGATGTCTGAATCCACTCTGTGTCTACAGATAGGTTTGATACACAGACTGTTTAATCCTGGTTCTCTTGTTTGTATTTGCTTTTTAGGGCAAGTGTCACAGGAAAGACCCCCCTTGCAAGTACCTGCACCCTCCCCAGCACCTGCGTGAACAGCTGCTGCAGAATGGTCGCAACAACCTGATCCTCAAGTCCCTGCAGTACCAGGCCTTGCAGCAACAGGTCCTGCCGGGCATCATTCCCATGGTGAGTGCCAGAACACCCCACACCACACCACCCCCCTCACACCGCCCCCTCCAGTCCCTCCCATCTGTCCATGGCTCACTGCCCTCCTCCAACATCACCCCCCAGGGAATTGTTGTGCATGCTTCTTCTCTATCAGTTTTTTCCTCTCCTCTTCACCCAATTGCCTTTTGATTGCTTATCCTCTGATGACCAAAGGCTGTATGTGTTGGGGATGGGGTCCAGGTGGGGGTGGGGGGCTGCATTTGTGTGTGTGCGTGTAAGCTGAATCTTAGTGTATTTTCCTTGCTGTGCCTGTGAAGTACAGAATGTTTGACTTGATGAGGGTCCTCCTCAGTGTAGAGTCTTGTTGGCCTGTTGGTTTCATCCTGTGTTGGCCACTATGCCATCGGCATCAGATGTTTCAGTGCAGATGGACTGCCCCCTGGAAAGCCATCATCATCAGTGCTTTACCTTCACAGCCTTTTTCTTTTCCTGGTAAAGCACAGTAACAAATCCTCTTTTTTTTTTTTTTAATCCAGTGTATGCTGAACAGAAGTTTTTCTTTTTATAGATGCAAAGGAATTGGTAAAGGACAAAAAGCCCCTAAAGTGAATTGGACTAGATGTAATGATCAGATGGTAGATTTCATGTGAAAAAGACACTGTGCTAATCAGAAGAGGGAATGATGACAGTTGGGGGGAAGGGGAGGTGCTGATGGGGCTAGTAAAGAACAGGCATTGACAGATGGAAGTATCAGATATTGCTGGCCAGGTTAGTGCAGATGTCATGTCCTTCTCAACCGTTTTTCGTTTGTATTCTGTCATTAGTTTTCCCATTCCAGATTTGTGGGCTTCTGGTTTCCAGCTTCATGTTAAGCAGTAATGCATGACTACACAGACTGATTAACAAAAAAAGTGTATAATTGTAATCTCAGGATCGTTGAGTTTTTTTGGGTTTTTTTTTGCACTTTCTGGTTCTTAGATATTTTTTAAAAGCAATATTTTGTCTCTGGTTTTTCTTTTTGCATAATTTATATGGTAAAACATTATTGAAAACAGAGTAAATAACCTTGGAAAAAAAAATGTTCATGCATTTTACTGTCTTCTGGTTAATTTTGGATGCAGAATCTTAAACTCCACGGTGGCAGTTACCAAAGCTCTACAGTCAGAAAGTCAGATTAACCTCTAAGACTGGAAAAGCGTCTGTCAAATCATGGTGGGATTCTGCATTGCAAGGGCAAAAGAACGTAGCACTTGATACAAAATATATTCATACCTGGAAAGGAATTGGGGGTTTGCCAGTTTGCCGTCGTCGTTGAAATCAGGTAATTTTTCAATGCCAAGCCCCATTGATATGTAAGATCTTCCGAAACTGCTGAAGTTTTCTCTGCCATTGTGCAGTAAAAAGTAGTAGCCATGCAAAACAGTTCTAACAGTGTCATGTGACACATTGTGTGCTTTTGCGTAAGCGCGTTTACGTGTGTGTGCGTTTGCGCATGCGCTGTAAAGGCAAGGGTGCCTATAAAGTTAATGCGTGTGAGTGCACATGCCTGCGCACCTAATGTGTGTGACTTGCCCCATCATGGCTAGCCCTACCTTACCCTCCCATCACCCCACCCCATTGGGTCACACCTCATCCACCCTCTGGCTCATCTCTCTACCTGTCTGTTGACCAGACTGGTCAAGGTGGACAACTCTCCCCCGCTGTGCCTCACACAGCAGAGCTGGTTTTATTGATGTCTTTCTTAACTGATTGGTTTTTAATTTTGTCTGCTTGTTTGTTGTCAAATTGTTAATAAAGGATGTCATTATGTGTGTTTGTGTAGTTAGTTTGTTGGCTTTGTTTTTATGATAATAAGTTAGTAGGTCACTGTGGGTTTTTTTTTCCTTGCATTTATTCGTGATGTTTTATGTAACAGGAAACTTCAACCACTAGTACTTCTACTAATTGTTAGTGGAATCATACTGAGATTTTTTTACTTACATATTATACTTTGTTTGAAAGGTTTTATATCCAGAATACACTTTGGTAGTTTGTGTTATGTCTTTTTTTTTACTTCTATCATTTATATAAACAGGTATTCGTGTTACTAAATCATTTTTGGGATAATGGTTGAATAAATTTGTTTGAAACACCAAATGTACTCTGTCTCTTTCATCTAGAACAGATAGTGGACGATGTAGAAAGTCGGATGAAGAGGAGAGAGTAGTGATTGCGTGTTTTGTGATTTATCGTTTTTATTTCTTACTTTTCTTTGAAGAAGCAGAAGGAAGTAAACTGTCAGTGAACAACACACGCACACTTCATTATCTCTGGATGTATTGTTGAATAAACTGTCACTGAACAACACAACGCACCCCTTCATTATCTCTGGATGTATTGTTGAATAAACTGTCACAGTGAACAACACACGCACACTCATTATCTCTGATGTATTGTTGAATAAACTGTCACTGAACAACACACGCACACACTTCATTATCTCTGATGTATTGTTGAATAAACTGCCCACTGAACAACACACGCACACTTCATTATCTCTGGATGTATTGTTGAATAAACTGTCACTGAACAACACACGCACACACTTCATTATCTCTGGATGTATTGTTGAATAAACTGTCACTGAACAACACACACACACACACTTCATTATCTCTGGATGTATTGTTGAATAAACTGTCACTGAACAACACACGCACACACTCATTATCTCGGGATGTTTGTTGAATAAACTGTCACTGAACAACAACGCACACACTTCATTATCTCTGATGTGTTGTTGAATAAACTGTCACTGAACAACACACCCACCACTTCATTATCTCTGATGTATTGTTGAATAAACTGTCACTGAACAACACACGCACACACTTCATTATCTCTGGTTTGTTGTTGAATAAACTGTCACTGAACAACACACGCACACACTTCATTATCTCTGGATGTATTGTTGAAAAAAACTGTCACTGAACAACACACGCACACACTTCATTATCTCTGGATGTATTGTTGAATAAACTGTCACGGAACAACACACGCACACACTTCATTATCTCTGGATGTGTTGTTGAATAAACTGTCACTGAACAACACACACACACACTTCATTATCTCTGGATGTATTGTGGAATAAACTGTCAGTGAACAACACACGCACACACTTCATTATCTCTGGATGTATTGTTGAATAAACTGTCAGTGAACAACACACGCACACACTTCATTATCTCTGGATGTATTGTGGAATAAACTGTCAGTGAACAACACACGCACACACTTCATTATCTCTGGATGTATTGTTGAATAAACTGTCACTGAACAACACACGCACACACTTCATTATCTCTGGATGTATTGTTGAATAAACTGTCACTGAACAACACACCGCACACACTTCATTATCTCTGGATGTATTGTTGAATAAACTGTCACTGAACAACACACGCACACACTTCATTATCTCTGATGTATTGTTGAATAAACTGTCACTGAACAACACACGCACACACTTCATTATCTCTGGATGTGTTGTTGAATAAACTGTCACTGAACAACACACGCACACACTTCATTATCTCGGATGTATTGTTGAATAAACTGTCACTGAACAACACACACACACACTTCATTATCTCTGGCTGTATTGTTGAATAAACTGTCACTGAACAACACACGCACACACTTCATTATCTCTGGATGTATTGTTGAATAAACTGTCACTGAACAACACACGCACACACTTTCATTATCTCTGGATGTATTGTTGAATAAACTGTCACTGAACAACACACGCACACACATTCATTATCTCTGGATGTATTGTTGAATAAACTGTCAGTGAACAACACACGCACACACTTCATTATCTCTGGAGTATTGTTGAATAAACTGTCAGTGAACAACACACACACACACTTCATTATCTCTGGATGTATTGTTGAATAAACTGTCAGTGAACAACACTACGCACACACTTCATTATCTCTGGATGTATTGTTGAATAAACTGTCACTGAACAACACACGACACACACTTCATTATCTCTGGATGTATTGTTGAATAAACTGTCACGGGAACAACACACCACACACTTCATTACTCTGGATGTATTGTTGAATAACTGTCACTGAACAACACACACACACACACTTCATTATCTCGGGATGTATTGTTGAATAAACTGTCACTGAACAACACACGCACACACTTCATTATCTCTGGATGTATTGTTGAATAAACTGTCACTGAACAACACACACACACACACTTCATTACTCTATCGGGATTATTGTTGAATAAACTGTCACTGAACAACACACGCACACACTTCATTATCTCTGGATGTATTGTTGAATAAGTGACATTCTACTGTTTTTTTTGTTTTAATTCTAATTGCTGTGATAAAAAATACAGAAAATGTTTGTTTTGTTTTTCTCTCTCTTTATTTTTAGTGGCATGCAAAACGGTCGTAAATGACATACAAACACAAGAGAAAATAAATTGTCTGGAAAATAAATACTAAATATGAAATAGCATGAATAATAAAGAGGGTAGTTACTCCAGCAACTAAAGTTTGCACAAAGAACAAAGTTGACTATTTGTTTTGATCTAAATTCATTTATTTATACTTTTTTTTTTATTCATGAGTGAATGGAACTGGATTTTCTCTTAATTGTTGGTTTTTGATCTTGTATTTTTATGTGGTTTGCTTGAGAACTAGTACATTTTGGTTACCTCCCTGATGTAGCAATTACATCATTTGGTTTCCTGCCCTGACATGGTTAGTGGAATTGGCTAGACTTTCAGCAGCATCACTTGATTTATTTACCAACTTATTTTATTTCCTTGCCCCGTTCTTTTTGTTGTACTCCTATGCATGGTCGGGTATGTGTATCAGTCCGGGGTTTTTTTTTGCATTTTTTTCTTTCCATTTGTTCGTGACAAAGAAAAAATTATTTGCCAGGGATCAGTTCTTTCGTAAACTTGAAACAGCGCTCAGCCTTCTAACCAATCGAGCAGCGCACACACACACACACACACCACACACACACACACACAAAGAAAGCAGTTTCTTCTGATTTCATACATTCAGATAAACTGATACTGCTTATGGAGCTAGAGAATTATCTAATAACATTTCAGACAATAGAACTGAAGAATACATTGGGGGCATGTGAGTGTGTGTGGGGTGTGCGTGAGAGATAGAGATAGGGACAAGATCGCACAGTCAAAGATTTGGATGACTCGGGTACCCTATTTCAAGCCGTAAAAGTCAGCTATGAACTTGCTGAGGTTTGAAGACAACAGATTGATGTGTTCACCCCCAAAACAAACCAAAAATCAAGGGGTGGTTATGAGAAAGTGCAGTTTTCTGCATGGATTCCGCCGACTAACTGTTGAAAACCGCAGTTGCTGGGAAACAGGACCAACAAGCAGCACGAGGATGGCTGAATTCTGCCTTTAGCTTCGTCTGAGTTTATTTTTCCACTTTTAGTCTGTTCTGCATTTTAAGAATGCAAGCCATTCTGAAAAATGGAAGTTTCTCCCACCTGCAAATTGCCTGCAGATGAGTTCTTACAAAAGGCTGGACTGGCCTAGCTCCTCCTGTTGGTGAAAGTCATTCAAAAGAAAAAAAAATCACTGGAATTGGTCCACAGCTTGTAGCCCCACAGAATTGGTCCACAGCTAGTAGCCCCACAGGAATTGGTCCACAGCTTGTAGCCCCCACAGGAATTGGTCCACAGCTAGCAGCCCCACAGGACATGTCCACAGCTAGTAGCCCCACAAGAATTGGTCCACAGCTAGTAGCCCCACAGGACATGGTCCACATCTAGTAGCCCCACAGGAATTGGGCCACAGCTAGTAGCCCCACAGGACATGGTCCACAGCTAGTAGCCCCTCAGGAATTGGTCCACAGCTAGTAGCCCCACAAGAATGGTCCACAGCTAGTAGCCCCACAGGACATGGTCCCACAGCTAGTAGCCCCACAGGACATGGTCCACAGCTAGTAGCCCCACAGGACATGGTCCACAGCTAGTAGCCCCACAGCTAGTAGCCCCACAGGAATTGGTCCACAGCTAGTAGCCCCACAGGAATGGTCCACAGCTAGTAGCCCCACAGGACATGGTCCACAGCTAGTAGCCCCACAGGACATGGTCCACAGCTAGTAGCCCCACAGGACATGGTCCACAGCTAGTAAACCCCACAGGACATGGTCCACAGCTAGTAGCCCCACAGGACAATGGTCCACAGCTAGTAGCCCCACAGGACATGGTCCACAGCTAGTAGCCCCACAAGAATTGGGCCACAGCTAGTAGCCCCACAGGACATGGTCCACAGCTAGTAGCCCCACAGGAATTGGTCCACAGCTAGTAGCCCCACAGAATGGTCCACAGCTAGTAGCCCCACAGGACATGGTCCACAGCTAGTAGCCCCACAGGAATTGGTCCAGAAGGTATGACCTCACAGGAAGCTGACGTGTTTCAGTCGGGGAAGAATTCAGCAGCTCTACTAGCTCTGGTTTTCCATGGCAGGGCCTCAGGCTTAGTAGTCTTGCCTTGTTTATTTCTCTTATTTATTCTCTCAAAACTGAACTCCAGGCCAATGCTAGCTAAACCGTCTCTCCTGAGACCACGCTATTGAAGCAGGGAGCTGAGGACAGTGGGTCTGAGGACAGTGGGTCTGAGGACATTTGGGTCTGAGGACAGTGGGTGGGGAGGGAAAGCTCTCGTATGCTGCAGGGAATGGTTGGGGTGACTTGGAACACGCAAAGTTCATGTGAGAAACAACTCCTGTGGTCACATTGCGGTCACATTCCTCCCCCCCTGTCCAGCTGGTCTCATCACGGACAACTGACAGCAAGGTTCTCCAGCTTTGTGTGTAGGCTTTGTTGCCATGAGCCCGACACTCTGTTGGGAAGGCAGGCTTGGTTTATAATTCCATCCCCCTTTCAGATATTTGGAAACACTTGACCATGTCGTGTACTGGTGGTAGTGCTGGACATGGTCTTGTTAGGAAGGTTTGTTTAATTTCTTCAGTCACAATAATTTGTAGTTAGGAATATTTTTGTCTTGTATGTTTGTTCATGGTTCGATCTAACCAGATTGTCGGAATTTTTTTTATTTTAACAGTGTATGATTAATCTGAGATCATTCACCACTTACGATTAACGTTTCATGGCTAGCTTTTATTCTGGAACAGAGCAGGTTGTATCTTCCAGAGACCAAGAAATAAGGCATGTGTGGCAAATGATGGACTTGTGCAGAATGATGCAGACAGTTCTTCAGAACCATGGAGACAGGAATTGCAGAGTATCAGTGACTTGGCTCTGGCAACATTGAACAACTAAAAGCATGAGGCTTCCAGCAGTTCACTGTTGTGTGTTCTCCATTGTCTGAATACAGCCGTTATTCTCTCTCTCTCTCTCTCTCTCTCTCCTCTCTCACTCTCTCTCTCTCTACTCTCTCTCTCCTCTCTCTCTCATCTTCTCACACATACACTCTCTCTCTCTCTCTCTCTCTCACACACACACACACACACACACACACTCGCACCCTCGCACTCACACTCACACACACATGTGTGGAGTTCAGAGATGGTTTTTTATGCCTCATTCTTCCTTGCAGATTTATACTATGCCTTTGCATCTTCTGGCATTCTTTGTTTTCTCTTCCAGAGACAGTTCCTGGGTTTTTTTTATATATGCATGTATGTATGTATCAGTTATGTTATGTGTATACATGTATGTATGTATCAGTTATGTTAGTTTGTATATATGTGTGTAATGATATTTATGCATATGATGTGTAATTTATTGGTTTTATCTGTCTATTTTTAAACATCAGTACTTGTTTTAAAGTCCTTGATAGGCATTGATAAACAGAGAATAATGACTCGTTATGATACCAATGGATGTATGAGATTGAAGTAATGACTTGCTTGGATTTTCTCTGTGTGTTTTGTGGCGGCAGACTACACCCGTGAAGGAGGTTGCACCGGTAAGGCACACCACTGCCGTGCTTGCCTCGAAGTCAATTGACAATTCACCAGATCTCCCCCCCCCCCCCCCCCCCCCCCCCTGTGTCCCTCTCACTTCTCCTGTACTCTTTCTTTCACTGTAGCTCTAGTCTCTTCCTTCACCAGAGTCTGCATGATCAGCACCATGCTTCCTCCATTTTCTGGACCGTTGCCACACCCCCACCATGACAGAACCTGTGAGTGGAGATGTAATCCTTGCAGGAGAAATGACTCCATTACTCCAGTTGACCTTTTATTTTAACGTTAAGATTCCAAAAAATGAGGCTGTGGGGATGTGAAAAGGGAGGCGTGTGGTGGATCATGCAAGTTCTGTGGTTTATTGTGTGACTGTGACTGTACTTGGACTCTCTTCCCTGTCTTCAGTGAGACCATCAGAGTTTTGGGTGACAAAGCGTTCCATATAATATATATAATATATATATATATATATATATATAATATACTGTCAGCATCCCTTTTCACCTCAGTCGACCCGGGTATATGGCTGTGAGGTAATCAGCTTTCAGTGCTTGGGTCAGCCCTGTCCTGTGAGACTGTCAGTGTTTACAGCACTTCATAGGGTACTTGACAGAGTAGGTAACTGTCATGTTTACAGCACTTCATAGGGGGACTTGACAGAGTAGGTAACTGTCAGTGTTTACAGCACTTCATAGGGGTACTTGACAGAGTAGGTAACTGTCGGTCTTTACAGCGACGTATAGCCGTACGTGACAAAGTATGTAACTTTCGTGTTTACAGCACTTCATAGGGGTTTTGACAGAGTGTGCAAATGTTGGTGTTTACAGCATTTATAAGCATGCTTGACAGAGTATGAAACTGTCAGTGTTTGCAGCACTTCATAGGGGTACTTGACAGAGTATGAAACTGTAAATGTTTACAGCAGCTGATAGATGTACTTGACGGAGTATGTAACTGTCTGGGTTTACAGCACTTACAGGTGTACTTGAATATGTAACTGTCATGTTTACTGCAGCTTATAGGCATACTGACAGAGTATGAAACTGTCAGTATTTACAATACTTCTTCAGTATTTACAATACTTCATAGGGTACTTGACAGAATAAAGTAACTGTCATGTTTACTGCAGCTTATAGGCATACTTGACAGAGTATGAAACTATCAGTGTTTACAATACTTCATAGGGGTATTTGACAGAGTATGCAAATGTTGGTGCTTACAGTAGCTTATAAGCGTACTTGACAGTATGAAACTGTCATGTTTTATAGTAACTTTTAGGTGTACTTGACAGTGTAAATGTTGATGTTTACAGCAGCGTTTAGGCATACTTGGCAGAATATGACACTGTCGGGGTTTATGGAATTATAGGTGTAAATTGACAGAGTATGTAACTGTCGGTGTTTACAGCAGCTTATAGGCATACTTAACAGAGTATGAATGGTTGGTGTTAACTAACAGTAGCTTATGAGCGAATTTGACAGAGTAATATGAAAGGGTTGGTGTTAACTAAAAGTAGCTTATGAGCAAATTTGACAAAGTATAAAAACTCGGTGTTTACAGCAGATTATAGTGTACTTGACAAAGTATAAAACTCAATGTTTAAGAATAAAACTCAGTGTTTACAGCATGTTATAAGTTTCCTTGACAAAGTGTAAAAAGTCAATGTTTCAGCAGTTTATAAGTATACTTGACAAAGTATAAAACTCAGTGTTTACAGCAGTTTATTTAAGTCTATAAATGAGAATATAGCTTTCTGGATTCTGTATTTTAAGTCTGTTTTCAGCAGTTTATGCTTTAACGAAGTATAAAACTCAGTGTTTACAGCAGTTTATTTTAAAAGCCTGTTTCCAGCAATTTATAAGTAGCTTTACAAAGTATAAAACTCAGTGTTTACAGCAGTTTTATAAGTATACTTGACAAAGTATAAAACCCCGTGTTTATAGCAGTTAAGTATACTTGACACATTATAAAACTCGTGTTTACAGCAGTTTATAAGTATACTTGACAACGTGTGAAAACCTCGTGTTCACAGCAGTTTATTAGTATACTTGACATAGTATAAAACTCTGTTCACAATAGTTTATAGGTATATTTGACATAGTACAAAACTAAGAGTTTACTGCAGTTGATAAGTATACTTTACAAAGTATAAAACTCAGTGTTTACAGCAGATTATAAGTATACTTGACAAAGATAAAACTCAATGTTAACAGTAGGTGTTAAGTATACTTGACAAAGTATAAACCCAGTGTTGACAGCAGTTGATAAGTATACTTGACAATGTAAAACTCGGTGGTTACAGCAGTTCGTAAGTATATTTGACAAAGTATAAAACTGTGTGTTTACAGCAGTTTACAAGTACAGATTGACAAAGTATAAGACTCATTGTTTTCAGCAGTGAATAAGAATACTTCACAAAATATGAAACTCATTGTTTACAGCAGTTTGTGCAAGTGTACCTGACAAAGTCTAGCTGTGACTGTACCTACAGACTGTTCCATATATGCATCAAGGCCTAGGTCATGTGAAGCAGATTGAAAAAGATGGTTGTGTGGGCTGCCAGGTGTTGAAGGCTGTTACCTGGCATCACAGTGACTAACATTTCAAGGGGATTGGCAGTGGTACACCTTTCAGCTTGACCAGTGATAACAACGTCAGTATCCTCTGTATCTGTTCCACTGGGTTGGCCACACCAAACTATTCTCTGGCAGCATCGGTGTTTAGTTGTGCTGGAAGATTGGGAGGGACCCCATGCAGGCATCATCGTGAACCTTGCCAGACATTCACACTGTTCATCTTCACCGATCTTAAAGCTTTGTGGCAGACCTGTAGCGAAGATTGCACTCACTGGCTGGCCTGCTACGGATTGTTCTGATGGGTTTAGAAACAGGAGTGTAACGTCGTTTCAAGAGCAATTCCTACAGTTTATACCTTTTCATTCTTGGGAATCTGATTTTTTTTTTCTTTTTTTCATGCAAATGTTTACTGCTTGAAGTTTTCCAATTATTGAATTTGATAATTTATTTTTGCATGTCTTATTTTAAAGCAATTGGATACATAAAATGTCAACATCTTGCTAACAGTCCTCACTAATATCTGGATTCTGACGTCCTATACCTTGTGACTGATCGTGGCCACTGTAACAGTCTGATCCCCCCCCCCCCCCTCCCCACCCCCCCAGTGCCAGTCAAACAAAATAAACCACGAAACAAAGGGTCGGATGGGGTAAAAGTAAAGGATGACAGAAGGAGGCATGTTCAGACCTTGTGACCTTATTTCATATTGTAAACCTTACCTTTGAAACCACATACCTTTTACTAACCTGGGAGCATTCCATTAGAGAAAGTATTTCAAAATACTGCATGTATTCTTCTTGTTTCGCACATTCTTTCAATCCAGAATACATAGATACACTTGTTTTGGTGGCTGTTTTTTATGTTTAGAGCTAAAGCACAGAATTTTCTGCCATGCTATAATGAAAACTGCATGTTCATGTTGCTTCAGTATATTCTCATTGAATTGTCAGGTCTTTGCTTTGTGAAGGAGTCTGGTATAATCTGTGACACACACACACCACACACACACAACACACACACACACACACACACACACACACACACACTCACACACACACACACACCACACACACACACACACGTAATATACATATACATACATACATACATACATACATACATACATGCACATGATGTTTAAGTTCATAATCATTTTAAGCTTAATTCGATGGTTGGCTTATATGTGGGAGGAATATGCATATCTTGTCAACAATTTTTTGTGAAATATAGTATTTGGTAATGAACAAAAAATTGCAGAATGAATATTTACACACACACACACACACACACACACACACACACACACACACACATACCTTGAAAGATGGGACATTTCAATGAAAAATTTGGGTAATGAATTTGCTACCATTGTCATGAAAACAAACTGGGATCAGTTCATTACTTTGCCTGGTATGAATTTGGTTATAATTGTTATCATATACAAACAAACATTTCCATTAGAAGAAATAGTTGTTTTGGGTTTTTATGTTTCCATTGCATTCTGACCAGTACATGTGCATATCTGGAAAAGAAATGAATGTGTTTTGAAAAAAGAACAGAAAAAGGAAGTGAGAAAAGAAATGAATGTATTTTGAAAAAAGAACAGAAAAAGAGATAAGGAAAGAAAGAAAAAAAATGAGCAGGATTTCTAGAATAGCCATCGTCTGCATTTTCAACATGTTGGCTGCTTGTTCTGTTCTCGTCTCCCTACTCCCATATCCTCTCTCTCTCTCTCTCTCTCTCCTCTCTCTCTCTCCTCTCTCTCTCTCTCTCTCTCTCTCTCTCATGTGTGTGTGTGGAGAGACAGCTCCCCATAGCTCAGAGATACTTGATGTTTTTCTTGCATTGTGTGTGTGACAGGTCAGTGGCTATATGTCCAGATCATACATGTTGCCAGTTTGCCCTATGCTTAATGGATTAATGATCATTGCGAGGGGAAAAAAAAAGAATGGTTTTGGATCCTTGCACCATAAGTACTTGGACAGAGCTTTGCATGACTGACTGAGAGCAAAAACGGCCAGAGAATCATATGAATGTGCTTGTCAAGAACATGATGTAAACATCGGTGCCAGTTGTCATTCTTTGCTGAAATGGTTGCTTTTCTTGTGTGCTCTCATTCAGGCTTTGTTTGTATGTTTTTGTTCATGATTTTTGTTGTGCCAAGTTTTGCTCTTTTTTTTCTTTCCCTCAGTTGTGAATTTTCACATTTCAGAGATTGCAAATGCTAGATTGGATTGTATTGGTTAATTTCTGCCACAGTCAGTTTACTCTAACTGTGAAGAAGGTGTCAGAGAACGCTGTCCAGTGATGTTAGGAAAGCTTGGACAGAAAAAAGAAAACAAAAGAGAGAAAGAAAAATGCTAAGGTAGAGTTTCTGAGTGTAATGCCACAAAATGATCTGTGCTCTTTACTGTGTGTGTGTGTGTGTGTGTGTGTGTGTGTGTGTGTGTGTGTGTGTGTGTATGTGTGTGTGTGTGTGTGTGTTGTGTGTTGTGTGTGTGTGTGTGTGTGTGTGTGTGTGTGTATGTGTGTGTGTGTGTGCGTGTGTGTGTGTGTGTGTGTGTGTGTGTGTGTGTGTGTGTGGTGTGTGTGGTGTGTGTGAGTGTGTGTCTGTGTGTGTGTGGTGTGTGTGTGTGTGTGTGTGTGTGTGTGTGTGTGTGTGTGTACTGTTTACTCGCTCATGTTTTTTATAATTTTGGATACAGCGAATGATTTAGCTGCCATTTGCGTTTGATCTGTTTGATTTGTAGGTCATGCGGTGTTAAACCATTGGAATTGATATAATAACCATTAATCATGAAGATTCTACCCCAAACTATTCGAAATGGTCTGAACTGAAACAATATGACATTCCCAGCAGAAAAGGGAAGCAACATGTTCCAGCCAGATGCAAAGCCTTTTATTTTGGAATTTTTTGCCCATGTGGAGTTTGAAAAAGGGCAACGACAGACTGTCTTGCTCTTCCCTCCCTTTGCTTCAGTTTGAATTGGATTAATTGGAAAAAAAAAAAAAAGGGGGGGGGGGGGGGGGGGGAAGCTGTAGGAACGTTTTTTTTTTTGTTTTAAATTAGATTTTTCTTACCTGGAAGTTAGTTCTCTGACACCATTGCTAGCACTGGCCATCATACTAATTGGTCTGCATGTGTTTGTTTTTTGTTTCTGTTTTTTTACTTTTTTTTTTTTTTTTTTTAAACGTTTGAGGCTGGAAGCAAACCCGTGGCCTACCCCACTGCCGTTCTGCCTGGACCCTACGTGGTTAGTGGTAACTTCTGCTGTATCGTCTGGCTTGCTCACTGCTTCACGCTGTTGCTTTGTGCCCATGTTGTTCCCTCTCACCGTAACTCACATGTCTGCACACACGCCGCATATGTTCTTACAATGCATGTGCATACGCAGACATGCACACAGATATATCTTGAATCAATATCCAGTGGTATTATGACCACCGCAGCTAATAGCATCCATGCATAAATTACAGACATCATCTTTATGAACAGAAGAAATCTTTCTTTGGCATGGATTTCACTGTCATCACTGCATGGCATTTCTTTGTTGCTTCTGGTGCATGATTTGTCTGATTTCCAAATGTGGAATGATTCTCCATTGCTGACTTTTCTGCATGGTGCATGGCCTCTTCCTTGCTTTTATTTTTTATTTTTTTCTTTATTGTCAATGATATGCATGGCATTATGAATAGAATGGGAGCTGAAAAGGTAGAGTCATGTCATGAAACGGATGTGACAGCTATGTGGTTCACATGTCGGTCCTATCTGTGTGTTCCTGTGTGTTCCTACCTCTGTCTTCACGTGATGCTTGCATGCCTGCTATGTGGTTCACATGTCGGTCCTATCTGTGTGTTCCTACCTCTGTCTTCACGTGATGCTTGCATGCCTGCTATGTGGTTCACATGTCGGTCCTATCTGTGTGTTCCTACCTCTGTCTTCACGTGATGCTTGCATGCCTGCTATGTGGTTCACATGTCGGTCCTATCTGTGTGTTCCTACCTCTGTCTTCACGTGATGCTTGCATGCCTGCTATGTGGTTCACATGTCGGTCCTATCTGTGTGTTCCTACCTCTGTCTTCACGTGATGCTTGCATGCCTGCTGTCTTCACTTGTTTGCTTGGCTTTTGCTGAATCCATTTTTGCAAGAGAAGCATATAACTTCTTCAGAAGAAGGCATCAGCGTAACAAGTATATTCATCTTATTATTTACCCCTCAGCAACTCTCTCCCTCTCTCTATCAGTGTAACAAGTATATTCATCTTATTATTTACCCCTCAGCAACTCTCTCCCTCTCTCTATCAGTGTAACAAGTATATTCATCTTATTATTTACCCCTCAGCAACTCTCTCCCTCTCTCTATCAGTGTAACAAGTATATTCATCTTATTATTTACCCCTCAGCAACTCTCTCCCTCTCTCTATCAGCGTAACAAGTATATTCATCTTGTTATTTACCCCTCAGCAACTCTCTCCCTCTCTCTATCAGCGTAACAAGTGTATTCATCTTGTTATTTACCCCTCAGCAACTCTCTCCCTCTCTATCAGCGTAACAAGTGTATTCATCTTGTTATTTACCCCACAGCAACTCTCTCCCTCTCTCTATCTCTCTCTTCTCCTCCTCCCCTCCCCTGCTCCCCCCCCCCCCCCCCCCCCCTCCTTGCCTGTGAAAATGTTCTGATGTTGGTCTGCCCCAGGTCTGTGTGGCTATGGAGGAAAAGAAGTATAGGAAAATTTTAACTGGACAGTTAAAAAGGTAGAAACTGTGACAGTATGTGAAGTGTTTCCAGTGATTTGTGAAGTTGTTTCTGTTTACATGAAACAAAGCGAGGCCTGCCGTAGAATAGTAGATGAGTTTACATGAAATGAAGCGAGGCCTGCCTTAGAACAGAAGATAGATGAGTTTACATGAAACGAAGCGAGGCCTGCCTTAGAATAGAAGATAGATGAGTTTACATGAAACGAAGCGAGGCCTGCCTTAGAATAGAAGATAGATGAGTTTACATGAAACGAAGCGAGGCCTGCCTTAGAACAGAAGATGGATGAGTTTACATGAAACGAAGCGAGGCCTGCCTTAGAACAGAAGATAGATGAGTTTACATGAAACGAAGCAAGGCCTGCCTTAGAACAGAAGATAGATGAGTTTACATGAAACGAAGCGAGGCCTGCCTTAGAACAGAAGATAGATGAGTTTACATGAAACGAAGCGAGGCCTGCCTTAGAACAGAAGATGGATGAGTTTACATGAAACGAAGCGAGGCCTGCCTTAGAACAGAAGATAGATGAGTTTACATGGTCCTCTTTAGGTGGCTCATAAGTATGGATGGGCACATGCACTCTGCCAGAATTCAGCGACAAATTTGTTAGAATGTGCAGCAAGACTTCATTTCCAAGATAAGCCTTGCGTTGTTTTTTTTTACTCATTCTGCCGAAACTGCACTAGGAATGCCCCATGAGGTATCTAGAGGAACAGTGTAACTGTGTTCACAAGTGCCAAGACAAATTGCAGTAAGTACATTTATTAGACAGCATGAAACATACCTAAGTCTCTAACCAGATCATGGTCCACTGTGGCCTGTCCCCAGTTTGGCCTTCCCACTTGAGGTGGCTTTGCTGTAGAAGCGAGCAGATAATGTTGCTTATAGCCCAGCCAACCGCAAAGGGCCACATCAGGGCTGCAGAGGTAGACTTTGCATAATAGACAAGTAGGGTAACTCTTGCTCCCATGATGAAATAAATACACGCCTGTACTTCCCAACAAAAGAGGTAATGATAATAGTAATGTGAATTTTTATAGCACCTGTTCTCAAAAGATTAGGGCTCTAAGCACTTTACACATAGTATATAATAAACACATTCGTGTACACAACGTGCTGCCTATTTCCACTGTCATCCGGTCAGTATCGTTCACTCCGTTTCCTTACTTCCTTCATTCTTTCCATTTCTCACGCAGGGTGCATGCTATGTGTAACGTGTCATCCATACCAACGGCCAGACTGGCCTTCTCTTCCGAAAGTTGATGATGGGATTTTACGTGTGTGCAAGATGTTGTGCATGTGTTCACACACGGAACCTCAGTTTACAGTCTCATTCGAAGGACTGTATGGGGAATGGAGTCAGAACCAAGGTTAACTCCGAGGGTAAAATCCCCCTGTACCGAAATTCGAACCCGCAACCCCAGGATTACGAGTGCAGCGCTCTACCAACTGAGCTATTCTGGCCCCCAGGTAGACTGGTCTGACCAGCCAGTTTGTGCACGCTGCATAGAGGCTAACACACTGGCACCTGTGGTGCTGTGAGGTGTGAAAATAGATGTCACACACTGGTACCTGTCGTGCTGTGAGGTGTGAAAATAGATGTCAGCGCCTGCCTCTTTGGGAGTCCTTTGAAGACTGTGTGCTGCAGTGCCTACTTACATTGTAATACGGTGCCTGTAAGACTACTAACAGCTTCATGCAGTGCTTCCTAATTGAGGCTGTCTTTCTCAAACATTCTTTGGATGTAGCTAGCTATAACACACATCTTTGTTGTCTCTGTACTCTAACAAATCAGTCGTGACTTGGTCAACCCCATGCCAAGGGTGCTTTGTACTGTCAACGTAAAATATGCATTTGTTATCTTTTAGACACATGCTTGAAATATCCAGGCATGTGAAGTTTGGCATCACTGCCCAATGAGTTGTGCAAGAGGCACCACAGCTTTGTGTGAGAGTTCTTTCATAGTGAGCTTTTCTACAGGGGTACAGTGTTTCAGTGTGTGTTGTGCAAGAGGCACCACAGCTTTGTGTGAGAGTTCTTTCATAGTGAGCTTTTCTACAGGGGCACAGTGTTTCAGTGTGTGTTGTGCAAGAGGCACCACAGCTTTGTGTGAGAGTTCTTTCATAGTGAGCTTTTCTACAGGGGCACAGTGTTTCAGTGTGTGTTGTGCAAGAGGCACCACAGCTTTGTGTGAGAGTTCTTTCATAGTGAGCTTTTCTACAGGGGTACAGTGTTTCAGTGTGTGTTGTGCAAGAGGCACCACAGCTTTGTGTGAGAGTTCTTTCATAGTGAGCTTTTCTACAGGGGTACAGTGTTTCAGTGTGTGTTGTGCAAGAGGCACCACAGCTTTGTGTGAGAGTTCTTTCATAGTGAGCTTTTCTACAGGGGTACAGTGTTTCAGTGTGTGTTGTGCAAGAGGCACCACAGCTTTGTGTGAGAGTTCTTTCATAGTGAGCTTTTCTACAGGGGTACAGTGTTTCAGTGTGTGTTGTGCAAGAGGCACCACAGCTTTGTGTGAGAGTTCTTTCATAGTGAGCTTTTCTACAGGGGTACAGTGTTTCAGTGTGTGTTGTGCAAGAGGCACCACAGCTTTGTGTGAGAGTTCTTTCATAGTGAGCTTTTCTACAGGGGCACAGTGTTTCAGTGTGTGTTGTGCAAGAGGCACCACAGCTTTGTGTGAGAGTTCTTTCATAGTGAGCTTTTCTACAGGGGTACAGTGTTTCAGTGTGTGTTGTGCAAGAGGCACCACAGCTTTGTGTGAGAGTTCTTTCATAGTGAGCTTTTCTACAGGGGCACAGTGTTTCAGTGTGAGTTGTGCAAGAGGCACCACAGCTTTGTGTGAGAGTTCTTTCATAGTGAGCTTTTCTACAGGGGCACAGTGTTTCAGTGTGAGTTGTGCAAGAGGCACCACAGCTTTGTGTGAGAGTTCTTTCATAGTGAGCTTTTCTACAGGGGCACAGTGTTTCAGTGTGAGTTGTGCAAGAGGCACCACAGCTTTGTGTGAGAGTTCTTTCATAGTGAGCTTTTCTACAGGGGCACAGTGTTTCAGTGTGAGTTGTGCAAGAGGCACCACAGCTTTGTGTGAGAGTTCTTTCATAGTGAGCTTTTCTACAGGGGCACAGTGTTTCAGTGTGAGTTGTGCAAGAGGCACCACAGCTTTGTGTGAGAGTTCTTTCATAGTGAGCTTTTCTACAGGGGCACAGTGTTTCAGTGTGAGTTGTGCAAGAGGCACCACAGCTTTGTGTGAGAGTTCTTTCATAGTGAGCTTTTCTACAGGGGTACAGTGTTTCAGTGTGTGTTGTGCAAGAGGCACCACAGCTTTGTGTGAGAGTTCTTTCATAGTGAGCTTTTCTACAGGGGCACAGTGTTTCAGTGTGAGTTGTGCAAGAGGCACCACAGCTTTGTGTGAGAGTTCTTTCATAGTGAGCTTTTCTACAGGGGCACAGTGTTTCAGTGTGAGTTGTGCAAGAGGCACCACAGCTTTGTGTGAGAGTTCTTTCATAGTGAGCTTTTCTACAGGGGCACAGTGTTTCAGTGTGAGTTGTGCAAGAGGCACCACAGCTTTGTGTGAGAGTTCTTTCATAGTGAGCTTTTCTACAGGGGTACAGTGTTTCAGTGTGTGTTGTGCAAGAGGCACCACAGCTTTGTGTGAGAGTTCTTTCATAGTGAGCTTTTCTACAGGGGTACAGTGTTTCAGTGTGTGTTGTGCAAGAGGCACCACAGCTTTGTGTGAGAGTTCTTTCATAGTGAGCTTTTCTACAGGGGCACAGTGTTTCAGTGTGAGTTGTGCAAGAGGCACCACAGCTTTGTGTGAGAGTTCTTTCATAGTGAGCTTTTCTACAGGGGCACAGTGTTTCAGTGTGAGTTGTGCAAGAGGCACCACAGCTTTGTGTGAGAGTTCTTTCATAGTGAGCTTTTCTACAGGGGCACAGTGTTTCAGTGTGAGTTGTGCAAGAGGCACCACAGCTTTGTGTGAGAGTTCTTTCATAGTGAGCTTTTCTACAGGGGTACAGTGTTTCAGTGTGTGTTGTGCAAGAGGCACCACAGCTTTGTGTGAGAGTTCTTTCATAGTGAGCTTTTCTACAGGGGCACAGTGTTTCAGTGTGAGTTGTGCAAGAGGCACCACAGCTTTGTGTGAGAGTTCTTTCATAGTGAGCTTTTCTACAGGGGCACAGTGTTTCAGTGTGAGTTGTGCAAGAGGCACCACAGCTTTGTGTGAGAGTTCTTTCATAGTGAGCTTTTCTACAGGGCACAGTGTTTCAGTGTGAGTTGTGCAAGAGGCACCACAGCTTTGTGTGAGAGTTCTTTCATAGTGAGCTTTTCTACAGGGGTACAGTGTTTCAGTGTGTGTTGTGCAAGAGGCACCACAGCTTTGTGTGAGAGTTCTTTCATAGTGAGCTTTTCTACAGGGGTACAGTGTTTCAGTGTGTGTTGTGCAAGAGGCACCACAGCTTTGTGTGAGAGTTCTTTCATAGTGAGCTTTTCTACAGGGGCACAGTGTTTCAGTGTGAGTTGTGCAAGAGGCACCACAGCTTTGTGTGAGAGTTCTTTCATAGTGAGCTTTTCTACAGGGGCACAGTGTTTCAGTGTGTGTAGCACTGCTCTGAGGTCCCAGTGGTGTGTAGCACTGCTCTCAGGTCCCAGTGTGTGTAGCACTGCTCTGAGGTCCCAGTGTGTGTAGCACTGCTCTGAGGTCCCAGTGTGTGTAGCACTGCTCTCAGGTCCCAGTGTGTGTAGCACTGCTCTGAGGTCCCAGTGTGTGTAGCACTGCTCTCAGGTCCCAGTGTGTGTAGCACTGCTCTGAGGTCCCAGTGTGTGTAGCACTGCTCTGAGGTCCCAGTGTGTGTAGCACTGCTCTGAGGTCCCAGTGTGTGTAGCACTGCTCTGAGGTCCCAGTGTGTGTAGCACTGCTCTGAGGTCCCAGTGTGTGTAGCACTGCTCTCAGGTCCCAGTGTGTGTAGCACTGCTCTGAGGTCCCAGTGTGTGTAGCACTGCTCTCAGGTCCCAGTGTGTGTAGCACTGCTCCTGGGTCCTCACAGTGTGTGTAGCACTGCTCTGAGGTCCCAGTGTGTGTAGCACTGCTCTCAGGTCCCAGTGTGTGTAGCACTGCTCTCAGGTCCCAGTGTGTGTAGCACTGCTCTGAGGTCCCAGTGTGTGTAGCACTGCTCTGAGGTCCCAGTGTGTGTAGCACTGCTCTCAGGTCCCAGTGTGTGTAGCACTGCTCTCAGGTCCCAGTGTGTGTAGCACTGCTCTGAGGTCCCAGTGTGTGTAGCACTGCTCTGAGGTCCCAGTGTGTGTAGCACTGCTCTCAGGTCCCAGTGTGTGTAGCACTGCTCTGAGGTCCCAGTGTGTGTAGCACTGCTCTCAGGTCCCAGTGTGTGTAGCACTGCTCTGAGGTCCCAGTGTGTGTAGCACTGCTCTGAGGTCCCAGTGTGTGTAGCACTGCTCTCAGGTCCCAGTGTGTGTAGCACTGCTCTGAGGTCCCAGTGTGTGTAGCACTGCTCTCAGGTCCCAGTGTGTGTAGCACTGCTCTGAGGTCCCAGTGTGTGTAGCACTGCTCTGAGGTCCCAGTGTGTGTAGCACTGCTCTCAGGTCCCAGTGTGTGTAGCACTGCTCTGAGGTCCCAGTGTGTGTAGCACTGCTCTCAGGTCCCAGTGTGTGTAGCACTGCTCTGAGGTCCCAGTGTGTGTAGCACTGCTCTCGGGTCCCAGTGTGTGTAGCACTGCTCTGAGGTCCCAGTGTGTGTAGCACTGCTCTGAGGTCCCAGTGTGTGTAGCACTGCTCTCAGGTCCCAGTGTGTGTAGCACTGCTCTGAGGTCCCAGTGTGTGTAGCACTGCTCTCAGGTCCCAGTGTGTGTAGCACTGCTCTGAGGTCCCAGTGTGTGTAGCACTGCTCTGAGGTCCCAGTGTGTGTAGCACTGCTCTGAGGTCCCAGTGTGTGTAGCACTGCTCTGAGGTCCCAGTGTGTGTAGCACTGCTCTCAGGTCCCAGTGTGTGTAGCACTGCTCTGAGGTCCCAGTGTGTGTAGCACTGCTCTGAGGTCCCAGTGTGTGTAGCACTGCTCTGAGGTCCCAGTGTGTGTAGCACTGCTCTGAGGTCCCAGTTCTCTTTTGGGATGAAGATCTTTGGGTTTTCCTCGAATGCACCCTTCCTACATCTACAGACTAATTCTGTGTTCTCAAATGAAAAACTCCCATCAGATGTAGTTGCAAAGTGAGGCGACTGCAGGCAGAAGTCTGAAACATGAACAAACAAATCACAAGGCAAAGCACAATGCCTCTTTTTCAGGCAAGATGAACAACGCCCCAGCCTGCGCCAAATTTGTCAAGGTTAACCGACTGCTCATTCATTTTCGTTGTCCCGAGTGTTGTGTATCTTGCCTGCAGGAGACCGAAGAAACATGTCATGTTTTGTCTTGTGATTCGTTTGTTCAGGTTTAGCAGATACAGAACTGAAACGTTTTAAGAGCCATCAGATTTGTGTGAACACCAGCTAAGCGAGGTAGACTGACAGCAATGGGGCTAGGTGAAGCGCCGTCCTCTTTCCTCAGAGAGACCAGGAAGTTGACACCTGCTGTCCAGGTGCTGAAACATAATCCACCTGCCGTCCATTGGCACGTCTCTGCCACTTGTTGATCCGACCTGTTTACCCAGACCATTTCGCTGTATTTTGTACACATTTGGTGAAAATATGATGAATGCAATGAACCAGAAAAGATATGTCGAAAAAAGATCTGGAGACGGAAGTTGTTGAGCTGTAGTTGCATTTGTGGTGTATGACCACTGCGTTTGAGCCCGACAACCCGCGAGCGACAACTGGCGCGACGTCAAGTGCATGAACTGGCGGCAGGATGACGTTGGAACACTAGAGCGACAACTGGCGCGACGTCAAGTGCATGAACTGGCGGCAGGATGACGTTGGAACACTAGAGCGACAACTGGCGCGACGTCAAGTGCATGAACTGGCGGCAGGATGACGTTGGAACACTAGAGCGACAACTGGCGCGACGTCAAGTGCATGAACTGGCGGCAGGATGACGGAACACTAGAGCGACAACTGGCGCGACGTCAAGTGCATGAACTGGCGCGACGTCAAGTGCATGAACTGGCGCGACGTCAGTGCATGAACTGGCGCGACGTCAAGTGCATGAACTGGTGCGACGTCAAGTGCATGAACTGGCGCGACGTCAAGTGCATGAACTGGCGCGACGTCAAGTGCATGAACTGGCGGCAGGATGACGGAACACCAGCAGGAACCCCCTGCTTTGACACAAATTCACAAATTTGGAAGATGTGTGCACACGTTTAGAAAAATAGGCTCATTTTAATTGAGAAATACACCAGTAGCAGCTTTAGGGTAGACAGGTCTTGTTGATGGGTTTGGGTTTTTTTCTTCGTTTATTTAGGTTTGTTTGTTTTGTTTTGTTGTGCTCATTTTAAAGAAATGTGCAAGGGATTTATTTTGTAAAAGATGACAGCCCTGACGTGCACCCCCAGCCCTCCCCTCCTTTCCTCCCTGTCTCCCTAGATGGCTTGGCTAGGAACAGTACGAACTGAAATGAATTGACCTGATAGCACTGGTGGACTTCTTTCAAAATTACCTGAATTACATTCTTTCTTACATTTTCCCCCCCCCTTTTCTTTAATTTTGTTTTTCTGTCCGCTCTCTCCCCCCACCCCCTCTTTTCTTTTTCTTCCTTTTGTCATATTCATAATTGAAGATCGGGTAGTTAATTGTTTACGCATAGTTGGGCTGGGTGTAATTGGAAAAAAACAACAACAGAAATTAAAAGGAAAAAAAAGGCCAGAAATAGATGCAAAAAAGAGGTTGATGAATCTCTGATGACGATTTGGTGACAGTGTCGGCTGGGCTAAAGAGCCTCAGAACTGACAGTTCTGGCAATTTTGAACTGACAGTTAGTAGAACATTTCTACAGAAGACAGAACTTACAATTCTGGCAATTTTGAACAGACAGTAAAACATTTCTGCAGAAGACAGAACTTACAGTTCTGGCAATTTTGAACAGACAGTTAGTGGAACATTTCTACAGAAGACAGAATAGCAGATCTAGGAATCATGGCTCTTGGTAAAGGTGACAAATCTACTGTCACATGCAGAGCTCGAACAGATGATCTCCGTCATCGGCACCAAATACATTAATCATAAAACTAGCAGTATCACTGTGTTCATCATCGGCACTATGTATATTAATCATGAAACTGTCGGTCTCACTATGTTCATCATCAGCACTATGTATATTAATCATGAAACTGTCGGTCTCACTATGTTCATCATCAGCACTAAGTATATTAATCATGAAACTGTCGGTCTCACTATGTTCATCATTGGCACTAAGTATATTAATCATGAAACTGTCAGTCTCACTATGTTCATCATCGACACTAAGGATATTAATCATGAAACTATCAGTCTCACTATGTTTGTGTGGAGCTTGATATTATCTGCTTGCTTTTTGTCATGTAATTTATGTAGCAGTTGAAAGACTTTGTGTTTCGCAGTTGCACAACCAATCTCATGCCTGTATGGAGTTATGTGGAGTTCATTGCTTACAGTATGTCAGTTGACTTTCTGTCCTTAAACTGTCAGCATGAAACAGGAGAAGGGAGAAAAGATGATAGATGGTTCGTGAAAGCCACAGTATTACTCAAACCATGATTGCAGTCTTTCCTAACAACTAAATTTCTCTCTTTCCACTTTGGCCACCCCCACCCTCATCCCCACCCTCCCTGTACAACTCACTTTTTTCTTTGTCTTTTTTTTTTTTTTAGAATTTTTATTAGTAATTGATTAAATAGTTCAAGAAAGTATGCTTTCTCTCAGACTCTTCAGGACAGAAAAAGAGAAGTTAAGCTGAAAAGAGCCAACATCCTTTAGGGTTGTTTCCCTTTTTTATGCACTACCCTTCTCCCCTCTTCCCCTTCTGTGTTTATATCAATTCAAAGCTTTTTCTTTACATTTTTTTATCTCCCCTCTTCCCTCCTGTGTTTATATCAATTCAAAGCTTTTCTTTATATTTTTGTTATCTCCCCTCTTCCCTTCTGTGTTTATATCAGTTCAAAGCTTTTCTTTATATTTTTTTAATTCCTTCTTCTCCCTCCTGTGTTTATATCAGTTCAAAGCTTTTTCTTTATGTTTTTTATTGCCCTTCTTCCCCTCTTGTGTTCAGCCCTGATGTGGCCCTTTGCGGTCGGCTGGGCTATAAGCAACATTATCTTATCTTATCTTATCCCTCCTGTGTTTATATCGGTTCAGAGCTTTTTCTTTATGTTTTTTATTGCCCTTCTTCCCCTCCTGTGTTTATATCAGTTCAGAGCTTTTTCTTTATATTTTTTATTGCCCTTTCTCCCCTCCTGTGTTTATATCAGTTCAAACCTTTTTCTTTATATATATTTTTATCTCCCCTCTTGCCCTTCTGTGTAAATATCAGATCAAAGCATGTTCTGTATACTCATATGTTTTACTTAGAATAAATAGTCTGAAGTCTTGAAAAGAGTTCACAAGTAGTAGATTGAGATTAGGACAGTGAATTCCATGCCAGTGACTCCCCCCTTCTCCCCCATAGTGCTGCCACTTTCAGTTCTTGGTGGTGGTTTGCTTTCTGAAGGATTGGGTGTCTCATGCTTCGCTTCCTGTTTGTTCTGCTTCAAAATGCAGTCAACTGCAACATTGTTTGTTTGTGGCTGATGTTTGTTCTGCTTCAAAATGCAGTCAACTGCATCATTGTTTGTTTGTGGCTGATGTTTGTTCTGCTTCAAAATGCTGTCAACTGCATCATTGTTTGTGGCTGATGTTTGTTCTGCTTCAAAATGCAGTCAACTGCATCATTGTTTGTTTGTGGCTGATGTTTGTTCTGCTTCAAAATGCAGTCAACTGCATCATTGTTTGTTGATGGCTGATGTTGGATCTTGCTTTTGATGAACTTATCTTTGTAATCAACCTTTGCTGCCCCAGTTAGAATTTGCTTGCAATGCTAATTGAAACCTCCACGCTGTTGATGAGCTTGTGTTTGTGGACTGTTTTTTTTTTGGTTTGATAATGTTGCTTGTGACTGTTCTGTCAAACACCAATCATCATCAGGATCCAGATCATAGCAGGTGGTAGTTGAGCCCCCTACCCATGACGCCCCATTGACAGATCATAGTTAAGTTCCTTTAAGCCGTAGTTCACAGTGTGAGACAGTCATTTCCATGCATGAAGAACAGATCCATTTGGTGGGCGTTTTACCAAATGTAGATCGTGTATCTTGTCCATGCCATGTGTACGTGGAGTAATATGACAAGTCAGCTCAGCTAACTGGATGATCATCAACCCCACCTGTTCACTGACCTTGGAGTGAAGAACGGTGATAACAACAGCAAAGTCTCGTTGAGCGTTTGTTTTGAAATGACCTGAAATCAAAGGGCTTTACATCTTTGAAAACAATATGATCAGAAAATGAAAAAAAAAAAAAAGTTTATAAAAGCCTTTTGGTGGTAGTTGAATCTGTTCGAGAGGAAACTGACGTTTCAAGCCATAGGCCCGTTGTCAAAGTGAAGAGAAGAAGACAGTGGTGACAGGACAGCCCATGTGAGAATTGGGCGAGAACATCTCATTTAATTATTAAGTTGAAGATGATCTCACCCAATTCTCACATGGGCTTTCCTGTCAACACTGTCTTCTTCTCTTCACTTTGACAACGGGCCTATGGCTTGAAACGTCAGTTTCCTCTCGAACAGATTCAACTACCACCAAAAGGTTTTTATAAACTTTATTTTTTCATTTTACCATGAATCCTGCAGTCAACTTTTGTTTCAACATGATCATAAACAAACAAGTAAGCCAACAGAGTATATGGACTTAATTCAGAAAGTACCCTCACCAAAGATAGAGACATCCAGTGCACACTAGTATGACTGTATACATGCTATGTGTGCATACACATGCATGCACATCTGTGAGCGCACACACACACACACACACACACACACACACACACACACAACACACACACACACACACACACACACACAGAGGCGCAAGCACAAGCATGTACACCCTCGCACACAGACACTGACATGTACAAGGGACACAGCACAGAAAACCCCAATCCTTCCATCATGGTTGCCAGTTGGTGGAGAAATTGAAGGTCGAAAAGATGGAACTAGTGTATGAATACAGAGGGCTTCAATGAGGGAACTAGTGTATGAATACAGAGGACTTCAGTGAGGAAACTAGTGTATGAATACAGAGGACTTCAGTGAGGGAACTAGTGTATGAATACAGAGGACTTCAGTGAGGGAACTAGTGTATGAATACAGAGGACTTCAGTGAGGGAACTAGTGTATGAATACAGAGGACTTCAGTGAGGGCTAAAGGAAAGTGCATGTGGAGGGGTAGTGACTTTGTAATTGTTAGATCTTGTCACAAATGATTCCAGTATGACATTGAACGGATTGGAATGGTAGCACAGTGGTTGATTTCTTTGTGTGATTAGAGTAAGTGATATGATTAGGGGAGGGGGGGGGGGTCAGGTCAGTAGATGGGTGATCTTCATTACATGTCAAATGCTGTGTGTGTGTGGCTTGATCATCCTGTTTTATGGCAGTTAAAGAGATCAGAAGACAAATCCACAGAACTGCATGGTTTTTATTTGTTTTTGGTTGGTTTGTTTGTGTGTGTGTGTGTGCACGCGTGTGGTGTGTGTATGCGTGTGTGTGTGGTGTTGTTGTTGTTGTTGAGAGGACAGTATGACCAAATGTGGCATTTCTATTTTTAGGCTGCTGCTACACCCCAGAGCCGTCCTGCTGTCAGCCATCCCGCTTCTTTTGTAAGCTTCGCACCGTCCGCCCTTACTGCTCGAGTTCGTCACTGCTTTTTTCATCCTGTCTTCTTCCTGTTTTTTTCATTCATCTCTGCCTCCCTCACCCTCTCCCTACATTCTGTCTTTCTGATAATGATATTATTTGAAACCGTTTGTTTTTTGTTGGTGATGATACTGGTCACAGGAAAGGTAATTTACCTACCATCATGTAGCTGATGGATGTTGGTTGAGATTGATAATGTTGTTCTTTTAATGATTTGTTTTCTCCTTTGCCTGGCTTGCTTTTGCTCATTTTAGCTGGCACTGCATTATACACCAGTGTATGCCAACATGCATGCACATGCACTTACACGCACGCACACACACCACACACACACACACACACGCACACACACGCACACACACACACACACACACACACACACACACACACTCGTGCAGGTACGCAGACACACACACATGCATATGCACATGCATACACACACACACGCACATGCATGCACACACACACACACACACACACACACACACACACACACACACACACACACACACACACACACTCACTCACTCACATCTTGCAGAAATCAGAATCAATTTCAGTCACATACAATTGTTCGAAACGCACACATGCGCGCGCGCACACACACACACACACACACACACACACACACACACACACACACACACACACACACACACACGTACATGGCGCACACAGTGAACCCTTGCATGCATATGGACAAGGCATGTGTGCTGACCTAGACTTAACAGACAGGATGGACCGAGTTGCTGGTGCTGCTGTACTGAATGGCATTGGACGCTGCTCTGCTGGCTGTGGTCAGTGTGGCCAGCATGTGGCCATCTCCTCTCCTGCCCACTGTGCATGACATGCTATGCTGTTGCATGATGGTGATGATGATGATGATGAGATGGCCAGCTCCTCTCCTGCCCACTGTGCATGGACATGCTATGCTGTTGCATGATGATGATGTGATGATGATATGATGGCCAGATGCAGTCCCTGTGGCTTGACACCGCCTACCAGCCAGTCCTCTCACCTCTCTGTACACCTCATCCATAGGAAAGCCTTTTTTTTCTTCCCATATGGTGCTTGTTTTCGCCCGCCTTACTTTTTTGTCAGTGCCTCATGTTTTCTTCTCGGTACATCTTGACCATCATAGCACTGGAAAAAGATTTTTTTTTTTCCCTTGCGCCTCGTTTTTTTTTTTTTTCTCAGTGCATCTTAACTATCATAGTAGTAGCATTGGCAGGAAAGAAGTCGCTGGTTAGCTAATGATGCACAAAGCAAGCCATCTGGCAAGAACACAGGCTTTTTTTTTAAAGAATACAGTTGTTAGAAAAGGTAGTGGGTGGTTTTGTGTGTGGTTGTCTCTGTTTTTTGTTTTGTTTTTAACGGAACTAAGTTCATGAATGAAGGCTGCTTCAGAGCAGGGCTGTCTGTGAGTCGTGCTGTCTGACAGCCGTTAGGAGAGCAGCAAGAGAACTCTCCCTGGGGACAGGAGGAGAATGGTTGTAGAGCAGGTGATGAACTGCAGACTACATCAAACCACCACATAGAACATTGACACTTTGCCACTGAACCACCACATAGAACATTGTTACTTTGCCATTGAACCACCACATAGAACATTGAGACTTTGCCATTGAACCACCACATAGAACATTGAGACTTTGCCATGAACTGCCACAATAGAACATTGACACTGTGCCATTGAACCACCACATGAACATTGAGACTTTGCCACTGAACCACCACATAGAACATTGACACTTTGCCACTGAACCACACATAGAACATAGAACATTTATACTTTGCCACTGAACCACCACATAGAACATTTATACTTTGCCATTGAACCACCACATAGAACATTGTTGCTTTGCCATGAACCACCACATAGAACATTATACTTTGCCATTGAACACCACATAGAACATTTATACTTTGCCACTGAACCACCACATAGAACATTGTTACTTTGCCATTGAACCACCACATAGAACATTGAGACTTTGCCATTGAACCACCACATAGAACTTTGACACTTTGCCATTGAACCACCACATAGAACATTGTGACACTTTGCCATTGAACCACCACATAGAACATTGACACTTCGCCATTGAACCACCACATAGAACATTGACACTTCGCCATTGAACCACCACATAGAACATCGAGACTTTGCCATTGAACCACCACATAGAACATTGAGACTTTGCCATTGAACCGCCACATAGAACATTGACACTTTGCCATTGAACCACCACATAGAACATTGAGACTTTGCCACTGAACCACCACATAGAACATTGAAACTTTGCCATTGAACCACCACAAATAGAAAGAACTGTTGATACTTTGCCATTTGAACACCACATAGTACAGTGACACTTTGCCATAGATCCTCAATGTCCACACTGCGCTGAACCACCACATAGAACAGTGACACTTTGCCATAGATCCTCAATTGTTTTCACTGCGCTGAACCACCACATAGTACATGTGACACTTTGCCATAGATCCACAATTGTTTTCATTGCGCTGAACCACCACATAGTAACATTGACACTTTGCCATAGATCCTCAATGTCCACACTTGCATTGAAACCACCACATAGTACAGTGACACTTTGCCATGAACTCCTCGATGTCCACACTGCATTGAACCACCACATAGTACAGTGACACTTTGCCATAAGATCCTCAATGTCCAACTGCATTGAACCACCACATAGTACTTTGACACTTTGCCATGAGATTCCTCAATTGTTTTCACTGCGCTGAACCACCACATAGTACAGTGACACTTTGCCATAGATCCATCGATGTCCACACTGCATGAACCACCACATAGTACATTGACACTTTGCCATAGATCTCGATGTCCACACTGCATTGAACCACCGCATAGTACATTGACACTTTGCCATAGATCCTCAATGACCACACTGCATTGAACCACCACAGTACAGTGACACTTTGCCATAGATCCCATGTGTTTTCACTGCGCTGAACCACCACATAGTACATTTGACACTTTGCCATAGATCCTCAATGTCCACACTGCCATTGAACCACCACATAGTACATTGATACTTAGCCATGAATCCTCGCCGTTCCACTCATGAAGTTTGATTAGCTTGCTCTGTTCAATACTCCCAAGACAAGGGGAGCATAACCACTTCAAAGTTGTAAAGAACATTTTGTTGTTTTAAAAAGATATATCCTTGTAATTAGTGGAGTATTAGATCTGTAGCAAGTTAGTAATTGTGATTTCTTCCATGATTCTTTGCTTTTCATCCTACCATCCAGGCTGATAGCACAGAAATATTTTATATAGAAGATCACTTCATTCAGCTCAATTAATCATTCATAGCTGCAAACGTTCTGGAATTTTTCTCCAGTTTTTCTGATTTAGAAGTGATTCCAACTACAGAATTTAGTGGGGGCTAAATCCAAATTTTTCAAAATTGTTACTGTGGGGTCAGTCATTTGAAAAGAGGTGATAAAGTATTGTAGAATAAAGCCGAAATGATATCTGGATGTTGGCATTATATATTATGGCAAAATGCAGTTTCTTTTTAAACCTATCATTTGTCAACTGAAAACACAGATTAGGAATGCTTTCATTGAAAGCCGAACTGCGCCCCTCTTCAGCCTACACCACCATCCCACCCCTTTCATCATTCTGGTTCCCAAATTGTGACTCCAGAGATTGGCAGCTATGTGATTTAATTGCATTCAGCAGCATAGCATCATTTAGATTTCAATGCAGGTTACATTTTGTTAAAGTTTTCCCTAAAGCACTCGAACAAGAGACTGTTCTCGTGGGCGTCATGTCCACTTTAAACTGGGATGTCATATTTTAAAATTGAGCAAATCTTTTGCTTGATTTTGACACTTCCATACACTATGCAAGTGACATTTCTGGGAAGGGGGGGGGGGGGGGGGGGGGGGGGGGGGGGGGGGGGGGGGGGGGGGGGGGGGGGGAGTTTACTTAAATGTCACTATATGAGTGTGCAGTTGTTTACATTAACGCTCTGATTATTTTTATGAAGTATGATTTTTGTTTTGATGCACTGTACCCTTTTTTTTTTTTGCAACAACAACAAAGACACGAAAGCTGAAAGAGATCTGATAGCTCAAGGATCAAGTCTGAAAATGGTTTCTTTCCAGATGGATGGAATGGACTGCTGTGTCCCTTTCAGGGTGTGCCTGTCTTTCAGCTGTTCAGAGGTCCACCACACCGGACAGCTTTGCATGTGTGATCCTCTCCAGTGGAGCTGAAGAAGGCCTTTCTTCTCACTGTCAGATGTTGTTGGTTTTTTTCACAGGCATTTTAATAACACAAATGTCCACCCACACATCCCACTTGTCCCCAGTCATACTCCTACCCCTCAGCCTCCCTCTAGCTCCCTTCTTCCTCACGTGTGCTTTTTGGTTGTTGTTTTGTAACTCTGAGTTCTCCATGATTCTGCCTTGAAGTGTCCTGCAGTGTAGAGTGAAAGAGTAGAAGATGGTCTGACTGGAGGGCCGCTGTATGGCAAGAGTGCAGACAGATGTTGCCGTTGAGGCCTCAGGTAGTGGAAGAGGGGAAGGGTGAAGAAGAGAGCAGGGTTTGCGTGGGTGGTGAGCTGATGGGCTGGGTGTGGTTCTTTCAGGCCCCGCACTACCTGAGCACTGTGCCCACCACGGCGGTGCCCCAGTTCAGTCCCTACGGCATCCCCGCCATGGCCATGCAGGGGGGTGCAGCCGACGGCACCATCGTCACCCCCCAGGTACCCAGCGTCATCTCCACACCTATGCCAGCCAAAGCCCCAGCCAGACCTGATCGTCTGGAGGTAGGGACAACGCAGCGCCTGTCTGGCTTCACCACACACTCCCTTTTTTTTTCTCTTCTGTTTCATGGGGTAACTGGCTGACACACTACTGTAGTACTGTCTCCAAGGGGAAAGTTGGAATGATGTTTAAACTGTTGAAGGGGTATCAAGGGGCATACAACAATAGAGCGTAGAATAAATGAAAAGTATAGAATGAATGCCATAAACCGTGTTTTGTAGTGTCTGAAGAAAAGAAAAGAAAGAGAGGAAAGTTGCCGCAGGAGCAGCACCAGGACTCTATGAAGATATGACTTCTAATGAAAGTTGCCTGAAATTTCCAACTTGGATGATAACCAACGCAATTATCCTAAATGTTCATCACTGAAATATGAGTCTTGTCAATTTTGCTGAAAGCAACATGACTGGTGGTTTAACAGTTGAATATTACTATATATTGGGGAATTTTTCAGTCATGAAGTGGATTATACATGCACACTCATGTATTTTGTATGCTGTAATGAGTTTTCGTTTCAGGTTTTACTCATTTTCAATGATATAGTTTTGCCAGTACCAAGAAAAGGATAACGGTGTCTAGCTTTTTTTTTTTAGAATGTTAAGTTTGCCATCCACATTTGATGACTGAATGGGATGTGTTTGAATTGTGTGGGTGTCTTGTGTGTTGTCATTCATTTTTGGTTGCTGTGATGGTTCCTGGGAGTGGGATCCCACTTGTGCCTGTCTCATCGTCAGCAGCGGGTGTTTGTCTCAAATGAATCTGCTGTATGTATTGAGTGTGGGGTGGGGGGAGGGGGTTGTATTTTTTTGCATTGAAATCAAGTCTTGGCACCAAATGCATTTGTAGTGTCTGTAATGATGCCGTGTTGAATGCCCGTCTGATGTTTACAGCTTACCGGCTGTGTTTCTCTGCAGGAAGTGAGTGGTGAATTGAACTGTTGGTTTTGTTTTCTGCCCTTTTTCCTGGCTATCCCTAAGATGATGATGGCCTGTATGTTGGACCACAGGCCATGCTTGTCTCTCCCCCCCGCCACAAGGGCCTTGGCTGGCAGCCTGGCTTTGCAGGCCACTGAAGGCAGCTTCAGAAGTGCCATTTGGAAACGATGTTTTCTGCCCTTTTTTTTTTTTTTTTTTTTTTTGGGGGGGGGGGGGGGTACTCCTCCTAGTGTTTATGGACTTAGAACATTTGGCTCCTGTGATTGGTGGGTTGTTGAATTTGTTGATCGAACAATTGGCTGTTTTGAGTTTGACTCGGGACTGCTGTTTAGTGTTATATGCAGGGTTTAAAATAGCCCCTCACCTCCCCCCCCCCCCCCCCCCCCCCCCCCCCCCCCCCGTCTCTCTCTCCCTCTTTCGCTCTCTTCTCTCTCTCTGTGAAACACATCCACATTCTCCCTGTTTCTGGAATTGTGTCATGTTTTCAGACTTGCATTTTTGTTTCGTGTGCCATGTTTTTGTGGACAGTTGTATAGCAGCTTAAACAACATTCCTGTTGCAAAGGTGGTGTTAGCATCATTAGGTCAGAACTTGAACTAGTTTGCGAAAATATGGTATAAGTAAACTGGCAACGTTCAACCTTTACAGCTCTGTTGATTTTTTTTTTTCATATAATTTCTCCCCCTTCCTCTCCCCCGCCCCCCCCCCCCCCCCCCCCCCCCCTTTTTTTTTGTTTTTTAATTTCTTTGTTTCAAAGCTTGAGCTGCAGTTTACATACACTCAAAATGGAGATGGAAAAAAAAAGGGTAGGAAAAAAACAGAAATTTAGTTATTCATTATCCTAGTTCTACCTTTCTGTAGACTGCCTTTTTTTTTCTTTTTTTAAACTCTCTTTCAGCGTCTGTTGACTTGAATAACCTTGGTATGTTGGGCTGTTTGTGTTCCATGACGCGGTGGCTCAAACAGCGGGTTTCAGAGTGTGGTGAGGCAGCGTGTGAACCCCCTCTGTCCGATACCTTCCTTGCCGCCTCTTCACAGGTCAGTGGCCATGGCAACACGTCGCTAAGGTAGCCCCTCTCTACCTGATGATGCCTGTCATGCTGGTTTTTGCCCAGTCATAGCTCATCTGCGAGGCCAGTCCTCCAGTCTGCCAGTCTGTGGTCGCTTCTTTCACTCAAGTGTTCTTCTGGACTGACACCTTGTTTTTGGGGCAGACGCTGCTAGACCATTTGCTGCTTGAATATGGCTCTGCTGATTTTGTCTTCAGTTTGTGTGTGTGCTGTCTTTTTTTTTTTTTTTTTTTTTTTTTTTCCCTTTCATATTCCTCGTCTGATGTGGTTTATTTATTCATTCACCTTGTAGCTCTAAGAATTAGCTGTCTACTTTGCCTACTGTCTTGCCGTATTGTCAAGTCCACCGAGCTGTGCGGAGCTTGCGAAGGACTGTCACCTCTTGAGCTGCTGTCTATCCCACACCCCATGTTACCTCCCATGTTCCACTGCCTGCTCCCACAGTGTCCGCCGATCCTAGTGGTTATGGCCTGTCTGGGCGCCAGTTCATTGCCTGTGGTTTTGTTGTACGGCTAATGATTTGTAGTGACTGCTTGACGCTCTGGGGACAATGGAGTGCTTTCCCCTTGTGCACGCCTGCTGATTGGACACGGACATGGCCAGCTTGGCTCCGTATTGTTTTTCAGTATATATCTATATCTATATGTGTACTTTGTATTGTATTGTACTCATGCCTTCTCTCTGTCTCTGCCCTCTAGCTTTGGGATTGATCTGTACAGTATTGTAGGCCTTGCATTGCACTCTTCTTGCCTTGAGTTGAAAACAGCCATATGATTATTTTTTTCTCCATTTTGTTGACCGCTCTTCATGCGTCCGTCCGTTTGAAGACAGCAAAACAGCCCTCCTGACCAGAGAGAGGTTTTGCATGATTCTTTGCCCATTTTCCCCACATCCATCTGACCCCCGTCTGTTGAATTGTCAACCAGTTCAAAAGTCATTACAGCTATTCAGGGTTTGTTGTTGTTGTTTTTAATGTATGGAGAGTCCGCACAGTGAGGGAGAAAGTGGCCTTGAGACCTCTTTTGTCCTTATCACTTTATTAGAGCTTGTATTTACAAAGCTACTTTTGAAAAGTAATTTTCACAGTTGAGTGAATAGGTGTTTAGATCTGCAAAGGTCGGTAAAATAGCTGACCATGCAAAAGTGGCTACAATCTGATACTCGGTATTCCACCGCAGTCATAGAGGGCTGCTTATTGGAGAGGCTGATGAAAATGAGACACAGCCTTGTTAGGATGATGAAGGGTTCACTCTCTGCCTCACCACTGCTAGGAGCCTTTGAGCAGCCATCCTCAACACCCGGGCCCTCACAGTGCTATTGTCAGTTGCCAACCTCAACACCAGGGCCCTGCACAGTGCTATTGTCAGTTGCTTCAGGGATCCACCCCATCCACCCTAGCCCTACTTCCTTTCCTGCCTTCTTTTGGTTTTGCAATGGGTTGTCTTTATTTGAAGGGGGAGGGGGAGCTAAACAAAAAACCATCCAGATTTTCACCAAGGAAAACAGAATGTTGAACAATTTGAAGTGTCTGCTTCTTGATTTTAACATGGTTTCGTTGAGCGGAGAGACGTTTTGACATTGTCATCTAGCTGTATTGTGCCATGGTTACAGGTATGTCGAGAGTTTCAGAGAGGTACATGCTCACGGCAGCCTAGTGACTGTCGCTACGCACATCCTACCGAAAATGTAACAGTGGACTGTGGGGACAACCAGGTGACGGTGTGTATGGATTATGTAAAGAACAAGTGTACACGGGATTCGTGTAGATATTTTCACCCTCCAGCCCACCTTCAGTCTCAGATAAAGGCCGCTCAGCAACGAGCTAACGCCGCTCCTTCATCCTCTGCCTCTGGCCCCGCCCAAGGCGTGGTAGGGTCGCTTTCCTTGTCCTTGCCATGCTGCTTTCTTTCCCTCCCTCTCTGTTGGCCTTGGCTGTTTTAACACCTGACATTGTTCTGCCTGCCTGCCCGCCCTGCTTCTCCCCCACCTGCTTATTGCCCTTTCCTCTCCCCTCCCCTCCAGTTTTGGTCATCTCCCTTTGGAGCAGGCCAGTGAGCTACTGTCTTCTCACCCCCCCCCACCCCACCCCTGCTCCTCTCTCTCATCCTGTTCTAGCATCAGCCATGTGCAATGGTAATCATGCAAGCACATGCTGTCCGGTCGACCTTATTATCAGCACAGTTTATCAGGGAGGGTTCCAGAGAGTTTGAAATCATTTCTTAAATGTGTAGTAATTATTTTTTTCTTTTTTTAAACTCTTCTTGTGATGGAAAAAGAGGAATGCCAACCTTTGCACCAGCAGTGATATTCGGATTTTTTCGTGTGTATGATCAAGTGAGAAAACTGTCTAATGACATGGAAGACCTTGTGGTATGCTGGAATAAGATCAACTGAAACTAAAACTGACACATGGGCTGTGTGTATGTTTACCTTTGCACTCTTTAGTTCACCTATGGCATATGCTTCATGCACATTTATTTACAAAAAGGAGAGAACAAAATTAGTGGATTGAATTGTACTTGTGAAAAGAAAATCAGCTGAATTGTCCCGTCATGTCTATCTTTCTCACTGGAGAGAAGGAATCTAGAAGTGTTATTTTCCATAGAAAGCGTTTTCCATCAGAAAATCAATATTGCCATTCTTCATCCGTGTACGGAAAGCTTGGCCCCCATTGTTGATGCCCTGGTACAGTGTGCAGCAAACAATCATCACAGTGAAATATCATTAAAAGCTTAATTGATTGTGAATTTTCATTTTTTGTATGGCCTTTTTTCATGCCCCTCCTCACCTCTGCCATTATCTTATCTGTCCTGACTCTCTTTCTCTCCATCTCTCTCTCTCTCTCTCTCTCTCTCTCTTTCTCTCTCTCTCTCTCTCTCTTGTATTCACCCGTTCCTCCTTTACTCCCATCCCGCATTGATTTCTGTTCTGTTACCAGTCAGTGATGTCTTCCATCACGCCCCCCCTTCTGCATGCTGACGTTCATTTGTGCTGTTCTTTGTTCAATAATGGACTAACACTAACACCTAGGAGCATCTTGGTGCGGCTACTTTGGGGTGTCTGGACTTAGCATGGATGCTCAGTTTGCACGGGTGGATGGATGGCTTTGTGGATTGGTGCCAAGAATGATGTGGGCAGCATGCACGCCCCTTCCTCAGCTCTGTTCTTTCTGGCACTGGTGAGAGGTGCGGCCATCCTGCTGGGGTCTGTCCTTGGGCAGCCCTGCTGATGAGCCTTGTCTGAGCTCAGCTTGACTCTTGTTGGCTTCCCCCTCTTTATTTGAAGCTTTTTGTTCAGTTCTCCCCTACCTGTTTTTAGCTGCTTGCTGTTTAGTTCAGTAACGCTTTCAACTTGCTACACACCAAGATATGTGAATCTATTGCTCCTGTTATTCTAATGCTCCCTTCCCTCATCTGCTGTCTGTTCAAGCTGATTTTGATAATGCCTTTGTGTTACTTTGCTTTCAAAGTCCCTTGTTCCCTTACCACCAAGCTTTTTCTTTTGTTCTTCTGTGGTGAAAACATTTACACGAAGCATGTGTGCAAAGTGAATGTGACTACTGAAAACTGACTAGCCTTCAGATGAATTATGGCTGAAACATTATGTGTGATCACTTTCATGTTCAGAACCATCCACCGTCTTTCTGGAGTTCAAGAAACCAGCGCTGTCTTGAGCTTCATATAGAAAGTGAATGGGTTGTTGAAATCCAGTCATTTTCACCGTGAATAAGGAACTAAGATTTTTACAATAAAGTATAGCTTCCCCTCGAGTACTGTGAAAACTGGAGTCCCATTTTGATGGAGTCTGTATTGCTGGGTGACTCTGGAAAGTGATATGTGCAGTGTTGGGACTGCTAGATGGGAGAGATGTAGGAGTGAAGACGTGTGTGCACATACGTCCCAACAGGTAGGTGTGGAAGACAGGCTGAAGTGTTGGCCGTGTGTCAGCCAGGTGCAGTCACCTGGAGACAGAAGGACAGCCCCAGGGGAGGTCTCCAGGTGCTGCAACTGGCTGGGTGTGTGTTAGTACTGACATGGACCTTTCCCTATCAGCTGTGCTCCACCCATTAGCTGATGAGGAGCCCAGAGAGCAGTAGTGATGGATGGAGTCCGCTCAGCATTGGAGTTCATCCACAGCTGAACGACAGGCATGATTCACCTTCTCTTTGGAGCTTCCCGGGGCTTTTGGACGGAGATAGCATGCTTTTTTTCTTCCCCCTTTTTCCCCCCATATTGCCAATACTTGTTCGTAATATTAGTATTTTCCTCCCAAACGTATTGACGAACAAATGTCTTTCCTTCTAAACCACCGATTTTATGATCGCTGTTATGGGTGACATTTTTTTAAAATTCCATTTTCTTAAATGATTTGACTTTTTTCAGGATTTTTTGGGTCCCACCAGCATCCAGTGTGATCCCCAATGCTTTCTTCTTTCCTTTTGCTCCACTGTTGATTCCCAGGTCTGGAGAACTGTTAGAACACACAGCTCTACCTTCTGCCCAGAGGAGCCTGCACTCCTCCCACTTAGCAAGAAGGGTTCTGCGTCTTGCACCAATACAACCAAAATAAGATTTTGTTAATGAGAAGAATTCTACATCTTGCACCAGTACAACCAAAAAAGATTTGTTAGTGAAAAGGGTTCTGTGTCTTGCACCAGTACAACCAAAAAAGATTTGTTAGCGAAAGGGTTCTGTGTCTTGCACAGTACAACCCCAAAAAGATTTTGTTAGCGAAAAGGTTCTGGTCTTGCACCATACGACCAAAAAAGATTTTTTTAATCTGTACCCCCAAAAAGTGAAAACAGTAACAACACAATTTTTCTGAAGCTTCTTGAAGCCTATGTGGTTTTCATAAAACAGGACCGTTGTAGAATTTGGCTTGGCTTCTAATGGACTTTTAGATCTTGAAATCCTAATTGATATTTTTTTCCATTGTTGAAAAGTTTGAGTCGCCCGTGTTCATAATACTTTTGAAGGAAATGTCCCTGCTTTCATAGTGTAGAATTAAAAAAATATATATAATATTTTGAAAATTGCCCCGAAGATTGTGTGCCTCATAGTCTCTATAGAGCCTGTGCTTTATTTCTATTTGTTTTTCATTGCTTCTGTCAGTCTGTCTGTCTGTCTCTGTGGGGGAGGAAACAGGACCAATCTGTGGCCTTTTTCAGCACTGAGTTTTACAACTATCACAGCATGATGTCTCTTCAACATATTGCTTTTTTGTGAAGGATTTAACCACAACAGTTATTATATTTGCATGATGACAAAAGTTTATCGATGGTGCCTTCTTTTTTTTATTTTCATCACCCCCGTCATGCCTTGCCGCTTGCTGTTGTCTGTGCCGCAACCCGCCATGCTGCTGACATTTCATTGGCCAATGCCATCATGCGCTGTGCATACTAATTAGCCGCCAATGGTTGAGGTCTTGACCGCGAGCAAGAAACGACCTCGCGACCCTGCAGATGAACTCGTTCTGGTACTTCTTTTTCCCATGATGCTTTGCATGTAGCTGTAGAATTGCTTTTTTTTTTTTTTTAAATTAAAGATGAGTTGCACAGTCACATGACGAGATATAGTTCTCTTTTATCTTGCTTCGTAGATCTGATTATGTTTTTCAGAGTCCTTCTCGTCTTGTTTTCTCTCTGATTGGTAAATGCCTATTTTTTTTTTCTTCCCATTCCACGGCCTCCTGTTTCACAAGCCTTGATGCATGAAAGTTCGCTTTGTGAAGAAGTGGCTGTCATTGGTGGCTGTCAGTGCAGTGCAGTGCAGTGTTCATTGACCAGCACCGAGTCTATTCCCTTGGCGATGTGACCAAAATTTGTAGACGTGTTTCCACCATGCTATGCTTGTCATGTGATTCTGCAATGTGATCAGAAATATAATCTGTTGACAAAGTATATATGAAGTGTTGTAGTTTAATTTGTACTTTTATCAGTGTATCTTAAAACCAAAGTTATCTTCTTTCTACTGCTAGAGTCTGTAACATTTCTAATTGTAATGATCAATTTTGGGCTTTCATATTAACACATCTCCTATATTCTCTTTTTTTTTTTTTTTAAGTACATGTGGATTGATAAAGATGAAGAATAATGTGGATGTGGTTCATAATTTTATTCAAGGTTAAAAGCATGTTTTTTTCCTCACTTTTCCTTTTAAAATGTATACATTTAAATTTTTATTTCTTTAGGGCATGGATTCCATTGACAGTAAATGAAAAGATGTACAGTGTAGATGCTTTGTTTGATGGACAGACATGTGGGTGGTGGTCCCTGTGATTAACCCATGCTATTCTGCCGGCCTTCTAGCCTCAGCTGGGCTTAGTACCCCCTATAAGCGGGGGGCAGTGGAGAGCAGTAGCCTGGGCAAGAGTGGCATCCCGGTGTATCAGCCCACGCTGCCTGCAGCGTACCACCAAGCAGCCACGCTCATGCAACTACAGCAACAGCCCTACATCCCTGCTGTCACATGTGAGTCCACAGCCACCATGCTACTCCTCTCTCCCTCTGGTCATGTCTCATGTTTCAGCCTACTCCTCTCTCCCTCTGATCATGTGTCCTGTTTCAGCCTACACCTCCCTCTCTCTGATCATGTGTCCTGTTTCAGCCTACTCCTCCCTCCCTCTGATCATGTGTCCTGTTTCAGCCTACTCCTCCCTCCCTCTGATCATGTGTCCTGTTTCAGCCTACTCCTCCCTCCCTCTGATCATGTCTCATGTTTCAGCCTACGCCTCCCTCCCTCTGACCATGTCTCCTGTTTCAGCCTACTCTCCCTCCCTCCCTCTGACCATGTCTCCTGTTTCAGCCTACTCCTCCCTCCCTCTGACCATGTCTCCTGTTTCAGCCTACTTCTCCCTCCCTCCCTCTGACCATGTCTCCTGTTTCAGCCTACTCCTCCCTCCCTCTGATCATGTGTCCTGTTTCAGCCTACTCCTCCCTCCCTCTGATCATGTCTCATGTTTCAGCCTACGCCTCCCTCTCTCCTGATCATGTGTCCTGTTTCAGCCTACACCTCCCTCTCTCCTGATCATGTGTCCTGTTTCAGCCTACACCTCCCTCTCTCCTGATCATGTGTCCTGTTTCAGCCTACTCCTCTCTCCCTCTGATCATGTGTCCTGTTTCAGCCTACACCTCCTCTCTCCTGATCATGTGTCCTGTTTCAGCCTACTCCTCCCTCCCTCTGATCATGTCTCATGTTTCAGCCTACGCCTCCCTCCCTCTGACCATGTCTCCTGTTTCAGCCTACTCCTCCCTCCCTCCCTCTGACCATGTCTCCTGTTTCAGCCTACTCCTCCTCCCTCTGACCATGTCTCCTGTTTCAGCCTACTTCTCCCTCCCTCCCTCTGACCATGTCTCCTGTTTCAGCCTACTCCTCCCTCCCTCTGACCATGTCTCCTGTTTCAGCCTACTCCTCCCTCCCTCTGACCATGTCTCCTGTTTCAGCCTACTCCTCCCTCTCTCCTCTGACCATGTCTCCTGTTTCAGCCTACTCCTCCCTCCCTCTGATCATGTCTCCAGTTTCAGCCTGCTCCTCCCTCCCTCCCTCTGACCATGTCTCCTGTTTCAGCCTACTCCTCCCTCCCTCTGATCATGTCTCATGTTTCAGCCTACGCCTCCCTCCCTCTGACCATGTCTCCTGTTTCAACCTACTCCTTCCTCCTCCCTCTGACCATGTCTCCTGTTTCAGCCTACTCCTCTCTCCCTCTGATCATGTCTCCTGTTTCAGCCTACGCCTCCTCCCTCTGACCATGTCTCCTGTTTCAACCTACTCCTCCCTCCCTCCCTCTGATCATGTCTCCTGTTTCAGCCTACTCCTCTCTCCCTCTGATCATGTCTCCTGTTTCAGCCTACTCCTCCCTCCCTCTGATCATGTGTCCTGTTTCAGCCTACTCCTCCCTCCCTCTGATCATGTCTCCTGTTTCAGCCTACTCCTCCCTCCCTCTGATCATGTCTCCTGTTTCAGCCTACTCCTCCCTCTCTCCCTTGATCATGTCTCCTGTTTCAGCCTACTCCTCCCTCCCTCTGATCATGTCTCCTGTTTCAGCCTACTCCTCCCTCTCTCCCTCTGACCATGTCTCCTGTTTCAACCTACTCCTCCCTCCCTCCCTCTGATCATGTCTCCTGTTTCAGCCTACTCCTCTCTCCCTCTGATCATGTCTCCTGTTTCAGCCTACTCCTCCCTCCCTCTGATCATGTGTCCTGTTTCAGCCTACTCCTCCCTCCCTCTGACCATGTCTCCTGTTTCAGCCTACTCCTCCCTCGCCTACTCCTCCCTCCCTCTGATCATGTCTCCTGTTTCAGCCTACTCCTCCCTCCCTCCCTCTGACCATGTCTCCTGTTTCGCCTACTCCTCCCTCCCTCTGACCATGTCTCCTGTTTCAGCCTACTCCTCCCTCCCTCTGACCATGTCTCCTGTTTCAACCTACTCCTCCCTCCCTCCCTCTGACCATGTCTCCTGTTTCAGCCTACTCCTCCCTCCCTCTGACCATGTCTCCTGTTTCAGCCTACTCCTCCCTCCCTCCCTCTGACCATGTCTCCTGTTTCAGCCTACTCCTCCCTCCTTGACCATGTCTCCTGTTTCAGCCTACTCCTCCCTCCCTCTGACCATGTCTCCTGTTTCAGCCTACTCCTCCCTCCCTCTGACCATGTCTCCTGTTTCAGCCTACTCCTCCCTCCCTCCCTCTGACCATGTCTCCTGTTTCAGCCTACTCCTCCCTCGCCTACGCCTCCCTCCCTCTGACCATGTCTCCTGTTTCAGCCTACTTCTCCCTCCTCTGATCATGTCTCCTGTTTCAGCCTACTCCTCCCTCCCTCTGATCATGTCTCCTGTTTCAGCCTACTCCTCCCTCCCTCTGATCATGTCTCCTGTTTCAGCCTACTCCTCCTCCCTCTGATCATGTGTCCTGTTTCAGCCTACTCCTCCTCCCTCTGATCATGTCTCCTGTTTCAGCCTACTCCTCCCTCCCTCTGATCATGTCTCCTGTTTCAGCCTACCCATCCTTCCTTCCCCCTGATAAGTCTTTTCTACTCCATCTCACAGCCCCAAGCCTCCGTACTCATTTCCCACTGTGTCTTTTTCTCTTTTATTTTATGTGCCTTCTCTTCTATTCTTTTGTATCATGCGCCCTTTCTTCCTCTTTGCAGGCACCAGTTAAAAGAAAACGCAATAAAAAACGCAGAAAAAGACAGTGCCAGGAAAAATTTTTTTTTTTTATTGTTACTGTGGATCAGCTTATACAGAAGCGACATCAAACCCAATTTTCTGTGTCATGACCAAAGACTTGGGAAACCTAAACACCAAAATATTTGAAACACAGTTATCTTGTACCTTGCAAACTTCATTCATTCTGCACGATGTGAAATGTTTAGCATTGGGTCAGGTCGCTTTTCAGAAACGGAGGAAAGAGCAGTCAAGTGTTTGCTTAATTAATTGTGTGGGGGTTTTAACGACAACTGATAAAGCAAAATAGTGATCGGCTACAGTTAATGATGCTTTTTTGCATGTCGCTCATGCATGAAAAAAAAAAAAAGCTTTCAGTTCTGTTTGAGCAAACATTTGTTGTCTGATCAATACAGATCGGGAGAAGATAACTCGGGGGAGTTGAGAACAAAAATTTGAAAAAAAAAATCCGTGGGGAAAACTACTGATCAGTGCAGACACCACAGGAGTTAGTTTCGGGAAAAAAAATGAATGGCGTATAACTTGAAAAGTACAGTATTTAATGATATCCAGGCTTTTGTTTGGGTTTGGAATGGTTTCACAATTAAGACATGTCAGTGGGCTGTCTGCTTGAGATCCACAGAGATCTGTGTGAAAATCTGCCCTTTTTTATCTCAAAACAATATTTTTATTTTTTTATATAACCTATATAATTTTATTGTGAAAAGTTAATTAAACTGAACAAGTCAACTGATGAATATTTGAATGTGAGGGAAAGACCAGGTGTAGGATTGTGTTAAAATGCCTGTTTTATTTTGCGTTTGAAATATATATGGATTGACATGTTTTATTATGGGACGTTTCACTTGCATTTTGATTTTCTCAACCCAGGTCCTGTGTCTTCTCTCCCCCAGTCATGTGTTTTTTCTCCAACTCGATCATGTGTCTTTTCTCCACTAGTCTGTTTTTTTCTTACTCGATCATGTGTCTTTTCTCCACCACCCAGTCATGTGTCTTTTCTCCTCCCAGTCATGTGTCTTTTCTCCCCCCAGTTGTGTGGGCTTTTCTCCACCCAGTCATGTGTCTTTTCTCCACCAGTCATGTGTCTTTTCTCCACCCAGACATGTCTTCACCCAGCCATGTGTCTTTTCTCCTCCCAGCCATGTGTCTTTTCTCTCCCAGTCATGTGTCTTTTCTCCTCCCAGTCATGTCTTTTCTCCTCCCAGTATGTGTCTTTTCTCCACCTGGTCATGCGTATTTTGTCCACTCGGTCATGTGTCTTTTGTCCACTTGATCATGTGTCTTTTGTCCACTCGATCATGTGTCTTTTCTCCACCCAGTCATGTGTCATTTCTCCACCTGGTCATGCGTCTTTACTCCACTCAGTCATGTGTCTTTTGTCCACTCGATCATGTGTCTTTTCTCCACCAGTCATGTGTCTTTTCTACCCCTGTTAGGAATGGTTTCCCACCTCTTTGGATGTCTTTTCTACCCCCTTTAGGAACAGTGTCCCACCTCTTTGGATGTCTTTTCTACCCCTGTTAGGAACTGTCCCACCTCTTTGGATGTCTTTTCTACCCCTGTTAGGAACTGTCTCCCACCTCTTGGATGTCTTTTCTACCCCTGTTAGGAACTGTCTCCACCTCTTTGGTGTCTTTTCTACCCCTGTTAGGAACTGTCTCCCACCTCTTTGGATGTCTTTTCTACCCCCTGTTAGGAACTGTCTCCCACCTCTTTGGATGTCCTTTCTACTCCCTGTTAGGAACGGTTTCCCACCTCTCTGGACGTCTTTTTTCTTCCTCTTTGTAAGGAATTGGCTTTCACCGACTGGGGTTTTTTTTTTCCCTGTGTGTTAGGAACTGTGTCCCCTACTCCCCCTCCACTCCTGTCTGGGTTCTTTTCTTCCCCTCTTGTTAGGAACTGTCTTCCCCCCCCCCCCCCCCCCCCCTCCCTCTGTCTGGTTGTCTTTCTTTCCTGTATTACGAGTTGTCTCCACCCTGTTCTGGATATTTTTCTTCTCCCTTTGTTATGTCTATGCCTAACGCCCAACCATATGTCTTTTTTCCACCCTATCACATAATTTTTTTTGTGTGTTAAACTTTGTTTGAAGACAGTTATTTTTCCATTCTGCATTTAATCTCATATGCATTGATGTTTTGTGTAACAAATGACTTTGCTGAAATATGAAGAATATGAAATTTTTGTCAGGGTGCCAGTTCACCATGTTTCAAACTTGAGAAGCAAATAAGAACCAATCCAGTGATAACATGATGCAGAAAATTTTCAAACCAGCATGTAGCAAATTGATAGCAAACACCAAGAAAGAATACACAGATGTGTCTGTGTCTATGATAATTTTTAGGGACTTTTAATGGCAAGCAGTACGTCAACAAACTGCAGACAGATTTGTGTGTGTGTGTGTGTGTGTGTGTGTGTGTGCTGCTTCTGTGTCACTGTGGCTGAACAGCCTAAGGACTTTCTCTGCTGTCGGTTGTGTCACTGTGGCCAAACAGCTCAAGGACTTTCTCTGCTGTCTGTTGTGTCACTGTGGCCAAACAGCCCAAGGACTTTCTCTGTTGTGTCACTGTGGCCAAACAGCCCAAGGATGTTCTCTGCTGTCTGTTGTGTCACTGTGGCCAAACAGCCCAAGGACTTTCTCTGTTGTGTCACTGTGGCCAAACAGCCCAAGGACTTTCTCTGTTGTGTCACTGTGGCCAAACAGCCCAAGGATGTTCTCTGCTGTCTGTTGTGTCACTGTGGCCAAACAGCCCAAGGACTTTCTCTGTTGTGTCACTGTGGCCAAACAGCCCAAGGATGTTCTCTGCTGTCTGTTGTGTCACTGTGGCCAAACAGCCCAAGGACTCTTTCTGTTGTGTCACTGTGGCCAAACAGCCCAAGGACTTTCTCTGCTGTCTGTTGTGTCACTGTGGCCAAACAGCCCAAGGATGTTCTCTGCTGTCTGTTGTGTCACTGTGGCCAAACAGCCCAAGGACTTTCTCTGTTGTGTCACTGTGGCCAACAGCCCAAGGACTTTCTGTGCTGTCTTTTGAAGCTGCTGTCCCATGGGATGCTTGCTGTTTTATGTGACACAGTGACACAGTGCTGCCTCTGTGTGTGTGTGTGTGGTGTTCACTGATTTCACAGCAGATTGCACAGGACATAGTGGTTCACTGAAAGGTCACCGTGCAGTACATCCCCTTGACATGCTGGGGCAAGGACGTGTCAATAGGCTGTGAAAAGGTCCCTTTTTTACACATGGGCTTTACATACTTCAAATCTGTACACAGCTCCTGCTTGTAATGTCTCTGCATGACCTCCACCAAGGGAATGAGTCTGATGTCAACATTGGGACATTGTCAGCTGGTTGAAGTCTTTTAATTAAAGCCTTTGTGAATCCTGGTCGGGGCCTTTTATCTGAAACGTGTGTGCGAGTTGAGGCCTGGATCGAGGCCCTTCATCCCAAGAGAGTTAAAGGAAATACCTTCTCAACAAACTATCAGGTAGACAGTCTGTCTGTTCTGGTAAAGATTGTACCATCTCCACAAAGTACCAGAAATACTGTCTGTTGATTAAGGTACTCTTTCTGTAGACTACCAGACCTAGGTCTGTTAAAGAAGATTCCTTCTCTACAAACTTCCAGAATTAGGTTTGTTAAAGAAGATTTCTTCTCTACAAACTTCAGGACCTAGGTCTGTTGGAAAAAATTTCTTCTCTACAAACTACCAGACCTAACTTAAACTGCCAGGCCCAAGTGTAAAAAAGAAAGTTTCTTTTCTACAAACTATCAGAAATACAGTCTGTTACAGAAGTTTTCTTCTATACAAACTACCAGACTTAGGTCTGTTAAAGAAAGTTTCTTTTCTACAGACTATCAGACCTAGGTCTGTTTTACGGAAGTTACCCTCTGCATGAACTGTGGGCGAAATCTGTGTTGGTTTTCAGCTGTCTGTGGAAACGAGCAACAGCCACACACACACACACACACACACACACACACACACACACACACACACACGCACACGCAGTTTCCATGAAAACTGATTGATGCACATTTCCATCCACTCTGTACAGTTTGTGTCATTTCAGCCGTAACGTCTGGGTATTGGAACGGGATTATTTACAGCATAACGACTTTGTTTTCTTATTCCAGTACTAAATGATCAAATATGACTTCAGACGTGTTCATGGTGGATGGTGACCTTGATGTGCAGATAGTCCAGTGTTGCCGAAGGACCTTTGTATCCTCAGTGTAGAATGTGTGACCGGTCTATTGTACATGTGTATGTCGTTTATAGGTCGCGACCTGTTTGTACTCTTAATATTTTTTTTAGCTTTTGCAAGTGTGTGTGTGTGTGCACAAAAGCCAGTTAATCTTTGACCTGTGTTGTGTTGTTCATCAGAGATGTTTTGTAAACCTCAGAAGGAATGCTTACAGTGCCAACATGAGGGAGAATGGAGGAGCTAACTTTATCGTTTTATTGACCTAAACTTGGGTAGGGTGTCCAGGGGGGAAAGGTGCCTGTTTGACTTGTCAATACATCAGTCTTAACAGTAGCAGAACAGGGAAAAGCGCAGCTTTAAGCTGACCTTTCAAACCCACCTTGTGTTGTGATTCCGTGCCTTTTCTTTGTTATAGATAGCGGCGAAGTCATGTCAGCAGCCTACCCAAACTATCTGCAACAAGGTACTGTCATCATTTAGATTACACTACCATCTTTTTGCAGTTAAAGTAATTTTTAACATTTGTCAATGCAGGTCTTTATGTAAATTTTATTACTACTAACATAGTGATTATAACATGAACCTAGGCAGTGGTAGCAATTTATTTGATGGTTTTAAAAACAAAAAAATGAGGCACAGGCAAGCCTGTGGTGACTGTAATGCCGACACTGAAGTCTGTGGTGACTTTAACACTGAAGTCTGTTGGTGACTTTAACACTGAAGTCTGTTGGTGACTTTAACACTGAAGTCTGTTGGTGACTTTAATGCCGGCACTGAAGTCTGTTGGTGACTTTAATGCCGGCACTGAAGTCTGTTGGTGACTTTAATGCCGGCACTGAAGTCTGTTGGTGACTTTAATGCCGGCACTGAAGTCTGTTGGTGACTTTAATGCCGGAACTGAAGTCTGTTGGTGACTTTTAATACTGAAGTCTATTGGTGACTTTTAACACTGAAGTCTATTGGTGACTTTTAACACTGAAGTCTGTTGGTGACTTTTAACACTGAAGTCTGTTGGTGACTTTTACATGAAGTCTGTTGGTGACTTTAACACTGAGTCTGTTGGTGACTTTAATGCCGAGACTGAAGTCTATTGGTGACTTTGACACTGAAGTCTGTTGGTGACTTTGACACTGAAGTCTGTTGGTGACTTTAACACTGAAGTCTGTTGGTGACTTTAACACTGAAGTCTGTTGGTGACTTTAAGACTGAAGTCTGTTGGTGACTTTTAACACTGAAGTCTGTTGGTGACTTTAACACTGAAGTCTGTTGGTGACTTTAACACTGAAGTCTGTTGGTGACTCGAACACTGAAGTCTGTTGGTGACTGTAATGCCGACACTGAAGTCTATTGGTGACTTTTAACACTGAAGTCTGTTGGTGACTGTAATGCCGACACTGAAGTCTATTGGTGACTTTTAACACTGAAGTCTGTTGGTGACTTTAACACTGAAGTCTGTTGGCGACTGTAATGCTGACACTGAAATCTGTTGGTGGCTTAATGCCGGCACTGAAGTCTGTTGGTGACTGTAATGCCGACACTGAAGTCTGTTGATGACTGTAATGCTGACACTGAAGTCTGTTGATGACTTTAATGCCAACACTGAAGTCTGTTGGTGGCTTTTAATGCCAACACTGAAGTCTGTTGGTGACTGTAATGCCGACACTGAAGTCTGTCTGTGACTAATGCTGACACTGAAGTCTGTCTGTGACTGTAATGCTGACACTGAAGTCTGTTGGGGGACTGTAATGCTGACACTGAAGTCTGTCTGTGACTGTAATGCTGACACTGAAGTCTGTTGCTGACTAATGCTGACACTGAAGTCTGTTGGTGACTGTAATGTTGACGCTGAAGTCTGTTGATGACTTTAACACTGAAGTCTCTTGGTGACTTTAACGCTGACACTGAAGTCTCTTGGTGACTTTGACACTGAAGTCTCTTGGTGACTTTAATGCGGGACACTGAAGTCTGTTGATGACTTTGACACTGAAGTCTCTTGGTGACTTTAATGCTGACACTGAAGTCTGTTGATGACTTTGACACTGAAGTCTCTTGGGACTTTAATGCTGACACTGAAGTCTCTTGGTGACTTTAATGCTGACATTGAAGTCTCTTGGTGACTTCGACACTGAAGTCTGTCCATGACTTTAATGCTGACACTGAAGTATGTTGATGACTTTAATGCTGACACTGAAGTCTGTTGGTGACTTTAATGCTGACACTGAAGTCTGTTGATGACTTTAATGCTGACACTGAAGTCTGTTGATGACTTTGACACTGAAGTCTGTTGATGACTTTGATACTAAAGTCTATTGGTGAGTTTGACACTGAAGTCTTGGTGACTTTAATGCTGACACTGAAGTCTGTTGATGACTTTGATACTGAAGTCTGTTGATGACTTTAATGCTGACACTGAAGCCTGTGGGTGACTTAATGCTGACGCTGAAGTCTGTTGATGACTTTGACACTGAAGTCTGTTGATGACTTTAATGCTCACACTGAAGTCTGTTGATGGATGACTTCAACACTGAAGTCTGTTGATGACTTTGATACTGAAGTCTGTTGATGACTTTAATGCTCACACTGAAGTCTGTTGGTGACTTTGACACTGAAGTCTGTTGATGACTTTGATACTGAAGTCTGTTGGTGACTTCAGGAGTCTGTTTTGGCAAGCCTTTGGAGACTCTAAATTGACAACTGAGGTCTGAAATAATGTATTTAAAAGAGACAGGAAAGGGACATTTTGCTTTCTTTCTATATGTCGACATTATCCGTATACACACTTGTTGAAACTTTTTTTTTTCTTCTCTCATCTCTGTCATCTGTTTGAGATGTACATATTGATAAAAACAAATCAGAATGTCAGACTGGTGTGTACAGTCCCATTCAGTTGTCAGCTTCATTCCATCTTCCTGTCCCCCCACCCCCACCCCCCACCTTCCTCCCCCCATGACAAGCAGGTGTCCAAGCAGATGTGAGGTGGTAGGAAGGGCAAAAAGAGCCTGTGTTGTGCTGGGGCCCACCTTATAAGAATCAGCGGTGACAATTCTGTCATTAAGTCTGACAGCCCAGCATACCTGGTAATGTGACCACAGTGCTCGGCATCAGTCTGCATGCTATCATTGAAAGGCAATAAAGGAAAGCAGATCTTGGGGTACATGAGCCCATGCAGTGCCCAGGAAGTCGGGATCTAGACACCTTACAACTCCTCTGTGAAGATTGAAGCCTGCCTATACCTGGACACTGACCAATTCCTTCTGTGGTGAACAAACACTGGTTGACATCAGAAGCCTCTGTGTGTGTGCATTGTTTCCTTGTGTAGGGTTCAGGTTCTGTCATGAGCCAGGGACAGTCAGCTGCCGCTCCACTGGAAGTTCCTGTCAGTCAGTCCCGTGGTCAGGTCACCTTTAATGTCCACGACTGTGCGCTGCTGTCACGAACGGTGCACTGGCTTTTCTTAGTCGGTTCTCCCAGTATCAAAGATCTCTGGAGCAGTGAAATAAACTGAATCCCTTTTTGTTGACAAGTGTTTGTTAATTGGCCGTTGCAGCAGACTACCAAACATTGGGAAGTGAAGATTAGAGGTGGCCTGAACACCCTGTGCTCAGCACTAGGGTAGGAAAAGAGTGTTGTTCCACACTGTTCACACACACACACACACACACACACATGCAAGAGCATACACATACATATTCTCTCTCTCTCTCTCTCTCTCTCTCTCTCTCTCTCACATTCTCTCTCTCTCTCTCTCTCTCTCTCTTCTCTCTCTCTCTCTCTCTCTCTCTCTCTCTCTCAGCAGTGAAAACTGTCACTCCTGAATAATTGTGTTAGTTCATGAAAAAATTATTTGACATCATGCATCCTCTTTTTTGTTGTGGTTTTGTTATATGCCGCCACTTGTTACAGCTGCTGTTTGTTGTGTTTCTTTTCCTTATCCTAGTCTGTTTTCATTTTGTCTTTATTTGAGCATATAAATTATGTCTCATGAACTACTGTGCTTTTTTCTTTTTTTTTTTTTTTTGCTTTAGTCCTTTCAAATTTTGCACATATTTCAGATTTGGTTTTATTATTTTGATTTGATAATAGAATGCTTTCATTAATTTGCTGTCAGTATTTGCCTTTGGTTTTTGTTTGGAAGCTTTTATTAATGTGCTGTCAATATTTGCCTTTGTTTTTTTATGCTGAGCGTTGTTTGTGTTGGTTATGTACAGCAGGTTCCCTCTCCCCTCCGTCCCAAACTTGTTGTCTGTTCTCAGACCGGGGTCCCGCCAAGTACTGTATTGAAGCTGTCACCTTAACTCTAGAATAGAAAAATTCTAAAGGGCCAGTATTGAGCATCTGAGTCATTTTCATTTTATTTTGGCCGTGTATCCAACATTGCCCATATGGGTCAGGTGCATAGCTTAGCTCACTCATTCTGCTTCCTGCTTGGCCTTGCATGAAAAGCATTGTGCACCAGGTTTTCAGTGTTTGCTGTGCAAGAATTAGAAGGAATCAATTTTCAGTTATACTGGACTGGGAAGGCCCTGTGAAATGAATGGCAGGGTTGTACAGCAGACTTGAATCAGTTGTGACCACACAGAATGCAGAATTTGAAGAGTCAGCTGGAGTGACTGCTATCTTTCCAATGTAAATGCTAAGCTGATCAGTGTTAAAGGTATTTCATGCAAGGTGAAGGCTAGCGTGCCTTATATGGCACACAAAGTGCCTCAGGTGGGAGCCCTGTCCGAGAACCACATGATGTCCATGTTGATTGGTTGTTTCGTGGTAACTGCTTTAACCTCTTTTATTTGCTGATGATTAACCTGATGGATGGTGTCTTTTTTGGTTCTTTTGGTTTCATGTCTGTTGTGGGTTGTGCTGTTGACCCACACACACTTCCTTCCTCTACCACCTGTGTGCTTGACCTTCTGCTCTCTGCATGTTCTGCTTCGCCGCACTCTCACTGTATGCAAACCCCCGCCACCTTGTGCTGCCCGCCTGCCCTCTGCAGACCCGCTGGTGGTGGCAGGGGCTCAGCCACCCGGGGTGGGAGCAGCTGCCGCTGTGGTCGGCAAATTGACAACACCTGCAGCCGCAGCTTCGGCTGGCGTGGCTGTAACCCGCAAAATCCCCTCTAATGCCTATAGCGTTCAGTACTTTGACAGAAGCAAACAGGTATTGATTTCGTTTTGAGGCTGTGCACAGTTTTGAACAAAGTTGTCTTGGTTTTTTTTTAGGGTGTGAACAGTTTGAAGAAGTAGTCTTTGTTTTTAGGGTGTGAACAGTTTGGAAAAGTAGTCTTATTTTAGGGTGTGAGCAGTTTAAAAGGTAGGGGAATGGCCTAGGCTAAGCTGAGACGGAATGTTGGTTTGGTGTTGTTAGTGGTACAGTGTTCATGGGGTGGGATTAGAGGCCAATGTGTTTCCTTGTAGGCAGGAAAGGAATGTGAGAAACAAAATGCATGAATATGAAATAGATTATCTGTGCCTTGTTACTTTGAATAAGCTTTTGAAACTGAGCATCCAAGCTTTATGCTTCAGAATTCTAAGCATGGTTATCAGTACAAATAAGTAATTGGCATCTTGTAAATAGATACAAGATTTCGTGTTTTGCTGTTGAATTGTAAACATAAATGACACTCCAGAAATCTACTGTGAATGTGGATAGTTTCAAGAAAGGAAGAACGGCACATTGCAAAAATCTTTCATTATTTAATTGAGTGAAAATTATAGCATCATTTTCCATGGAAGTTCTGTGGGGAACGTAGATAACAAGCAGTTAGAAACAGTATGGCACAAAGCCATTGAAATATGATCAGTGGTTCAGAGTCTTAATTAACAAACACGTGATCTGTAACTTCAAGTGAAGTCATGGTGACATGGTGGTGACTGTCAAAAGCTGGAGTTGAGCTCGGTTGCAGTGTACGCTGTTTGAATGAAGGTCATGACACTCGTGAATGACAGGTTCACTGGTTAATTTCACACACTTTTTCATCTCCCGAAGTCAAAAAATGAACGTATTGAAAAATATTGTAAATCCCATGAGTGATTTGCCATTCCACTTGATAGTGGAGTGTATGTGTATGGAGATTGGATGTGATGTTGCCTCCTCCTGTCTCGGCCAGGGGTCAGATCGCTGATGGGGGACCCAAGGTACTCCTGGGCCAGTGCCCTGAAGGTGCAGTGGCCAACCCTACACCAGCTCCTTTAGCCTCATTGTCCACTTCACCATCTACAGCACGCTAGTTCTTCTAGACCATTGTTTTGTCTAACTCGGAAAGCACTTTTTTCCCCTTTTTTGTGGCAGCAGAGCTTCACAGCTTCCATTCCTAACAAAACCTGCTATGACCAGACCAAGTGCAGCTTTCTAATGCTTGATGGGTTTTTAAGTTATTGTAAACAGCTAGGACTCGTACTTTAACTGTTGTTGTGACTTTAATGTTAATAGTCAAGTGCTAAATCTTTTAACGTTTTGCTTTTGTGTATGAGTACTTGGTTCTTGTACCTTTTTTACATATCCCAAGTTTATATATTTGTGTGGATGCTTATTAACTTGATTATATTACACACCATCAGACTTTCATCATTCATATGATTACTCATATTAGTTTTTGTCAGTCTGCAGTGACCTTTTTCTTGTTTATCTTCATTCTTCCTTTCAGTTGGTCTCTGTCTGCTCATAAGAAAATGTTGCATCTGCATAAATAAGTCTCCCTGTCTGCTCATAAGAAAATGTTGCATCTGCATAAATAAGTCTCCCCCATCAGGTCCTGTGTGTGGATGCTTATTAACTTGATTATATTACACACCATCAGACTTTCATCATTCATATGATTACTCATATTAGTTTTTGTCAGTCTGCAGTGACCTTTTTCTTGTTTATCTTCATTCTTCCTTTCAGTTGTCTGCTCATAAGAAAATGTTGCATCTGCATAAATAAGTCTCCCCCATCAGGTCCTGTGCCAAATGGAGCTAAAAAGTATCAAATTGCAATTGGACCCTAAATTCAGGATTGGATGAGAAGTATGGAGCAGCAGTCGCTCCACATCTTTCACCACAAACCTGAATCTGTTTGGGAACAGACCTGAACATGCAGGATGCTGTTACTAGGGAGCGGTCAGTGTTGTCAGGGGCCTGCAGAAGGACGTGGATGTCCCGCTGTTAGACAGAGCACAGACAGTCCGGTGTGCAGACCTGTTTACATACACAGTGTCCCCATAGTTTGTGCGCATGATTGGCGAAAACACAATGAGTATGACGCACAAGAAAAAATAGGTCGAAAAAAGACCCCTGGAGACTAAGTTCTTGAGTGGTGGTTGCACTTGTGGTGTATAACCATTGTGTTTGAGTGCTGCATTCAAAGAGCGACAACGTGCACAACGTTGTGCGCACAAACTGGCGTTTGGATGACAGAACAGTAGCGGGGACCTCCTACTTTTACAAAAATTTAAAAATTTGGAAGATGTGTACACACATTTTTAGGAAAAATATGCACATTTAAAGGAGAAATACACCAGTAAACCAGTGTGTGAGAGTGTATTCAAAAAGTCAGGATCCATCTTCAAGTGATGACTGTCATGCCTCTGTAGAGACAATCATTGTATTTTAACCCTCTCATTGTTGCCTGTCCCTGTGCGACAAGTAGTAGTTAGCGGGTGATTCCGGACTTCAGTGCTGCTTCATACCAGTCCTATGCAGAGTTGGACATTGTTAGCAGGGATATGCTCCGTTGACATGGCCCTGCTTCCTAACCAGTGAACCAGTAGTTTCATCCATGCATTATTTTGAAGAGTTAAGAGATTTTTTTATATATTTATTTATTTTGTTTTTTATTGACATTTTGATACACTTAAGAGTTGTGCATTTTCATTTCACCCAGATTCACTAGACTGGTTACTCAAACCAAATGGTTCAAGAATAGTTTCACTGCATTGTCACTGGTGATATCACAACCACATGGAACACACCTGTCGGCTGCTGCATCTTCTCTCACGTTGAACTGGATTACATTTGTCTCAAGACCTACAGTGAGACAGTTGGTCAGAACCTGAAGGGCTTAGCTATCTTTGAGAGTATTAGGAATAATTGGTGAACATGGATCCATAGAGAGGGAACGTCTCTTCAGTTCATGAAGGGGATTCCCTTATATGCAGAGCAGAAGTCCGGCTGACTGTGCTTCCATTCGCTGAAGAATTCAGTAAGTTTGTTCACTCTGCATGCCCGAGTCTCCAGTCGCTGCCTAGTGCATTGCCACAGAAGTCAGCAGCAGTTCAGCCCTGCAGTCAAGTTACAGGCCCCTGCAGTCAAGTTACAGGCACCTGCAGTCAAGTTGCAGCACCTGCGTCAGCACCTGCGTCAAGTTGCAGGCACCTGCAGTCAGGCACCTGCAGTCAAGTTACAGGCACCTGCAAGTTACAGGCACCTGCATCAAGTTACAGGCACTGCAAGTCACAGCACAGCAAGTCACAGGCACCTGCGATCATGCAAGTCGCGGAGTGGCGCCTTAAGTGACTAGAGTTGAACCGAAAGACATGGCATCCCTTCACAGTGTCAGTACAAGGTGTTCTCAGGTGGTCTTAGGTTGCTAGTGTCTTGTGGACAGTGGGCATACAGGACTGAGCGGTAATGAACTGCCAGGCAGTGCGTTGGTGGGGAACAGAAGCTGGCTGGGAGTGGTTGCCGTTAAAGTACTGCAAAAGGTGGAAAGAAAAGGGCACAGTGATTTGGATTGTTTTCGGTAGTCAGTGTTTAGATGCAGTTTTTCCTGTATTTGAGAACCGACGTTTTAGTTGAATTTTTCTAAGTCAGCCATGCCAACTTAGACCAATGTGTTTCAAACAATATTGAAACAATCCCACAGCCCGCCACTCATTTCTACCTCCACTTACATCCTTCCCTGCTACCTTTCTGTGTCAATGAATGTCTTGCAGTAAACTCCGCAAGGCTTCTTTTTGTTTTGATTTGTTTTTGTTTTTGTTTTGGGGAGGGAAGGGGAGGGCTTTTTTTGTCTCTGTCACACAGAGCAGGACAGCACCACCTGTGACTTAAGTATGGCTTGGAATAAAGCACACTACTCTTGTTTATTTTTCCTTGGTTGGTTGGGGAGGGGGGGTTGCATGAAGCCTTGAGGTTCTGCCTGTGCCCATGAACTAGTCCTTGGGAACCTCTGTGGGCTGTCTCCTGGATATGGATTCTGATCTTTACACAGTCAGAGTTACACATGCACGGTTTCATTGTCAGATCTGCAGCACCCAGCATTGCTTTTTTTGTAGGATCTCTTTTGCATCCACTAATAGTATTTTACATGCTCTCTCTCACTGAATAATGATGCTCCACTCTACTCTAGTGTTTGATTTGTACCATCTGACAATACCTTTTCTTTTTAATGTAAGTAACAAAGCACACAATTGATTTTCATTGTGCACAGTGTTTTCAATCTCGTGTAGTATTTCATACACCTGTTAACTCTCTCTCTCGCTCTCTCCCTCCCTCTCTCTCTCTCTCTCTCTCTCTCTCTCATATTACTGTTATCAGAAAATTATGGAACTCCAATGTTGTATTCTTTGAATGTATGGAACCATGTTGATTTGTTGTGTGTAATCTGTTGTGCTGTTCGTGATGCTTCAGAATGTGCATTGGTCGCTGCTTTATATTTTGTTCCATGTATTGAGTGGCTGTGCTTTTTACCTTTGTTTGCTCAAGAGTTCATGATATTATCATATATGGACACATGGTGGTCCTGTTTAGTTATCAATACATGGACACATGTTGGTCCTGTTTAGTTTTCACAAAGGTGTATGATACTAGTATTGATAGTTTTTCCCTTTTGTTTCAATTGGCAACGTCTGGTTTCTGTTTTGTTTGTTTTGTTAATGCTGCTTTACTGAAATAACTATGTAGCAATAGTTGTTCCATTGTGTATATGTTGCAAAGAAATCTGTCACAGATGGTGAGTAGTGATTGGTGGAGAAAGCTGTCACAGATGGTGTGCAGCGATTGATGGAGGAAGCTGTCGTAGGTAATGTTCAGTGAGGTTTTGTCTTGTGTCTCTGCAGTTACTGGACACCCTCCTACGGTGCCCCGATTTTAGAGTGGGCAAATGTGATCGTCCCACCTGCCCTATGGTACATGTCCTTGAAGGTAATTCTCTCTCTCTCGCATTCTTTCACTCTCCGCACTCTCTCTCTCTCTCTCTCTCTCTCTCTCTCTCTCTCTCTCTCTCTCTCTCTCTCTCTCTCTCTCTCTCTCTCTCTCTCTCTCTCTCTCACACACACACACACACACACACACACACACACAACACACTCACTCACTCATACATACGCTGTCACTCTCTCTTTCCTTTTACTGTCCAGTTCAATTCCATGATTTAAGTTTTACACCAAAGACCAAATTTTGCACTCACTTCGAAGAGATAAGCCACTGTTTGTTCATCCTTTGTTTTCGTCATTTAGAATGTTATTTGTCCTGCCTGAAGAATGTATTTGTCTGCCTGAAGAATGTTATTTGTCCTGCCTGAAGAAGCCTAATTAAGTCAAAATGTATTGTGTCTTATTTGCAGTTTATTTTTTATTTGGCACCCCAGTATTTCTGAATTTTCCTTAGTTTATCAGATTTGGGTTCCGTTCACTGCCTTGAACAGCTACCATTGTTTAAGTGTTTCCTCACGTAGGAAATTATAACCAGTATTTACATGATTTCTTGCTTTAGTGCGAACTTGACAGCAGACACTGATTTCGTCACTCTGAGACAGGCACCAGTATACACCTGTTGTCCTCACTTGCAATTGACAATCCAGAAGTTATCACCTGAATTTCCATGCTGTGCTGCTTTGGCAGCACTAATCCCACTGTCAGTGTATCACCTGAATTTCCACTGCTCTAGTGAGGATACCCTTCACAGACCATACAGTTATCACCTGAATTTCCTCACTGCTTAGTGACAGGAACTACCCAGTCAGTTTATCACCTGAATTTCCTCACTGCTTAGTGACGGGAAAACCCTTACCCAATCAGTTTATCACCTGAATTTCCTCACTGCTTAGTGACAGGAACTACCAGTCAGTTTATCACCTGAATTTCCTCACTGCCTAGTGACAGGAACTACCCAGTCAGTTTATCACTGAATTTCCTGCTGCTTAGTGACAGGAACTACCCAGTCAGTTATTTCCTGATCACTTGCTCCTGTATAGTTTGATCAACCAATGAATTGTACGTGGAGTGAGGGGAATGACAGTCATTGTAACGAATTATGTAGGAGGTACGGCGATGTTGTAACATCCTGAGTGGTTGCCACGACTAGGAGGACTGTGTTAAACACCTGAATTGAGTGGTAGTGAGAGGGGGAGTTGTAACAAATTACTGATGAGTTAGATGTTGGGACTGTGTAAACAAATTGAATGGATGAGATAGGGGACTGTTTTTACGTGAGTGGACGGATAGGGGACTGTTGTACACTGAATTATGGATGCGATAGGACTGTTGTAACGGAGTGAAGGATGAGATAGGGCATGTTGTAACAGAGTGAGAGATTTATGGACTGTAGTTAACGGAGTGGATGAGATAGGGAATGTTGTAACGTGATGGCATGAGAGAGGGACTGTTGTAACAGAGTGGCAGAGATAAGTGGACTGTTCGTAATCCATGAGTGGATGAGATAGAGGCTGTTGTTAACAAAGTGACAGGATGAGAGAGGGGACTGTTGTAACAGAAGTGATACTGAGAGAGGACTGTTGTACATGAATTGATGAGAGAGAGGAACTGTTGTAACAGTGTGGACTGAGTGAGGGGACTGTTGTACAGAGTGGATGAGAGAGGGAGACTGTTGTAAAAGTGAATGGTTGAGAAGAGGAGGGGACTGTTGTAACAGAGTGGATGGGCACGAAAGGGGACTGTTGTAAAAGACGTGGATGAGAGAGGGGATGATTGTAACAAAGTGGTGGATGAGAGAGGGGACTGTTGTAACAGAGTGGATGAGAGTGGACTGTTGTAACAGAGTGGATGAGAGAGGGGACTGTTGTAACAAGTGAGTGGATGAGAGAGGGGACTGTTGTAACAGAGTGGATGAGAGAATGGGACTGTTGTAACAAAGTGATGGATGAGAGAGGGACTGTTGTAACAATTGAGTGGATGAGAGAGGGACTGTTGTAACACAGGTGGATGGGAGAGGGACTGTTGTAAACAAAGTGATGGATGAGAGAGGGGACTGTTGTAACAAAGTGATTGGATGAGAGAGGGACTGTTGTAACAGAGTGGATGAGAGAGGGGACTGTTGTAACAAAGTGAATGGATGAGAGAGGGGACTGTTTTGTAACAGAAGTGGATGAGAGAGGGGGACTGTTGTAACAGAGTGGATGAGGAGGGGACTGTTGTAACAAAGTGAGTGGATGAGAGAGGGGACTGTTGTAAAAAGTAGTGGATGAGAGGGGACTGTTGTAACAGTGAGTGGATGAGAGAGGGGACTGTTGTAACAAAGTGAGTGGATGAGAGAGGGGACTGTTGTAACAAGTGAGTGGATGAGAGAGGGACTGTTGTAACAGTGAGTGGATGAGAGAGGGGACTGTTGTAACAAAGTGATGGATGAGAGGGGACTGTTGTAACAAAGTGAGTGGATGAGAGAGGTGACTGTTGTAACAGAGTGGATGAGAGAGGGGACTGTTGTAACAAAGTAGTGGATGAGAGAGGGGACTGTTGTAACAAAGTGAGTGGATGAGATAGGGGACTGTTGTAACAGAGTGGATGAGAGAGGGGACTGTTGTAAGAGATGGATGAGAGAGGGGACTGTTGTAACAAAGTGAGTGGAGAGAGGAAGAGGGACTGTTGTAACAGGAGTGGATGAGAGAGGGACTGTTGTAACAGAGTGATGAGAGAGGGGACTGTTGTAACAAGTGATGGATGAGAGAGGGTACTGTTGTAACAGAATGGTGGAGAGAGAGGACTGTTGTAACGAGTGAGTGGATGAGATAGGGGACTGTTGTAACAAAGTGAGTGGATGAGAGAGGGGACTGTTTGTAAGAGAGTGGATGAAGAGAGGGGACTGTTGTAACAAAGTGAGTGGATGAGAGAGGGGACTGTTGTAACAAAGTGAGTGGATGAGAGAGGGGACTGCTTGTAACAGAGTGAGTGGATGAGAGAGGGGACTGTTGTAACAAGAGTGGATGAGATAGGGGACTGTTGTAAACAAAGTGAGTGGATGAAGAGGGAGACTGTTGTAACAGAGTGAGTGGATGAGAGAGGGACTGTTGTAACAAAGTGAGTGGATGAGAGAGGGGACTGTTGTAACAAAGTGAGAGGGATGAGGAGGGGACTGTTGTAACAGAGTGATGGGGATGAGGAGGACTGTTGTAACAAAGTGAGTGGATGAGAGAGGGGACTGTTGTAAAGATAAGATGAGATGGGATGTTGCAAAGTGAGTGGATGAGAGAGGGGACTGTTGTAGACAAAGCGAGTGGATGAGAGAGGGGACTGTTGTAACAAAGTAAGTGGATGAGAGAGGGGACTGTTGTAACAAGTGAGTGGATGAGAGAGGGGACTGTTGTAACAAAGTGAGTGGATGAGATAGGGGACTGTTGTAACATGAGTGGATGAGAGAGGGGACTGTTGTAAGAGAGGGATGAGAGAGGGGACTGTTGTAACAAGTGAGTGGATGAGAGAGGGGACTGTTGTAACAAAGTGTGTGGATGGAGAGGAGACTGTTGTAACAGAGTGAGTGGATGAGAGAGGGGACTGTTGTAACAAGTGAGTGGATGAGAGAGGGGACTGTTGTAACAAAGTGAGTGGATGAGAGAGGGGACTGTTGTAAAGATAGATAAAGATAATTTGCAAAGTGAGTGGATGAGAGAGGGACTGTTGTAACAAATGTGAGTGGATGAGAGAGGGGACTGTTGTAACAGAGTGAGGGGATGAGAGAGGGGACTGTTGTAACAGAGTGGATGAGATAGGGGACTGTTGTAACAAAGTGAGTGGATGAGAGAGGAGGACTGTTGTAAACAGAGTGAGTGGATGAGAGGGGGACTGTTGTAACAAAGTGAGTGGATGAGAGAGGGGACTGTTGTAACAAATGAGGGATGAGAGAGGGGACTGTTTTAACAAAGTGGAGTGGATGAGAGGGGGACTGTTGTAACAGAGTGATGAGAGAGGGGACTGTTGTAACAAGTGAGTGGATGAGAGAGGGGACTGTTGTAACAAAGTGAGTGGATGAGAGAGGGACTGTTGTAACAAAGTGAATGGATGAGAGAGGGGACTGTTGTAACAATCTGAGTGGATGAGAGAGAGGACTGTTGTAACAGAGTGGATGAGAGAGAGGGACTGTTGTAACAGAGTGAGTGGATGAAGGTAGGGGACTGTTGTAACAATGGAGTGGATGAGAGAGGGTGACTGTTGTAACAAAGTGAGTGGATGAGAGAGAGGGACTGTTGTAACAGAGTGAGTGGATGAGATAGGGGACTGTTGTAACAAAGTGAATGGATGAGAGAGGGGACTGTTGTAACAAGGAGTGGATGAGATAGGGGACTGTTGTAACAAAGTGAATGGATGAGATAGGGTACTGTTGTAACAAGTGAGTGGATGAGATAGGGGACTGTTGTAACAGAGTGATGGATGAGATAGGGGACTGTTGTAACAAAGTGATGGATGAGGAGGGGACTGTTGTAACAAGAGTGGATGAGAGAGGGGACTGTTGTAACAGAGTGAGTGGATGAGATAGGGGACTGTTGTAACAAAGGAGTGGATGAGAGAGGGGACTGTTGTAACAGTAGTGGATGAGAGAGAGGACTGTTGTAACAGGAGTGGATGAGAGAGGGGACTGTTGTAACAAAGTGAGTGGATGAGAGAGGGGACTGTTGTAACAAGTGAGTGGATGAGAGAGGGGACTGTTGTAACAAGTGAGTGGATGAGAGGGGACTGTTGTAACAAGTGAGTGGATGAGAGAGGGGACTGTTGTAACAAAGTGAGTGGATGAGAGAGGGGACTGTTGTAACAGAGTGAGTGGATGAGATAGGGGACTGTTGTAACAGAAGTGATTGGATGAGTAGGGAGGACTGTGTAACAGAGTGAATGGATGAGATAGGGGACTGTTGTAACAGAGTGGATGAGAGAGGGGACTGTTGTCACAAAGTGAGTGGATGAGAGAGAGGACTGTTGTAACAAGTGAGTGGATGAGAGAGGGGACTGTTGTAACAAAGTGAGTGGATGAGAGAGGGGACTGTTGTAACAAGTGAGTGGATGAGAGAGGGGACTGTTGTAACAAAGTGAGTGGATGAGAGAGGGGACTGTTGTAACAAAGTGAATGGATGAGATGGGGACTGTTGTAACAGAGTGGTGGATGAGAGAGGGGACTGTTGTGTAAAAAGTGAGTGGATGAGAGAGAGGGGACTTGTTGTAACAAAGTGAGTGGATGAGAGAGGGGACTGTTGTAAGTAAGATAAGATAATGTTGCAAAGTGAGTGGATGAGAGAGGGGACTGTTGTAACAAAGTGAGTGGATGATGAGAGGTGTCTGTTGTACCAGGAAGTGACAGTCGGGTGAGAGAGGGGACTGTTATAACAGATGGATGAGAGAGGGGACTGTTGTACAAAGTGAGTGGATGAGATGAGGGGACTGTTGTAACAAAGTGAATGGATGAGAGAGGGGACTGTTGTAACAAAGTGAGTGGATGAGATAGGGGACTGTTGTAACAGAGTGAATGGATGAGAGAGGGGATGTTGTTAACAAAGTGAGTGGATGAGATAGGGGACTGTTGTAACGAGTGAGTGGATGAGAGAGGGGACTGTGTAACAAAAGTAAGTGGATGAGAGAGGGGACTGTTGTAACAAAGTGAGGGAGAGAGAGGGACTGTTGTACAAAGTGAGTGGGTTGAGAGAGGGTAACTGTTCATAATCAGTGGTGAGAGAGGGGATGTTGTAACAAAGTGAGTGGATGAGAGATGGGGACTGTCTGTGAACAAACTCAGCAGTGAGTAGTTGCCTCTTTAGTTATTGAAATTTTGACTTGTGTAGTTTGTTCCTTCCATCATTTCCGCATTTCCCTTGTCTGCCCGTGGCTGGCTGCTGTGAGATGAACAGACCAGTGCACTGCTGAGTCAGGTGACCACGGTCAACGCCATGCAGGTGTTGCCTAACGTTTCTCATTTGAACAGAATTGTGACTGCTGATCTGTACCTTAAACAGATCAGTTTTGTATCTACAGGCACTCCAATGCCTAACCCTTACAGAGCAGTTTTGTCACAAATTGCAACACAACGAAAAATAGGACCATTCCCAAAACTCCAGCCAGACAGCTGATTGATTGTATTTACACCTAGTTTACAATCTTGGTCAGATGGTGTATCGAGTATGTGTCAGAAACTATATCAATTTCAGTGCGAAATTGCAGATCGATGCGGATTTACATGAAAACAGTGAAAAATGACATGATTATAGATGTCAGCTGATGTTTCAGATTGAAGTGTGATCATTGTGAGCAGTTCATTTGGAAGAGATGAAGAGTGATGACTTAGAATGGTGGGCCACGGTTGGAGAACCACATCTCTGAGAACAAAGTCACTGAATTTGTTTTACCACTGTTAGTGTATGGAATGCCATTAACAAGTTAGGAAACAGGAAAAAAAAAAAGACAGGTTAACAAAAATTTAATTTAGATGTAATTTCTTTCATTCAGGAGCACACATACACACGCAACTCATGCACAAGCACTCATGCACACAAACACATGCTTAAAGGCCCTCACATAGACATGTGCACACATGTCATGCGCATTTTATACCCGTATACAAAGGCACATAAACACATATGTATATACACATGCATGGATGTAGGAGCATGCCCACACAAGCCCACAGATCACATGGACGTGCGCGCACATGCACACACACACACACACACACACAAACACACAAAGCATGCACACAAGGCTTGCACTAGCATGAACAAATGGGCCAGTAGCCCACCATCCATGTACACATATAATTTTGTAAACACACGCGTGCACACAAACGCAATCACACACGATAGAATGATGGTCATGATGCAGGCAGGTACCAAGGTGCAAGTGAAGGTGTTTGGCTAATGCACAGGTCAGACATCTGGCAAGCTGTAGCCATGAGACCCTCACCTTATATCCTCACATCTTCATCCTTAATTCATTTATCCATCAACTGTGTGTAGTATGGTTCCTTATCATCACTGTGCTGTAGTATGGTCTTATCCATCAATCATTGGTGTAGTTTGGTCTATCCATCAACTGTCGTGTAGTATGGTCTTATCTCAAATGTGTGGAGTCATGGTCTTGACCATCAACTGTGTGTGTATGGTCTCCAAACTTAGCGATGTTGTTAGCAGTTGTTGTGTAGACTATTTGGTCTCAGTTCATCAAGGAGGTGTCATTGCATGCTGGTCTTGTCCGTATCATCAGAGTCGGTGTCCATTGGCTTGCTGTCGTGTCAGTATCATCAAGGAGGTTCATTGCATGCTGTCTTGTCCGTTATCATCAGGAGTGTGTTCATGGCAATGCTGTCTTTGTCGTATCCTTATACACATCACAAAGTTTCCAGACACACTGCGCTATGATTAAATGCTGATGGGTCAATGACTATGACTATGAGGTTTTGTGAGAGTGTACACAATAGTCGATAACTCCTTCTGAAACTAAATCTTCATCAGAGGCAATTCATACTGGTGTTGGATTTAAATTTAGAAGTTGTGGTCAATGCTGTTGACTAAAGTGTGTGGCAGTACGAATGCAGCTTCATTTGAATATGTACGTTAGGATTATGGTTTGTGTTCCAGACTAGGGGAATTGCGCACGGCATTTTCTGATGCTTGATAAGCTATGCGCGTCAGTTTCCTAGATGAAGGGTTGAACAATGGTGTTTCTCTTATTATTATTGCAGGTTCATCTTCGGTCTAACATAATAATCAACCAATCTTGTGTAATTCCAAAGAAGTAAATGGTTAGCTATGACTGGCGTTCAGGGAACAAGACTTTTCTATGTTACAGATGTGGAAACTACAGAAGACGGTCGTGTCGTGGTGTGTCGAGATTCGGTGCGCAATGCCTGTAAGCGCACTTCCTGCAAATATTACCACATTCCTGTGCCTCTGCCCCTTCCACCTGATTGGCCAAGTCTGCCCCTCTTCCCGTCCGCTTCTTTCCCTGACGGGAGTCTGCACAGATGTGCCCCACCCCTTTTTTTCTCGGTGCTCTGTGATTGGCCAACCTCTGGTCACAGATGTTGTCAACTAGGCTCAAGTTTCTGGAGGAGAAAACATCTTGTCTTTTCAGACCAAATGTGCAAACTGTCTATGACGATTTCAAGATTTTTTTCTGTACAAAAGAAGAGTTGATTTTTTTAATGTTAATTTTTTTTTTTCATTTGATGAAATTGTTTTTGTATTTAAATGCACAAGAAATAGAGAATAAAATGTGTTATAGGAGGTGCTCTTCATCTGTGAATACTAATGATAAACTTCAATGTTATGGAAAAACAAATGAATAGAATTAAGTTTTTCTGTGTTGATTGTGACTTACAAATCATGTTGCCTTCAGAGAAAATCTTTGGACTGTTTGCTGTACTGGCCCTGGCCGTACAGCCCATGTCATGACTTGGCCACAGGAGGAGGGAGATGTTAAACAAAACGGTACATACACCAAACTAGGACTTGCGCACACCAGACTGGAAGGATCGGCTATCAGGCAATGGAAGCAGTGTATGATCGACCGCGCTTCATGAAGGTTCTACACAAGTTTTCAACACAAATCTACGCAACGTTGTCATGGTGAACTGGAAGAATTGATGTAATTGTAGTAGATTTGCCAACAGCCCAGCCCATGAGGGATTGAATCCACCACAGCCATTCACAGGAATCACAGTAGGGTGGCTTTATTACAGCCCAGGTTTGTGTTGACTACCTTCACTATCAAATTATCCACATTTCTTCTTCTCAAGTCTTTCTCTATTTTGCAGTTGTATTCAGATTTCATGTCGGCTCAACCACAATCTGAGTATTGCTGTTGTGACTTCACCTTGTGGTTGGGCTGCTTGGTGAAGACAAGGGAGGGAACTACAAAAAAAAAAACTTCACTTTGGTGCTTTATGGTATGGTCTCATCTCATTCCATTTTATGCAGAGGAATCTCTCTTGAGGGGACACCTCTGATTTGGATGATTCCATTACTTGACAGAAAGTATGCTGAATCTGAGTTCAGTTTCTGCATTGGAGGAAGACGTTCTGATGTTGACAAGGAGAACTCTTCCTGTGATGGAGACAGTTTGAATACAGCAAGGAGCTGTTCCACCACCTTGGGTTAGGCTTCTGTCATAACCAGCAACATGTGTAGAGCCAACAAGAAGAAAGGTGACGAGGCAAAGAGATTCTGGTGCTGCTTGTCTCTCACATGCACATCCTGTCTGTAGAATGGACTTCACCATTGCCTGCTTGTTCAGTCGTTACTGCTTACCTTTCAAGACAGCATCACACTGATGTTTTATCTGCCATGAGTCGGGAATAGAATTTGGGGGGAGAGGGTAACAAGTGAATGAAAATCAGGAAGCAGTGGAGAATTTTATCGGTCCACTTGCACTAAAACTGGGCCAAATGGGAAATGCCGTAAGAGTGTCCATCTCCATCATGTTAAACAAGCGTTGCCTCTTTCCGTTCCATTTTTAGGCAGCAGGTGTCTTATGCCAGACATAGGCCTCTCTGGATAGACAAGTGGTTTGCATTTCCCCAACATCTGAAAGTCTGCTGATATAAGAAAGAGAAAAAAAAAAAGAACAACCATCCCAAAAGTCCTGTGATTGGTCCCTGACGTAATCCGTGGACAGCAGGGCCAATGGTGCAGACCATTGTGCTAGGAAAGGATGTGCCAAGTGGTTGTGTTTGGTGCAATTTGTATGGTGCACATTACAATATTATACCCAACAGTTTTAACTAACTCCCCCTTTCTGTGCCATATTTCTGCCCTGTCGGGTAGCATATATTTTATTTCTGTAAATGATTGTACACCAGTTTTACCATTGCCATTTTGATTGTTTTCTAGTATGTTACTCGTATGTATGTATTGGTTTTAATCCATGTGAATTTGGTCAATATGCATGTCAGTTGATTAAATGTATAGTTATTCTTTGGTGGTAGTTTTCAGATAGAAACTTTAGTTCCCTCTACTGTTATTGTTAATCCACAACTGTGTTTTATATCAGTTTTTTTTATATGATGATAATGTTTCTGAATTGTGTACACAGTTTCAGTTTAACTCATGTCATGTTAGAAGAGCAAATCTATTATAATGGCGTGGAGTCTGTATGTGGTCAACTTATTAATATGACACACTTTAAAATATATATATGGTTAAAAGAAAACTACAGTTTGAGTGATTTTCTATTTAGAAGTACATTCATTGACTTTAACATCAACTGTCATTTATATTTTTAGACTTTGTTTCTGATGTTTAATAAAAACCTGAGTTGATTTTATACCATATTTTAATAACAATTTTTAGGTTGAGTGTATAGAAATTTGTATAAAAAAAAAAAAAAAAAAAAAAGTATAAAAGTGCATAAATTCTTTTCTGTTTGTGTGCATTCAGACATTGTATCAGTAAAGCTTTAACACCAGATGACGACATATCATGCAGTTTAAAGTGAAAGATTCACTCAGATCTGAGTGTTACGTTTGTCCACCTGACCTACCTGATAGCCTGTATTCAGTGTTAGGTGTTCCATATCTTTCCTGCCATGTACACAACATGCATGATATGCAAAGGATGGATTCAAACAGGGTGGCTCATTATTTCGGCGTAGAATCAAGGTGTGTGGAACTGTTCATGGGAAGCATTGTTGTGACTTCATGTTGAAACATTCTGTTAAGCCATCACTTCCCTTTGGAAGTGAGATGGTCAATTCTGAACAGTGCCATTGTAGTCTCCATAAGTGCATTTTGTTTCAGTGATGTTAAACATGGTGGTTGTCAGTTGAACTATTCTCTCTGTCTTTGGGATGTTCCAATTATAATTTGGTCCACGTTCATTTTGATGTCAGACTTGGTGCCATGCAAAGATATAAACAGATTTAGGTCATGATGTGTTGTGCTTTTGTGAATATGTACAATGATTTGTAGTTTGCCATGTTCCGAGGACATCGGGGGAAGGAAAAAAACAACAACAGCTGACTGGAATGTATGGCAGTGTCTCTTTACTGTGCATGAGTGGACCTTAGACATGTGAACAGCACTTGGTACTTTGTGTAGACTGTAGGCTGCTTACTGTCTTCTGTGCTTGGTGTACTGTGTGTTGGGGAGGACAGTCGGTGGCTATGGCAGACCAGCTATTGCCTGAACCATCGCAGCTTGGTTCTGTCAAATGCACCATCTTGCTTTCCAGTGTGAAGACTTGTCTCTTACACTGTATGTGCCTAGTTGGAAATGCACGGGGTGTCAACCCTCTTTCCTCTCTGTTATAAGCCAGAGTGATTTGTTCGTGTAGCCCTGTATTACAAACCAAAAAAACTACCTTCATTTGAAAGGAAAAAGTGATAGAATGCAACTTTGGAATTCAAAATGCATAAATTGCAACTCCATCTATGCCCTTAGAAGATAAGCATTTCTGACACCTGTTGGTGCTCGGCTCTAGACATACATCACTCCCAACTGAGAGTGTTGCCCAGTGGTCTGCATGCCTGCCTGTAGCTCTTGTCTGCTTTTGTCCGGCCATTGACCGTGTTGGATTGTTGGTTGGCCTCTGGGGCAACGTGCTGGGATCAGGTGGTTTCACTGTCCCCTTGTGGTAATGGGCCTGGCATGATTGGTGATAGGCTAGACAGTGGCCAGGTGACACATGGTGATACTATTGGCCAGTCTTCAGCTTGGTCCTTGTGATACCCTCACTACACCACAGGGAGGAGGAACTCGTTTGGCTTTATTCATGAGGAGCATGCATCAGTGGGTTGGAAGCTTTTGTGTTGGAAATATCAGAAGATTTTGTGATACGTTTTGACACCCACTTGTGCAGCATCTCCCTGGTGTTGCTGTGTGTTCTGTATGGACAGGATGGTGATACTTTGGCTACTGCCAAGATTTTCAAGTCTGCCCACTCTGTTCTTTAAAGTTACTGTGCACCAAGCTAATCTTTTTTTGTGTATGTTAGATTATTGAAGCAGCATTTTGTATTGCAATCAGATGAGTATCTCGTGCTTCTCCAACATCCATTTATCCAGAGTGTGTGGCTGGTCACAAGACGTGCTTCATGCATGTTGGCATTGACTGGTCCTGGGGTCTGTTTCTCAAGGGAACGGAACCAAAGCATGTAGAGCTGCAATGCACATATCCTGGCAGAAAACGAAGAGACAAGTTGATCCAGGAAGTCTGTATCTTCTCTGGAAAGGAAAACTGACCAGCAAGCCACAACTGTTTCACTGTCTAGAGAGCCTATCGGGCATATTGATTCTGCTTTTTCAGCTGATTGTGGTTGTCAGCTTAAAATAAACTTACAGCAGAATGCTCAAAACAGACAAAACAAAACTTCTAAACAGGTTTCATGCCATGGGGCATAAAACAATAATCTATTTTTTCATGCATCATCATCTACAAGATTTTGTCTGAAGTACAACTTCAGACAAATCATTTTTAATTTATAATCATCATTTTTAATTAGGGTCGGTCAGCATTTTCAAAATTGATTTAGGATTTTTGAAGAAATTTTCAGGTGAATTTTATCAAACGGCTATTTTTTTCCCCTAAGATTGTATGTAGTCGCATACTTTTCTCATTTTGTGATAAAAGATCAACTCTGAGTGTATGACTATTACACTACAGTGCTTACATCTTCTACTACATTACAGTGCTAATCAAATGGCATCCACATGGAAAAGGAAAGCCGAAGTGAAATAACAGTTAAATGTTAAGGTGGAAACCAGCTATAACAGACTGGAAATCAAGGCAATAGCCAGGTTCTCATTTTTGTCCACAATTTTGAACCTTATTTTCTTTATCTGTTTGTACAAGGTGTGCAATTTTTCTGGCAAGATGTTGATATATATATAACTCCAGGTATGAATGTTTTGTTCCGTTAACCAGATAATGCTGTTACTGAACACGCTACACAAGATGTGTCCTCCCCAACAGGATGAAAAGAGAAAGATGGAGTTAGTCTGTCCAAGTTGGTCAGTACCAGTCCACATGGAGTTAGTCTGTCCAGGTTGGTCAGTACCAGTCCACATGGAGTTAGTCTGTCCAAGTTGGTCAGTACCAGTCCACATGGAGTTAGTCTGTCCAAGTTGGTCAGTACCAGTCCACATGGAGTTAGTCTGTCCCGGTTGGTCATACCAGTCCACATGATAGTCTGTCCAAGTTGGTCAGTGCCAGTCCACATGATTGGACAGTCCACATGGAGTTGTCTGTCCAAGTTGGTCAGTACCAGTCCACATGGAGTTAGTCTGTCCAAGTTGGTCAGTACCAGTCCACATGGAGTTAGTCTGTCCAAGTTGGTCAGTGCCAGTCCACATGGAGTTGGACAGTCCACATGGAGTTGGTCTGTCCAAGTTGGTCAGTACCAATCCACAGTTGACTTGTGGAGAAGCAGGTGCATGTGGTCTGGTGGGATGGGTGGCCAGGTCCAGATGGAACGACAGGAGAGTGCCTCAGTCCTCGTCACTTTCTTTTCACTTGCTCTGATGATGTCCACTGACCGTGTCTCTGACCAGCAAGAGCTGAGGTGTGAAAGGTGAATGGTTTTAATTGTTTGAGGTTCTTGTTGAATTTGGAAACAGATGCCTTTTTTCCTGATCGTGGGTCAGACAGATCATGATGGAGTGTTGGGTGTGTGTGGTGGGGGGGGGGGGGGGGGGGGGGGGGGGGGGGGGGGGGGGGGGGATGGGGTCTTATTTGAGAAAAAAATGATTTGAAGTCTTTATTGTGGTTTGAGAATAGATATTCTTGTAAGTATTGTCTGTACACCGGTAGTCTGTGTAGAATGATTTTGTCACTGGATTTAAATGAGATTTCTGTTTTTGACAAGGAGACGACAAAAAAAAAAAGCAAGGAAATCATACATGATAGTACGTATGTCTCTTATGATAGTACACATGTCTCTTATGAAAGTACACATGTCTCTTATGATAGCATTTGTTGACGGTCTTTTTTAATGCCGTGGTGTAAGTTTTTAAAAGAAGTGCAAAGTAAGGGCATCTTGCTTCAGCTGCTAGAAATGAGAATAACTCTCTCTAGTCCATTGGGACTGAATGAAGGGGAACTGTTTGACGATGTGTTTAACATAGACCTTTGGTTCATAGAATGTCATCAGCTGACATTGGGACTGAATGAAGGGGAACTGTTTGACGATGTGTTTAACATAGACCTTTGGTTCATAGAAAGTCATCAGCTGACATTGGGACTGAATGAAGGGGAAGCTGTTTGACGATGTGTTTAACATAGACCTTTGGTTCATAGAATGTCATCAGCTGGCTGCTTTGTGTTGGGGTGGTATGTGTGCATTTGTCTCGCCACTGTTGTCTGCTCGCTAACGCTAGTTTAGCACCACAGGCAAACTGGCACCTGTCATGCTTGGAGGCATTCAGCTTGCATGATGAAGCAAAGGCAACATCTCACAGCTGCTTTAGCTGATGTTAAAGGTCGCCCAGTTCACTGAAGGTCACCACTGGCTTCTAGCAAGGCTTTGTTCACCATGTTTTGTTGCTGTAAAGTTGAATGATTTCATTTCATGCTAGCTTCTCTGTCTCTTCTTTCTGTCACCCTGTCCTGAACTGCTGCAGCTGTGCATGAGTCTCCTCTCTCTACTCTCCGCTCTCACTCTCCCTCTCCCTCTCTCCCTTTTTTTTAAAATACAGCTGATGGTCACATTGACCTCAACAATATTAACAGGCCAATTTACTGTCAGTAGTAATCGCAGGAACTATTTTGAGAGGCACATTGAATCCAGTGCGCCCTGAAATTTGTTTCCATTTGCATATGTATTGATTTCTCTCTCTCTTCTCTCTCTCTCTCTTTTCTCTTCTCTCTGTGCCTGCTGACATCTGTGTACTGCTTTGTCTTCAGAGAATGCAACATCAAAACCAACAGCTCGGTAATGGTGGAGGTCATGTGTGTAGTATTTTTGCAGTTGGTGATTTACAGATGTTAGTGCTGTATCAGTAGCTCAGCTTTGGATTACAGTAACCATATCTTTTCAGCGTATATATGCCATTTTCTGTTTCTGTACCCTAGTTTTGTTTGTATCCGTTACACCACTGGTATCTTTCTGCTTTTTTTTTTTCCATGCTTTTGTTGATTTTGTCTGCATAGCTGTAAACTTTTGTGTGGTTAAACATTAAACCAGATTTTTTTTCTCTGAATAAATACTAAACTCATCATTATATTTTGAAATCCTATGAAGAGTGGTTGCTTTCTGTTGTGTACTGGTGAGTTTGTAGCCTGGCTGTCTGACGACTGACTCCCCAGTGCCCGGTCCTGCCCGCCTTGCCCCTGCCACCAAGTGCCTGCGGTGTAGGGCCTTGCTCCACCTTCCTGTCTGTCCTCTCTCGCCTTCACAGCCAAAGGCACGCTTCTGACACTGCATAAGCATCTGGCGCACACTGTATCAGTTGGTATCACATTGCCAGAAATAAAAACATAACCGCTAGAAAACGACGGAGAAATTGCAAAACTTAATACATTAGACTATGTAAATGCAAGGCTCAGTCGTATGATTCTCACCAAACTTAAGTTTTAAACTACACATTTGTGTGACGTTATCCATTGCTCACCATAACATCGGTAGCTCCCATTTCATTAACTGCCTAGTGTGTGGAATGAAGGGCATCACAGGCCAGAAAATCCAGTGTGGTGTGCAGGAGAAGAGCAGGACACGAATGAGATTGTAAGTAGGCCGAGTACAGTAATTTTGAGGGGAAAAAATTTACAAAGATGATTTCAGCTTGCATCTCCAATTGGCTGTTTTGTCCAGGATGTCATGTTGTAGTTGTGATAATGCCTTGCTTGACTGCTTCCTTGCTTGCCTGCTTACTCGCTTGCTTGAAGAGACGTGGCTCCAGTGTTTGCCATGACGTCATGGTCCAACAGTCCTGTATGGTCAGCTGCTGTCAGACGCCTAGCTCTAGGAGATCCTGCAGTCCTCCCCTCGTACAACCCCTCCTAATCTCTTGCTCTCTGACCTCTGCTTTCTAATTGTTGGTGCTGCTTTTAGGCCACTGTAACCCTTTCCCTTCATGAGTTAAACATCTGTATCACTTCATTGTCCAGTATGTCGGAAGTCAGCACACAGGATTATATTGCATGGGAAGAGCAAACCAGTCTCCTTTGTTGCACCATATCCAACGTGCCATCGGCAGCACCTGTCTTTTCAGACAGCCAAACAAAGGAATGGCACTGAATGGAGGTGGTTTAATTTGCTGATGAAAAGAAACACAATAGGTGGAAGTGATGATGATGAAAGGGAAGATCTTGAGTCATCCGCTTTCTTTGGGGTCTTCCACAGTGGACGTCTTTGGGGTCTTCCACAGTGGACATACAGTGTGTGACTGCACAAGAGCAAGCAGTGGCATTTCTTCTTAGGAGGCTTGGTGACCCACATAAGAAACAGTTCTAAACCAACCATGATGTCAGTTTTTTTCTCTGAAACTACCCCAGAGGTCTGTGGAAACTGACAGGTAGGCTTGGGGTTGGGGGCATGAAAACAGACAGATATTACAGGGATGAGAACAGCTCCGCCGTTCTCCGCCGTTCCGCCGTCTTTTTAAAAGATCTCCGCCGTTCGAAAAAATCTCCGCCGAAAAAATAAAAAAGCTATCGCGATTTTTTTGCTCCCAATCTCGGCGAGACGCCTCCGGCGAGATTCCCAAATGGGCTGGTTTTTACTCGGTTGACTCGGCCAACCACTGCACATCCGCTTACAGCGCCGATCGACCGAGTGTCATTTGTGAGTCATGGCGTCGAACGAAATCGCAAAAAAAAGGAAAAAGTATCCCAACCGTTGGAAAGAAAACTGGCTCGAGGAAGAGGTGTGTGGGAGTAGAGTTGGAGATAGCATATGCAAAAGCAGTGAAGAGCAGGCGTTATGTGTTGCTTGCAACAAGAAAATCAGCTTCGGAAGTCGTGGCTTCATTACGATTGCTGGTGTTAAATTAGTGTTGATTTTGACTAAGAATAGCATTAGTTAGTATTAAAAAAAAGAGTTCAATGAGAGGTGTAATTTTGGACTAAGACTCAATTGAAAGACTTCATTCAGTGGTGTAGGTGTTTCACAGATCGTATGAGGCCTACACTACAGATCAACCTCTTGAGAACTGTAAATAAAGAAGTATCGAAAGACAAATGCCAGCATAGAGTGTGATATTCTACCAAGGACACACTGAAGCAGAAAAGAAAAAAAGGCCTACTTCTACTACTACTAGCAGGTAAGGCCAAATTGTTTTTGTATTTATGTGCACTTTGTGAAAAACTGAAATATAGTTTAGTTTTAATAGTAATGCCTTGTGGAAATGTGATTTTAATAACAGAATGTAGATAAATTTAGTTCAATTTAGATAAGGGCTAGAAACATATTTTGATGGTTTTAAATGTGGATTTTTCTTGTTTATATATTAAAAATGCTTCAGCTTCAGGGGGCGCTGCCCCCTGACCCCCGCAGGGCGTTGCCCCTTGACCCCACTGGGGGCTCTGCCCCCAGACCCCTAACAGAAAAATCTCCTCTGCTTTTTTAAAATCTGTTCTCATCCCTGAGATAATGAACCAACAAACCCTAAAGCGGAGCACCTGTTTGTGTGTTGCTGGTCAGTCTGAACAGACAAGTTCTTGACCCCAACGCGGCTCCAGCCCTGGAAACTCCTGGCCGTTCATCCAGCGCCATCAGTATAAAATGATCTGCTGGTGTTTAGGTATGAACGTTGCCACTGTGACAGCAGAAAAAGCACTGATGGGCTTAAACTGTCAAATGCCATATTAGCGTCCACACTGGCCTGAAAGCAGGAGCATCGCCAGTTGGTTTAGACCGTCTCGATTTAGAGCACTGGGTTAGCTAGCTAGCAGAGCTTTGTGCTCTGCTATGGAAGTCGAATACAAATTCGCACGTTTCTACTTTCAATGAATTCATAGCTGAACTCTGGATTTTCATATTTTAAGATGCTTCTCCATTTTCTTATTCAAAATTTTTAAAAGTTTAAGATTGAGCACTTCAGCCTGTTTGACATTTGAAGTAAGGCAAGTGTGTATGATGTAAAACTCTTCTAGTATGGGACTCTTCCAGTGTTAAATTATGAATATAATGGGATAGAGGGGGCATTTCTACCCTCTTTGACAAAAATCTTGTTTTAGTCTTTTGTCGGTCAGATGACCTAAAAGGTCAGACAAAGTCTGAAAACAAGGGTCCTGTCTTTGCTAGACTGCAGTGATGCACTAAGGGGGTTTCTCTGCCTGTTCCATTGTCCATTTCTTCATTGGAGTATGTTCATTCCTATCCCAGCTTGAAAAGATCCCCAGTGTATTTCTACTTCGGTCTGTCAAATTTACTGGAAAGTAATTTCAGATGAACCGTTTTCTCATTTTCTATTTCCCTTGCAAAGTAAATGTGAGTTCTAGATTCCAAGCTGCTTTCTCTGCATGCTGTCCTATGTGCCATATGCTTTTCATTGCTGTTTTTGTCTCTTCTTCTGCAATCTCCATTTATGGTCGTTTTGAAGATGTGTTCAGAACCCTGTGTTTATATGACATGAAATGGTGCTTACACTGCAGTAGAGCTGGTGTCGGTGATGAACTAGAACTGACATGCAGAAACTGCCTGTGAACATGTATTACACTGCCCCACGCTGAGTGCTGGGGCGCTGATCTCTACGCCATCTTTCCATGGACTTTCCCCCTTCCCTTTCAGTTGATTCCTTGCCTTGGTTGCCATGTGTAGGATATGGAATGGTCGCTGTTCCTCTTTCTTGTTTGACCTTGGTTTGCCGTCCGTGTCATCCAGTTGACCTGTGACCCTCTGTTGATGATGTCATTTCTCACTGCCCCACCTTTCCCCATTGCCCTGCCCTTCCCCATACTCACCCAGTCTCAATATCCCATCCACCCACCCTCTCCATGTTCCACTTCGCTCTTAGTGGTTCTGCACCATGCCCTGGCCCATCAGTATAAATAATTCTGTTTTTAATCTGGGAATGTTTCCAAGTTGGCACAGTTAAAGATCCTCTCCTACTACACTGCTTAAATGAATGGTGTCCCTCATGTCCATTCACAAAGACAAAGATGCCAAAAGTGTTGTATGCACAGAAAAAAAACTTGTTTTTTTTCCCCCTCGCTTCAAGAATTGTCAAAACGTTGCGTTAAGAAGTGCGAGGGAGTGACAGAGAGCGGTGGGGTGATAGACCTGTGTACAGTGTTGACCCTGTCTGTGTTGGCTGCTCCGGTGACTTGCTGCTCTTCCTGTCTGCAGTCGTCCCTCAAAGCACTGCAGTTTTCTGTTGGTTGAATACACTTCCCTGGCCTGCAACACTGCTCCAGCAGATCACAATACTAACAGCATCACATGAGCATCATTCGTCCAAGGCTGGAACACTGCCAGACAAGATCATGTTTATCCCTGCCATTTCAGGTTGGTCTGTCCTTGGGATTTTTTTAGCCTTTGCAGAATATGCTGAGCATAAAAAGGATTGGGGGGGGGGGGGGGGGGGGGGGGGTCTTGACATGAAGTTAATGACAGCACTTGTTTATGGTTTGTCTTGGTGTAATTAAATTGCTTATTGATCAAAGCATTGAATGCTTTGATCAATAAGCAATGATACAGGCACTCTTACACATTAAATCTCACCTTGGTCAGTCTGTCTCTTTGCCATGACCCCAAAATGAACAAACATCAGTGGGTCTACAGACCGGAGAAATTTTTCTTTTTAAAAACAACAAACTTATGAGAGAGCAGGAATTTCCCCAGAGCAAGCCAGTGAAGCAGGTGGTAGAGAACTGTGTGTTGGAAAGACTGTAAGATTAACTTCCATTCTGGCAAAGTCGACATCACTTGCCATTGTTCGGTATCTCTCTTCTCGGTGACAGCGTGCATATGTTCTAAAAACACACATTTGTGTTGGTGGAAAGACGCACCAATGGCATTCTAGGAGACCAGGTCTGCACAATCTTGTGTCACACATGGTTTTTACAGGATTTGTGTCGGCAACGTGAAGAGAGAACAATTGGTTTTATCTGGCTGTATGAGAGCTCTGTGTGTAGCTCTGAAGTGTTTCATGTCAACTTTCACAGTCCAGTGCAGGTTCATGTTAGCTGGACTAGTCTGGTTAGCATACACTGGGTTAGGATGTCAAAGTATCATGGACCACTTCACCGGATGACATTGTCTCATCCACGACATTGTCTCATCCACGACATTGTCTCATCCACGACATTGTCTCGTCCACGACATATCGTTCGAGTCCATGGACATTGTGCTCAGCATACTGCTTCTGATGAAGTATTGGCTGTAAAATTTTTAAAGGACGTGCTTGTATTATTCATAATACAGCACTTGTATTCTCTGAACTTCGGCTGTTAATGACCTTGTGTGTAATTGATAAATGAATGTGTCTGTATCATCACTATTACAATGATTGAGGGTTTTTGTAGAAAGACAGGTAAAGGTTTTGTCCTGTCCCATAAGTAACGATGAAAGCGTCTGTAGTTTGTCTACTGATGACAACCAAGGGTGAGCTTCCACAATGCTGGAGTGCATGACCTTGTCCAAAGCAGCGTGGCAGGATTGTCTGGCATTGTTTGCAGTGGGGCGGTGTGAACTGGGCTTGCTGATGCCCATATCTGGCTGTGTAGGGCACCCCGGGTGGAGGACTGTAGCAGGAAGGCTGCCTCCAGAAAACTATGCCTTGTGCTGCATGTGAAGTTGTCGCTGATCTTTCCCAAACACTAACGGGACAAAGAGGGGACAAAGAGGTGTTCACGTGGCTGTTACTTCACCAAGGCACACACGCCATTAGAGAGACATTAGTCCCCATTTCCCCGTTGTATTATTTAAGCATGGACAAAGTGTTTGTGCTTTTTTTCAGGTTCTCTCTAACCCAGGCTTCTTGATATTCACTTTCAAAGACTGCCTGTAGTTGACAGATAAACAGAACGTATGACTGGTGCCTCATTCTGTTCCTCACTTCGCCCTCGCCACTCTCACCGACTTCCTTTATTCCCTTCTGCGGCCCCTGTCCATCTCCCTTAGCCATCCTATATACCCGTGTTATGTTGTACTGGATGTGGTTGGTGTGATGATCATGTTTTTTAAAACGTCTACAATTTATCCCCTGTGTCTGTGTAGACCTTTAAGGTGATTGTACATTTTTTATGGTACTTGTCATACATCAACAGATGGTTTGACAGATATTGTTTTCTTTCTGTTATTTTGTACAAAGTCCTGCTCTGATTCCATCAAGTCATACTTGATTTTCCGTTCAGAACTAGATATAACATTTTACAACAGAAGTCATCATGACAGCAGAAAATAAAGGTGTTTTTTTTTACTACAATCATGTTTTTCAAATTAAAGACTGAATGGAATGCAGACACCTGAACCTGTTCACATCCATGTTGGCAGTGTCTGGTCTACGGTTGATAGGAGAGAAGGATTTGCCCATTTATTTGTGAATTTCTCTGATGACGTTTCATTTTGATCTTTAGATTGTAAAGTTCTGCTTCATACCTTTATTTCAGTTTTTCTCCTGAATGCAGTGAGGATGGAGACTGATGGTCTACAAGTATCTTGCAAATAACGGCAACAAGTCAAAAACACTGTCACTCTTAAAGTTGGCGTTAATGTAGTGAACAATGAATGGTGGTCATTAATGTTGAAAATGTCTGGTGAAGAACAATGAATGGTGGTCATTGATATTGAAAATGTCTGGAGAAGAACAAGATATAATGGTCACTAATATTGAAAATGTCTAGAGAAGAACAAGATGTAATGGTCATTAATATTGAAAATGTTTAGAGAAGAACAAGATAAAATGGTCATTAATATTGAAAATGTCTAGAGAAGAATGAGAGATAATGGTAATTAATTTTGAAAATGTCTAGAGAAGAACAATATATGGTGGTCATTAATATTGAAAATGTCTAGAGAAGAACAAGCTATAATGGTCATTAATATTGAAAATGTGTAGAGAAGAACACGAGGTAATGGTCATTAATGTTGAAAATGTTTAAAGAAGAACAGTATATTATATAGTGGTCATTAATGTTAAAAATATCTGATAAGAACAATGAATAGTGGTCATTAATGAAGGAAGGAAATCTGGTAAAGGAGAAATATTCACCGTTTTGCTTCCTACTGCCCCACTCCGCTGCAGCATTCTGGTCTGTTTACACCCTCCTGCCCGCTGTTTGTGAACCACTCCGCTGCAGCATTCTGGTCTGTTTACACCCTCCTGCCCGCTGTTTGTGAACTAAAACTCATTTCAGGTGTTGGATTCCAATGCATTTCATAATCATGGTTGAAGAAAGTATTCTGCTGGACAGGCTGCATAGGTGATGGTTGCACAACACAGGCATTGCATGGACACTGGGAAAGACAAAGCACACCGCATACATGCAGGGAACGAGTTCATGGTTAATGATGGGAAAGTGGTGCAGAGGAGCAGCTGTGGTGATTGTAGAGAATCTGATGAAAAGGAAACAGTTAATGGTCATTAATGTTGGAAATGTCTGGTGAAGAGGGACAGTTAATGTGGTCATTAATGTTGGAAATGTCTGGTGAAGAGGGACAGTTAATGGTCATTAATGCTGGAAATGTCTGGTGAAGAGGGACAGTTAATGGTCATTAATGCTGGAAATGTCTGGTGAAGAGGGACAGTTAATGGTCATTAATGTCGGAAATGTCTGCTGAAGAGGAACAGTTAATGGTCATTAATGTTGGAAATGTCTGGTGAAGAGGGACAGTTAATGATGGTCATTAATGTTGGAAATATCTGTGAAGAGGAACAGTTAATGGTCATTAATGTGGAAATGTCTGGTGAAGAGGAACAGTTAATGGTCATTAATGTTGGAAATGTCTGGTGAAGAGGAACAGTTAATGGTCATTAATGCTTGAAATGTCTGGTGAAGAGGAACAGTTAATGGTCATTAATGTTGGAAATGTCTGCTGAAGAGGACAGTTAATGGTCATTAATGCTGGAAATGTCTGGTGAAGAGGAACAGTTAATGGTCATTAATGTTGGAAATGTCTGGTGAAGAGGAACAGTTAATGGTCATTAATGCTGGAAATGTCTGGTGAAGAGGGACAGTTAATGGTCATTAATGTTGGAAATGTCTGGTGAAAAGAAACAGTTGATGGTCATTAATGTTGGAAATGTCTGGTGAAGAGGAACAGTTAATGGTCATTAATGTTGGAAATGTCTGGTGAAGAGAGAACAGTTAATGGTCATTAATGTTGGAAATGTCTGATGAAGAGGAACAGTTAATGGTCATTAATGCTGGAAATGTCTGGTGAAGAGGAACAGTTAATGGTCATTAATGCTGGAAATGTCCGGTGAAGAGAAACAGTTAATGGTCATTAATGTTGGAAATGTCTGGTGAAGAGGGACAGTTAATGGTCATTAATGCTGGAAATGTCTGGTGAAGAGGAACAGTTAATGGTCATTAATGCTGGAAATGTCGGTGAAGAGAAACAGTTAATGGTCATTAATGTTGGAAATGTCTGAAGAGGAACAGTTAATGGTCATTAATGCTGGAAATGTCTGGTGAAGAGAAACAGGTGACAGTGGTCATTAAGGTTAAAAGACTTGAATGGAAAAAGGATATTAATGTTGGATTTTAATGCTGAATAGGTTGGTAGTTGGGTGAAAAAATAGCATTAAATCATATTCATTGAAAGAGCAACAAGCTTATAACTGATTTCATGCTCTGAAGTACACGTTACACTGACAGTTTACTTGACAGCTGACAGATAAATATAAAATCTGTTACAAAAACATAGTTTTGCACACATGATCCATTGAATACATGGATACAATAATCCACTGATCTACGCAGAAAGTAGATGAATAGACAATGAGTAGATAACCAATTACAGCAAGTAGGGGAGGACCAATGCGAGACATAGGACCAATCTCCCCATTAACATTAAACCGTACATTTGACAACCAAGTTTTTCAAACAGTCGTTCATGATACCAGAGGCTTTATCTGCACACTACAACACACAACATTTTCGATTTAAAATTGATTTGGATCTTTCTACGGCCTCAAATGCTAACATATTTGCATCAACATGAAGACGAGTTTCCTTCAAGAGAATAGAACTTGAAATCTTTGGGCAAGATTTTAAATCGTATTGCATCAAAGGCGGGGCATATATAAATAGTGTTCAGCTGTCTCTCTTTCAGGGCCCAAAGGCACACCCCGGGTCTCCACAGGTCGATTGAACATATTTTTTTTTAGATTTTAACCCCAAGGCGAAGGCGACAAGGTCTCTTTTTTCCCTCTGACTGAAGTAAAAGTAAAATGGCTTTTTTCCTCTGACTAAAGAAAAGAAAGGGGTAAAAATCATGAGCAGACAAGTAAATGTTCAATCACTTCACTAAAGATTTGGGAAATGAAGAGTGCGGTTATTTCACTTTTGCTTTTGGAATTCCCCACTCTAAAGTCTACCCTATGATAAAAAATTCCTCTGAGACTAATTCGGGAACAGATTTTTAAAATATTCGGGGCACTGCCATTAATCTTTTTTGAAATAATCAAATATTCGGGCCCTTACCTTTTAATATTTTGAAAAAAAGCTTACACGGGAAAAATTACTTGCGGCATAAATGGTGGAAATGTGGGTAAGAACATTCAATGGCATCTTTCATGCTGAAAATGCCGATGAAGAGGACCATTAAAGGGACCTTACTGCGGACATGCTATAAGGTTAGAATTCGGGATTAACAATGCTTAAATGCCCTATGAAGAAGAACGCTTAATGGGTTTTTAAATAAAGGGAAGCATCCATTTAAAACAAGGGTTTTAATGATAGCTGTTAGTGGAGAAGGTTCTGTCAATCAATGGGGTCAAAACCGCTACTTTCTGGCAAGAACAATTAAGGGGGTCAAAAATGCGGTAAGTATTTGGGGTCGAGGCTAATGGGGTCAAAATGGGGCAAGCCCAGCGAAGAGCATTTTAATATGACTGTTTCCTGTGCGGGGGTTTGTGGCTAAAAAATGACCCCCCGCAGGTTTTTTCCCCCTCAAACTCAGTCTTTTTTTGAGCGTCCCCAAAAATTGTATGAGTCCTCAATAAAGCATGACCCCAGACCGTACCAACAGTTTTTGGGAACAAAACAAAAGGGGTCAAAGGAAAAAAAAAAAAAACCAAGGTAAAATTTTATTCCTTTGAAAAAGCAGGGGTCTTTAAGAGAAAAGGACATACGGCCAGGTTTTTAGCTTTTTGGGAAAAACATGGGGTCCCAAAAGACCCCGATGTATAGCAAGTCTTTATTTACACAGAAAGCACGGGTCCCCAAAGACTTCTAGTATAGAAGTCTTTTTCACCAGAAAGCACGGGGCCTACAATCCCCATGTAAGCAAGGTTTATTCACACAGAAAGAAGGGGCCCCCAGACTCCTGATGTTAGCAAGGTTTTTTCTATACTAAAGCACAGGTCCTACAGACCCCGAGTATAGCAAATCTTTTTTTGCATAGAAAGCACGGGTCCTACAGACTCCTGAAGTAAGCAAGTCCCTTTTTTTTTAAACCCCGAAAGCACGGGTCCCCAGACTTCCGAGAAAAGCAAGTCTTTATTTACACAGAAAGCCGGGTTACAGACTCCTGATTATAGCAAAAGGCTTTATTTATACATAAAGCACAGGTCCACAGCTCCCCAGTTAGCAAATCTTTTTTTCTGCAAGAAAGCAGGGTCCCACAGACTCCCGATGTATAGCAAGTTTTTATTCTACACAGAAAACACGGGTCCTACAGACTCCGATGTATAGCAAGGGTTTTTCTAACATAAACACAGGTCCTACGACTTTCCCCTGTATACAAATCTTTTTCTGCACAGAAACAGGGGGCCCCCAAAACCCCGATGTATAGCAAGGCTTTTTTATACGGAACAGGGTCTTACAACTCCCGAGTATACAAGGTTAATTCTTAAGAAGCGTGGGTCCCACAGATCCCATGTATGCAAACCTTTATTCTAACAGAAAGCTAGGTCTTACAGACGCCATGTATACAAGGCTTTTTTTAACAGAAAGCAAAAGGCCTACAGAACCCCTTTTTATAGCAAAGCTTTATTTATACAGGGAAACAAGGGGCTCTACAGACTCCTGATGTTACAAAGGGTTTATTTTATCAGAAAGCAAGGGCCCCACAGACGCCTGATTACAAGGGTTTTTTCTAACAGAAAGCCAGGTCCCCCACAAGCCTGATGAAGCAAGGCTTTTCAACAGAAAGCACGGGCCTATAAAAGCCTGATGTATAGCAAACTTTTCTCATATAGGAAGCTATGGTCCTACAGCCCCGATGATAAAAAGGGTTTATTCTATACAGAAAGCACGTCCTACAGACCCTGATGTATAGCAAGGCTTTATTCTATACAGAAAGCACAGGCCTATAGCGCCGATGTATAGCAAAGCTTTCTCATATAGGGAAACTATGGGGCTTACAGACTCCTGATGTATAACAAGGCTTTATTCTATACAGAAAACACTCCTACAACTCCCGATGTATTGCAAGGCTTTTTTTAAAACAGAAAGACAGGTCCACGATCCTGGGGTAAACAAGGGGTTTATTCTATCAGAAAGACGGGGCCTACAATCCTTTTATAGCAAGGCTTTTTTCATACAGGGGCTATGGGTCTCTACAGACTCCCGTGTATAGCAAGGCTTTTTCTATACAGAAAGCACGGATCCACAGATCCTGATGTATACAAAGCTTTACTTTTATAGGGAAGCTACGTCTTACAGATCCTGAGTAAACAAGGCTTTATTTATCAGAAAGCACGGGTCCACCAGACTCCTGATGTATGCAAGGGTTTTTTTTACAGAAAACACGGGGCTACAGACTTGGTGTATTCAAGACTTTATTCTATACAAAAGCACAGGGCCCACGACCCCGATTATAGCAAGCTTTAGAAAAAGGGTCCCACAGCCCCCCCGATGATACAGGCTTTTTTCTATACAGAAAGTGTGGGTCCCTACAAATCCTGATGTATAGCAAAGGGTAATTCTATACAGAAAAACAGGGGCCCACAGATCCTGATTATAGAAGGGGGTTTTTTTTATACAGGGAAACTATGGGGTTTTAAAACTCCTGATGTAACAAGGCTTTATTCTATAAGGATGTATGGGTTCTAAACCCTGTGTTAGCAAGGGGTTTATTCTATCAGGAAGCTATGGGTCCCACAGACTCCTGATTATAGCAAGGCTTTATTATACGAAAGCGGGGTCCTACAATGCTTTTGAAAATCTTTATTCATACAAAAAAAACGGGTCTCTACAGACCCTGATGTATATCAAGGCTTTTTTTCATCAGAAGCTATGGTCTCAAATCCTGAGTATAGCAAGGTATATTCTATACAGAAAGCATGGGTCTTACAGTCCAGATTTGCAAGCTATATCTATACGAAAGCACAGGTCCCACAACTTCGATGATAGCAAGGCTATATTTATAAGAAACACAGGTCTCTCAGACTCCCGATGTATAGCAAGGGTAATTCTATAAGAAAAACACAGGGTCTTTAAAACTCCCCGATGTAAGCAAGGCTATATTCTATAAAGAAAGCACGGGTCTACGACTCCCCGGTATAGCAAGGCTATATTTTATACAAAAGCAAAGGTCCACAGACTCCGATGTATAGCAGGCTTTATTCTATACAGGAAGCTAGGGTCTCAAAATCCTATGTATAGCAAAAGGGTTTATTTTTATACGGATGAAGGGTTTTTCTACAGACTCCCGATTATGCAAGGCTTTATTCTATGCAGGCTATGGGTCCCCACAGACTCCTGAGTAAGCAAGGGTTTTATTCTATACAGAAAAAGGGGGGTTTCCCACAGAATGCTTAGTATGCCGTTTTATTCTATACAAAAAGCACGGGTCTCCACAGGGCTCCTAATTATATCAAGGGGGTTTTTTCTATAAGGAAGTATGGGTCTCTAAAAGACCCTGATGTATACAAGCTATTTTAACAGAAAGCAGGGTCCCCCTACAGACTCCAGATGTATAGCAAGGCTAATTCTATACAAAAGCCCCGGTCCTACAACTTTTGAGTATGCAAAAGGGTATTTTCTATACGAAAGCACATTTTTCCCACAGACTCCATTTATAAAGGCTAATTCTTACAGAAAACACAGGTCTTACAACTCCTGGTTAGCAAGGGTATATTCTATACAGAAAACAGGGTCTACAGATCCCGATTTTTAGCAAGGTATATTTTATACAGAAAGCACAGGGCCTACAGACTCCTGATTATAGCAAGGCTTTATTCATCAGAAAGCACGGCCCCACAGACTCCTAGTAAGCAAGGATTTATTTATGCGGGAACTAGGGTTTTTACAGACTCCTGGTGTATAACAAAGGGTTTATTCTATACGAAAGCACGGGGCCTACAGATCCTGATTTATACAAGGGTTTTTCTATACAGGAAACTATGGGGCTCTCGACTCCCGGGGTTAAAAAAAGGCTTTATTCTATACAGAAAAGGGGGCCACAGATTCCTGATTATAGCAAGGCTTTATTTTTATACAGGAAAATGGGGCTCTACAAAACTCCCGATGTAAGCAAGGCTTTTTTCTATACAGGAAGCTATGGGGTTTACAGATCCCCGATTTATAGCAAAGGGTTTTTTATACGGAAGGTATGGGTCCTAAGACTCCTGATTTAAACAAGGTTTTTTTTTTATACGGAAGCTATGGGGATCTTCAACTCCTGATGTATAGCAAGGCTTATTCTATACAGGAAACAATTGGCCTAAAACCCTGATGTATAGCAAGGGGTTTTTTCTATACAGAAAGCCCGGGGCCCCTTGGAAAACTAGGGGGTATGGCGCAGAAATGGAGGTAATACAGCAAAGGTTAATGATAAATGGGAGAGGAATGAGACAGGAAATCAGATCCTGTGCTGTAAAAAGACAGGAAGATTAGGATCCGTGTGCAACAGACTGGAAGATTCAATATGGCTGTAAGAGACAGGAAAAATTCGGGCCGTGCTGTAAGAGACAGGAAAATTCAGGATCCCGGTGTAAAGGGCAGGAAGATTCCTGACCGTGCTGGGAAAAGGAAGGAAATTCAGGATCCTGTGCATAAGAGACAGGAAATTTTCCCGATCCGTGCTTAAAGACAGGAAATTCAGGGTCCTGGCTGTAAAAAAGAAAAATTTAGGGTCCTGTGCTGTAAGAACAGGAAGATTCAGGACCTGTGGTGTAAGAGACAAAAAATTCAGGATCCCGTGCTGTAAGAGAAGGAAGATTCAGGATCCCGTGCTGTAAAGACGGAAGATCAGGTCCTTGGTAAGGACGGAAGATTCAGGGTCCCCGTGCTGTAGAGACAGAAGATTCGGCCTGCTTGTAAAAGACAGGAAGAATAAGATCCGGCAGTAAGAACAGGAAGTTAATCCGGTTTTTTTGAGACAGGAAATTTCCGAACCTGTCTTAACAACCGGAAGATTTGGATCCTGTGCGTAAAGACCGGAAATTTAGGTCCGTGCTGTAAGAGTCTGAAAATTAGGGGTCCCGTGCTGTAAGAGTCTGGAAGATTCAGGGTCCCGTGTTGTAAGAGACAGGAAAATTTTAGGGGTCCCCGTGCGTGAGAGAAGGGAAATTCAGGACCTTGCTCTAAGAGACATGAAGACAGATCCTTGCTGGGAAGGAAGAATTCGGGTCCCGTGCTGTATGAACAGGAAAATTCGGATCCTGGCTTAAAGACAGGAGATTTGGATCCTGGCGTAAGAGACAGGGAAATTCGATCCTGCGTTGAAGAGACAGGGAAAAATTTAGGCCTGTGCTTAAAGACAGGAAATTCAGGGTCCTGGGTTTAAGAGACAGGAAAATTCAGTCCTGTGCTGTAAGAGACAGGAAGATTCAGGACCTTGCTGTAAGGACAGGGCGATTTAGGATCCCGTGCTTTGGACGGACGATTCAGGGTCCGTGCTATAAAAGGGGCAGGAAATTTTAGGATCCCGTGCGAAAAAGGACAGAAATTCAGGATCTTTGTGAAGAGACGGAAGATTTAGGATCCTGTGCTTTTATGTCAGGAAAATTAGGATCCCGTGCTGTAAGAGACAGGGAAGATTCAGGGCTGTGCTGTAAAGACAGGGGGATTCAGGTCCTTGCGTAAGAGACAGGAAGATTCATGACATAGCGTGAGACACAAAGAGATTCACAATCCTGTACCAAAAGAAGATTACAGTAGTGTGCTAGAAGAGGCAGGGGAAAAACCCCCTATCCGTGCTGTGAAATTTAAAGGGAAAATCCACTATCCTGTGCGTAAGAAAAAGAACCTTATCCTGTGCTGTTAGAAAATTTGAAGATACTATTCCTGTTAGAAATTTGGAAGACCCACATCCTGCGCTGTAAGAATTAGGGAAACCCCCCATCCTGTGCTGTGGAATTTGGAAAACCCACTATCCCCGTGCTGAAGAATTAGGAAGACCCCCCATCCTGTGCTGTGAGATTTGGAAAACCCCTATCCATGCTTTGACCTAGGGGGACCCCTATTCTTTGTCACGCTTTTAAGATAACCTCCCCCCCCCCCCCCCCCCCCCCCCCCCCCCCCCCCCCCCCCCCCCCCCCCCCCCCCCCCCCCCCCTTTAGCTCATTAGCAAAATTTTCCAACAAAACTTAAAAAGGCCCCACAGTGGGGGGAAGTCTGTTTGGGTTTTGTCAATATCGTTGTCGAAGTATGGACATCGGACATTGACACTTTCCGTTAGCAAGGTGTGCAGGTGACGCTGCAAAAGTAGACTGGACTTTGTCTTGTTGATCGGATGTTGGGGTTGACATCATCATCACTTCATCCAAAAATGTTTGCAAGTGTCGCTCACAAAGCTTGAAGTAGTTTGGCTCAGACAGTATTATTGAGAGCCATAAATGATTTTTTTTTCTTCAGAATTTCATGTTGATATGGAATATTCATTTTAAAAAAATCATTCCTTCACCTCACTCCAAACCACACTATGTTGTAGATTTACTTCAATTCCGTTCCCAGGTGAGTTATGCAATGCCAGCATTACGGATCGAGGATGAGAACACCCATGGAAACCTGTCACAGGCCTAGCACTTTTTGTCATCGCTCTGTTGGCAAAGACAGCGTCCGTCAACCTCCTCCTCCGGCTGAATGCCAGCCTCACCCTGTTCCAGTCTAATCATGACGAAGTGTCTGATCAAAAGATCAGTAGTTTTTAGTAAAAGGTTGTAGATAGTTTTACTTGTCAAAAGACCAGCAGAAGATTATAAGAAGGAAAGAACTGAGACCTGAAAAGAATCGGCGACAGGCCTAAAGGCCTACCTGTATTTGGAGCCGACTCAACTATAATATACTACTATACTATACTTAGTAAACCAAATACATTTGGGGCCGACTCAACTATACTATACTACTATACTATACTAAGTAAACCAAATACATCCTCAGCTATGTCTCGTCTAATTCACTGGAAAGAATGTTCGTGTTTAACACCATGAATAACACTGTATCAACTCCGTACTGTGAATACATAATCATCTTGCATGCACACAAACATGCTCTGGAACCGCGTGCACAGCATCAGTCATACACCTCATGCACTGCACATCAGATAAACCAGTAAAGTAAGTGCTTGTCTCTCCTGGACCCATGGCTGACTGCGATCCAATCTACCCCAGGACCAAGCTGATCTGGACACTGAATTGTTTAATTCTTCTTCCACTTCTGAAAGAGATTAACATTTTTCATCTGATCTGAAATTTTACAGTAGAAAGATTTTAAAAAGAAATTCCGGTGTGTTTTTAGGTGTATTTCAAAGGGTGAATGAATGACTTGTGAGTTGACTTCAACATGGTGACATCCTTGATATGGCCCTTCGCGGTCGGCTGGGCAATAGAAATATTACCTTACCTTACCGTACCCTACCTCTGAGCTGACGTCCACACCCACTGCAGATGATGTTACAACCATGCCAGCAAAGTGGGGAAATGGGGAGGGGTTTATTTGAAACCACCTGTATTACTGGAATGACATGTGAGTTCATGTTCATTCGAGTAGCGACAATGATAATGGTCATATTGCCCTCAGCCAGATTCCTCTGGCACTGGGCTAACCATTCCCCCACCACCACCACCACTACCACCTCCTCCCCAAGGTCCCCTAACACCAAGAAAACGATTAGTACGGCCTTACCGTCTCATTCTCATCAGTCTTGCATACACACGTGTGCACGCAAACTCGACATATACACCCACACACATACTCATGCACGCAATCTCTCTCTGTCTCTCTCTCTCTCTCTCATTCTGATCGCACGCAATCTCTCTCTGTCTCTCTCTCTCTCTCTCATTCTTCTTCTACTTCTACAGCATCGTCGTCATTTACTGTCAGTTTCTTCAAACAAGTTCAAAGTGGCTTCTTGCAATGATGTGCCTCGTCCCACTGTGGTTCAAGGCCTGGCATGTCTCTCCCCACTCAACAGACCCCATATGTTTTACACACATAAAAGATTTCACGCTTAATCAATAGAAAGAAGAAGGAAAAAGACGCAATCAAAACTGCCAGTGGGACCCAGAGAAGCACGGTCCTCAACTGTCAAACCAGCCTCATTGACTAATCCTGCATCCTCCATGGACGCCTGTGCTGTTCTCATACAGGCTGCCAACACTCACAGGGCATTCCATTAAAGAGGTCAAGGGACATTACTGTTCATGCAAAATGCCATTGTGTGATCACCAGATGCGACACAACAGAACCTCGAGCGCCTCCATGGGTGTACCATCCTATACTTCATCACTGCAGAACCCACCGGTGAAAGACGCCACCACCAAGTGAGCTGCTGCACATATCCCGCAGCCCCACTCACTGTGTGTGAAAGCCACCTGAATGTGTGGTGTAATCAGTACCAGATTAAAAACACATCCCTATACGTTCTCTCTTGCGTGCATGCGTGTGTGTGTGCACGTGTTTGTGTGTGTGTGTGCGCGTGAGGAAGTATGTGAAAGCTTAGAAATCATGCATATGTCTGTCCATTTGTGTGTCTGTGAATTCTTTTTTCATTGAGGGTTAAAGGGTCATTTTTATATGTAGTTTTAGTAATATTCTGATTCGCATTTTGATGGGGACGAGCAGGGAGGAGGGGGGTAGGAGAGAATGAAAGCTTTCTAGACGAAAGGAAAGAAAAAGGTACCTTCATGACAAGCACACGCAGAACATGTTCAATGTCAACCAACTTTCCATCTCTCATGACACAGGAATGGTGTTAAACAAAACAATAGCAAAAGCAACAAATCTAAACAAACCATGAAATGGTCAAGTGCATCACAGCAAAATACATCTCAACCAATGCTTGCTGGAATGAAACCATAAACAGCAGCAACAAAACAACAACAAATTCTCTTTTTTTTTTAACACTTCAGGTTTTTGCTATTGATTTCATGGAACTGTTTTTAGCACTCTGACTAAATTCTTAATTTTTGCAATGTTTCTGTCAAAATTGTCGCAGTTTACACATAAGCTATTAACAGCTTTAAAATGAATATAAAAAGCTCTCGTCTTCCCTGAAGTGTCTTCACATTATAAAGAGCATGGTGTAGATGGGTCATGATGGATTAAAGTATTTTTGCATGAGCGTCTAAGCTCAGTGTTGTCAGTGTTTTAACTGGCAAGACATTCTGCACTTTCTTTAGCTAACTATTGCAATACATTTGCCTTTTGTTCAAACGTTCTTTCATAGTTCTAAAGCCAGTTATATTTGGGTGCTTTCAATACGAAAATGTCACTTTTAGAGAGAGAGAGAGAGAGAGAGAGAGTATCATTTTGTAAAGGGTTGCACCCTGCACATCTAGATTAATTTGTGAAGGGTGAAGCTCTGCAGAATTAGATTATTTCGTGTTAGTCTCCGATTTCATTCCTCAGAAAACCACTGTCGAATCCCAGACTTCATCACTCACTTTCAGCAAAGAGGCATCACAGCTCACAGGCAAGGCCATACACTTCAAACCACATGGAATGAGCAACGAGACCCCAGTGCACAGGGTTTACTATGAGATGATTCAACACAGGAGTAAGCAGCAAGGAAAACTGCGGGAAGACAGCCTCTCGGAAAAGACCTAGCAGATGCCCGACTTGTGCACTCACCAAATGAGGGGGTCAGGCCCTGGATGCCTAGCTAAGATTTAATGCACCACAACTACAGTGTGTGTGTGTGTGTGTGTGTGTGTGTGTGTGTGTGTGTGTGTGTGTGTGTGTGTGTGCCTCTGTGTGTGTGTGCCTTTGTGTGTGTGTGTGTGTGTGTGTGTGTGTGTGTATGTGCGTTTATAGGTGTTCAACTGCATCACACACATTTGTTTGCCTGTTCACACTTATGTGCATGTGTATGTGTACATTAAGTATGCTTATGCATGCATATGGACATGCAAGTAGAATGGCTGTTAAAATGGTAATTTCAGATTTAATTTATCTAAAAACAATCAATGGCTGTTAAAATAGTAAATTTAGATTTAACTTACCTAAAAACAATCAATAAATCATCCACACAAAAAAAGATGACATAAAAAGTTAAAGAAAATAAAAAGTAAAACATTTTTACAGTATATAAAAGTGTATTGAAAAATAAACAGATAAATAGAAAATATAATAACACAAGAAGTAAATTAGTCAGTGTCATCAAGTGCACACAAAATGTACCACAACCTCCACACATCAACACACATACCACTCAGTGGATGAACAGACCATCATTTCCGCCTTCCACTCCATCACAGTATGTTCCACACTCTGCAAGAGCAAACCATGTATCCTTGTACCCTCCCGCTCTCCCTACATCCCATGTACACACCAACAAACATGTATGCTCATAGACTGCACAAAACCACCCCTCCTGTATCCCCATTCCTCTCCCCAGCACACACACACACACACATCAAAAGCCTACAGGCCTGCTGGCTTGGGGTCCCAAGATATCCACGATTTCAGCTGGCCTATTTGTCACATGTAATTTCCATCTTATATTACTCCTCCACAAAAATATATGGTCAATTCACACTACACACTTCTGTCACCTCACTCATCAGTACACATACATTTGCAGTAACAAGCAGAAACCCTGAGAAATTAGGAGTTTATTACATGAATATTTGCTCAGTCATTTGCATCTGCCACTGAAAGACTTTGTATGGTCTTCCCCATTTTCCATCAGTCTTGGCAGTGTTGGCGTTTGGATTATGCCGACATGTGTTGATGATGCTTCTTGCTCCTCCTGCAAGTCTGGGTGTGGGGCTACTTGCTCTCTTGATGTTCAGTTCGGCAAAATGGACTATGCTATGGTGACTTCTCTCTTCTTTGTTTAGGTGATTTTTTATGTTTCATATGGTTGGCCGATCGTATGTCATCCATTTTATATTGTTTTCATGTCTGCAAGTGTGTCTGCTCTGCACCAGTTTGCTCTCTGGTCATTCTGAACAATGTTTTCAGCACTATGGCAGTTCAACAGAGGCCTACAAAATGGCAAGGATGTTTTTCTCATTCCTTGATTGGTCGAGTTCTAATAACTGACAAACTGTATTTCATCTTCTGCTTGTCCAGGCTATGATTTACAATATAAGAAGAGCATCTTTTATTTCTCTGACTGCCTCGATCAGTGTTTTCTTCAGTGTGTTGAAAGATGCTTTCATCTACCCAGCTTGAGTCACAGCTGCACTGAAGCGTCCATCAAGTAAGTAACCATGTTTCAATTCATGTGTCCTGTCTCTTTCTCAGGTCAGTCTCAGCTTCATGTTATGTTATGTCTACCTTCAGAAGGTTGCCCTGGGTAGTATTGCGAGCCCTAACCCATTATCAGTCTCGCCTGCTTCGGCTGGTAGAGAAAGCATTGTTCAATGCTTTTAGCTACCATTACTGTTAGTGGGCAGGTCCTTTTAGCAGTGGAGCACAATGTTCTCCACAAGCTTTCTAAAGATCAGCATTCTATCAAAACTTATATCCAAGTAGCATAGGTTATCATTTTTCTTAGTTTGTGCTCCTGGTGAGAATTACTTGCCTGCCTTCCTGTCACACAGAATGCAGACCAATGTCTGGGCTTTAGAAGACTTGATGACAGATCCAGTTTCTTGTCACCACAGAGCAGTGGTGTTCAGCTGCTGCTGGACTGCTGTCATTTTTTCTCCAGCATCCTTTGATGTTTTATAGATGAAACCATCATCTGCGTCAATGTTAGAGAATTCTACTTTCATTGAGATCAGCAAGCCCCTTAGCAGGGGAACAAGAAAACCTTGATGTAATTCTAAAGAAGTTTTGGGGGTTCATATATACAGTATCCCAACAATACAGGATGACACTTGGCTTCTGTCGTGCTATTGCAATCCATTTTGTCAGTGTCATCCTGATTCCACAGTTAAGCAGCAGTTCCATGAGAAACAAACACTCTAGACTATGCTGTATGCATCTTCTATGTCTATTGCTACTGTCAGTGCCTTTTTCCTTTCTTTGGAATCCTTCACTTCAAAGGCAAACATGGCTACATTCTTTAATACATATTAAGAAAACTAAAATTAATCACAGATCTCATTCCACAGAAAGCTACAATCAACTACAGTCTTAATTCCACAGAAAACCATATAAAATCACAATTAATTTCTAAACTTTTGAAAAAGAGACTGGAAATGACAAAGTATTTGCACAAAAGAAATATCAAAGAAGGACAAAGTTTCAGGGAAAAAATACACACACACACACAAAATTAATCTATAAACCATTTACTTCCGAAGGAACCTGAACAATATATGGTTTCCAGTCACCACATGAGAAATAACATTAAAACATGAAAGCTTTGCACACACACACACACACACACACACACACACACACACATCTACTCACACACTCACACACACTGTGTTGGACGGAAATACTGATCATTTTCATTTGGTAATCACATTTTCTTTTCAACTGCACAACCATGTTTGTGAAATTGTACATCCACTTTTGAATTGTATTTGATTACAATATTTCAAATAAAAATCTTTTTGATATTGAAATGATAAATCATTAAAGTTATCAACGTGATCGACAAATATTTACCCTAATGTACTTTGGAATGAACAGACCTGACATCACTGGCCTTGAACAGTTCTAGTGGCCTCCACAGGGAGCCTAGAAACACTGTTTAAAACAAGTGTATGATATATGCAAGTTCCTTGATGTTAGCTTCATTCTGGATAAATCTTTAAAAAAAAAAATAAATAAAAATAAAAACAACAGAAAACGTTATCTGTTTGCACTTTCATTCAACCCGTTCTCATATCAAATTTAATAAACAACTCAGGGTCTCCATTATGAAAACCCAAAACACCTGGCTTACGCAAGTTCAGAGAACCTAATATCACAACAGAAACAAAACCACAAAAATCATTCTCCAAATTAAAGTTACAAGATACTTTGCTCAATCTGTTTCTCTGCTGCTTCACCATGCTCATTTCTTCTACGGTAATTGTGTTGTAGTCAGTTTTCTGATGAAATATTAAAACATTGATGTTTTGTTGGCCCAAAATTGCATATTTCTTTTGAACAACTACAGCAGTCAATATTCTAATGAAATATCAAAACAATCATGTTTTGTTGGTCCCTAAATTGAAAATCCGGTGACTTCAATGCAAGCAGTCAGCCAAACACCAAATCGTTCCCAGAAAGGATGGATGGAGATGGGGAAAGGAGGTAGCCAAAGTCAATCAATAAACAAATAAAACCAAAGCAATTAATGTTAGACATAAACTCATTTTACAAAATAATTCCTGACTTGTAGAAAGGAAGGAAGAAAGCATTCCCCTGTAAATTCTGTTGCAGTAACTTTCACCAATGGTAAACATCGTCTCAGTCTGTTTTAAATAGGTCTCTCAAACTATCAATGCCATCTCAGTCTGCTGTAGAAAGTCTCACCAGCTGCCAATGCCATCTCTATCTGTTATAGTAAGTCTCACCAATGGTAAAGGCCAAATCAGTCCGTGCAGTAAGTCTCATTAACACTCAGACTGTTCAGCTGGTTCAGCCAAGGGAGCAGATGAAAAGTACAAGGGAGATAAGTTACATACATTCCATTCTTGGAAAGAAGTTATATGAAACTGAGGAAATAAAATCTTACTAGCATTGGAATGTACTCACTGGCAACGCTGCACAACTACGCCCAATTCATTTTTATCCTTTTTTTCTTTTTTATGAGGGGGAAATGATATTTCAAGTGGAAACACCTTGAGTTACAAGGAATCTCTTTTTCAGTCCAGTTTGTCTCAGACTTCAGAAGGATAACTGCCTCTGTTCAGCTTACTCTTATTACTCTTTTCTGAACAGTGTCATCATTACATGTATATAAAGTGGGTACTAACGAGTCAAAAGTCAGATTTTGACACATTTTGTCTTGGACAAAAGTTAAGGCAATTAAACAACACCGTAGGTAATGAGTATGCCAGATAATTCATTCAGGTCAGGAACAGCTATAAACACAAACTGAACTGGATTTGAAACTGTTCAACAGCCAGATCCCCAGTTGAAACTGTTCAACAGCATCAAGACTCTGGGAATTTACTGCAACGACACCAGCAAATTACCCCCAACACCTATTCTACAACACTCTCTACAGTTCTGGGCACATTTGCCGAACCTTGTCATCGGCCTTTGTGTGAGTAAGGAAACTGCTTTCAACATCCCTGTCTGTTGTGCTGAGCAGCGCACACTGTGCAGGTAGTGGGCCCCATGTCCAGACACTGTCCTCCATCAACCCCACACAGAAAGGGGAAGAAAGGGGACAGCCTGGTTAGTGGCGTTCTTTGCCCCCTGAGCGTGGCTTGCTGTCTCCGGCACCCCCCGATGGTCGCTCCCTTTCTTTCTGGTACTCCATTTCAATTTTGGACTCTATCTTCTCCCAGTCTATTTCAATCTGCAACACAATCATTCTCATCATAAGTAATGAAGTCTGATGAAAATGAGACGAGGGTTAAAGAGAAATGAGGCCAACGTTTCATGATCTAATAGACATTTTCTGAAATTACAAAAACAAATACCAAACACACAGTGTGTACACACACACACACACACACACAAGCAGCCAAATATGTCCACACAACACATGTGTGTGCCTGCACGCAAGATGCGCAAGCCAGCATGCATGTGAAAACACACACACAAACACACTCACATGCACACAACCAAGTTCTTCTCAAACTGGAATAACAGATTTGTGTGTTCACCAGCTAATTGTACCTTCATTAAAAAGCTTCCCAGCGACCAGGACAGCTCAAGTTATCATGCATCACATGTGTGTGTGTGTGGGGGGGCGCACACACACACACACACACACACACACACACAACACACACACACACACAGCATAACGTAGTTTGATTTGCTTAAAGATTACCAAAGGAGCAGACAGGTATTTTTTTCCCCTGCAGACCAACAGCAGATTTCTTGGATGTTCCACCAGTGTCTTCTCCCTTTCAGTAACCACCGACAGCTGGACTCTCACCTGTGTAGTGGATGCTGACAAACCTTCACCATTTTTCCTTTTTCATAAGGGGAAGAAGGAGTTTGGAAGGAGGAGGGGAGGGGAGGGGGGAGAAGGATAAGGGATGTGTTGAAGGGGGCCGGGACTGGTACTGTATTATGATATCATAATGTATTGCTCTCTTGTGCAACAACCTGACCAGGTCATTTTTGGGTGGCTCAACGCGCGAAGACCCCATCCCAACCCCATCCCCACTTTATCTATCACCATGGTTCTTTATTTATTTTTTTTTCTTAATCAGTACCATTCAATTTGTGGACATATTAAAGCAGACTACTGTGACAACTTTACCATGGGCAACCCTTGTGCAACCCAGTTATGTACTTCAGTACAGTGGCCCAAGTATACTTGCGTCTTCTCAAAATCTCTGTATCAACAGTGCAAGGTGAGGAAGGGGATGGCAAGGATGGAGTGTGGAATATGGCTGATGAGGGCACAGTGTGTGTGTGTGTGTGTGTGTGTGTGTGTGTGTGTGTGTGGTGTGTGTGTGTGTGTGTGTGTGTGTGTGTATGAGTGCGCACGTGCATGTCTGTTTGTGCAAACGTGCACATGTGTGGAGTGTTGGGTCGAGTGTGACTGTGTGTGTAGTAAAGGCAGTAGGGTGCTGGCTAATGAAAACTATGCATGATTTTAGCCACACAGACACGGAATCTTCCAGCCTGCTCAGTGGCACGTTTTCTACTGGGTGCATTAAACACTGGGCCTGTCATGCATTTGGTATGGGCACTGTCTCTTATGTCAGGCACCATCAAATCCAATCAGGGCCACGTATCAGAGCCAGACAACAGAAGGAGAGGGGGGATCCATGGCTTTGGGAAGGGAGAGAGAGAGAGGAAAAAGAAGAATGACAGCCGATGGCTGACAAGGTATAATTCAGCACACGTGCTCTGACTCATCCAGACTGACATGGGTATGGAGAATACCTCAAACACCAATGACTCCACCACAAAGCACTGTATTGGCTAGGTGCAGCCATGACCACTCCTCTCTCTCACTGACTCGGTCACTGGGACTCTATGATGTGTACACTGATGCATCTTCTGAGCAATTTGGGGAAAGCTGCACCCACTTCGAACAATCTGTGCACAAACTCAATAGTTCAAGGGAGATTATTCACTCTCATATGAATAGAAAATCTTATGCTAAGTGCACTAATACTCTCCCATCAGGAAAGAAGGTGGGGGGGGGGGGGGGGGGGGGGGGGGGGGGGGGGGGGGGGGGGGGGGGGGGGCAGGAAGACCAAGAGAAAACATTGACAGAAAGGTCACAAGATACAGAGAGAAGAAGTCAAACTTCTCCACTGAAAACTCAAATAATCAACACACACTGGATCTTCTTGACGTCCATTTCAGTATTTTTCGGAAAGAAACATATTGGTATAAAAAGAAATAGGCCCACAGTGTGATCGCCGAGTATATTAGAAAAACCTGACCCCTTCTTTGTACAAGAGAATAGGAAAACCTTACCCCTTCTTTGTACTGCGTGAATCTCTTGTTGGTCTCCTTGCGTCAAATCGCTTCAGGTATTTCTGCTGTAGCCCAGCACGTGTCCACATGGTTTGTGCTTCACGCCATCTAGGCTCTGAAACAATTCAGGACCATGTCAGCTGATCTTCACTCCATTCTTTTTTGTTTTTCGGCAGTTTCATCTTTCCATGGAATTACTCCTAACGCTGTCAGTCTAGCTCCCCAAAAACAACCATTCCTCTGTTTGCTCTAACGCAAACCACACTCCCCATGAAAAATCATATCGGCTTTGTCACAAGGCAGTTCTGATAAGAAGACATTACACACTGCGGCAGAGTCACTTTGGTGGCACTCAATGTGGCTGTTCTGATTCAAAATATACATGACACAAAGCACAAAGCACCCTCCCTACAGAGGACACAAACTACTTACTTGTGGAGCCAGCCACTATAAGCGAGCTTCCACTTCCAGAGGACACAACCATGTCCATCCAGTGACAGTCCCCATCAACTTGTACATACCAACAGCTGGGACACCAACTCATCACAGGGAGGTCAGTAAGGAGACAATGGGAACTGAAGTCGACCGGAGGGTAGGGCAGGAAAGGCCATAGACTTTGAGACCTTTCTTTTTCATGATGACCAATGAGAATGAGGATGATAACAATGATGCTATGGAGCTCCATTCTGATTTCACACTATATGCCCATGCCTTCATCCTGACATGACACAGTATGACATGACTGCCTGTGCTTTCATCCTGACATGACACTGTATGACATGACTTGCCCATGCTTCATCCTGACATGACACTGTACGACAGGACTTGCCCATGCTTTCATCCTGACATAACACTTATGACATGACTGCCTGTGCTTTCATCCTGACATGAGACTATTATGACATGACTTGCCCATGCCTTCATCCTGACATGAACTTTATGACATGACTTGCCCATGCCTTCATCCTGACATGACACTGTATGACATGACTGCCTGTGCTTTCATCCTGACATGACACTTTAATGACATGACTGCCTGTGCTTTCATCCTGACATGACACTTTATGACATGACTTGCCCATGCTTTCATCCTGACATGACACTTTGTGACATCACTTGCCCATGCTTCATCCTGACATGACACGTTGACATGACTTGCCCATGCCTTCATCCTGACATGACACTGTATGACATGACTGCCTGTGCTTTCATCCTGACATGACACTTTATGACATGACTTGCCCATGCTTTCATCCTGACATGACACTGTGTGACATGACTTGCCCATGCTTTCATCCTGACATGACACTGTGTGACATGACTTGCCCATGCCTTCATCCTGACATGACACTTTATGACAAGACTTGCCCATGCTTTTATTCTGACATGAGACTTCACAACTCTGCTGTGCCTATACTTCATAATACACCACAGCCTCAATCACTATACTGTGCCTATACTTCATAATACACCACAGCCTCAATCACTATGATGTGCCTATACTTCATAATACACCACAGCCGCAATCACAATATCTGTGCCTATACTTCATAATACACCACAGCCTCAATCACTATGCTGTGCCTATACTTCATAATACACCACAGCCTCAATCACTATAATGTGCCTATACTTCATAATACACCACAGCCTCAATCACTATGCTGTGCCTATACTTCATAATACATCGCAGCCTCAATCACTATACTGTGCCTATACTTCATCATAATACATCGCAGCCTCAATCACTATACTGTGCCTATACTCATAATACACCACAGCCTCAATCACTATACTGTGCCTATACTTCATAATACATTGCAGTCTCAATCAGGCCTGAGAAATACCTGCAGTGTTGAACAGAAGTCTGAGCCACACCATCAGGGGATCCAACCATGGGTGGATCAACTCACCTGTTATGTTCCAATCTTCTCACCTGATGCCATAGCATGCTCAGCTCTGCTGGTTGTACCTTTTTGTTACTATCCATGACTTTACTATCCGTCAAAAGATCAACTCAAGAGAAAAAAAAAGAAATGTGCTGTATAAACCACTGGGTCTCTGCCTATCAAACGTGCACACATGCAAAGCCTGTCTGCTGACTTGTGCACACATGCAAAGCCTGTCCTGCTGATGGTGCACACATGCAAAAGCCTGTCTGCTGATGGTGCACACATGCAAAGCCTGTCTGCTGATGGTGCACACATGCAAAGCCTGTCTGCTGACGGTGCACACATGCAAAGCCTGTCTGCTGACTGTGCACACATGCAAAGCCGGTCTGCTGACTGTGCACACATGCAAAGCCGGTCTGCTGATGGTGCACACATGCAAAGCCTGTCTGCTGATGGTGCACACATGCAAAGCCTGTCTGCTGATGGTGCACACATGCAAAGCCGGTCTGCTGACTGTGCACACATGCAAAGCCTGTCTGCTGATGGTGCACACATGCAAAGCCTGTCTGCTGACTGTGCACACATGCAAAGCCTGTCTGCTGACTGTGCACACATGCAAAGCCTGTCTGCTGATGGTGCACACATGCAAAGCCTGTCTGCTGACTGTGCACACATGCAAAGCCTGTCTGCTGACTGTGCACACATGCAAAGCCTGTCTGCTGACTGTGGTGTCTTTCATTCTCATAGCTCACAATACACACTTATTTCACCATAAACAGTCTAAAAATTGAGAGAATTCAAACAGATTTAGCATATTTTATCCATCTATCTATTCATCAAGAACACCAACACTTGTAAATGGCACCTTGCTGCTTAGTGCTTGTGTATGATGAACCAGTTGATTTTCTGCACAGCACAAAGTGTTCTCCTCCATACATAGACACCCACACTATCACTGTTAGTATAGCTCCCTAATCTAACATTTCAAAACAAAGAATGCCATAAAATTTCAACCTCATTCCGGAAGAAAATACTACAACTACAGATCCATGAACAATTCAAATCTCTCTGAGCTGCCAGACAAAACTTCTTTCGCCCTCTCTCCTCACTGTCATCTGTTCCCCTGCTTCTTCCCCGCTAAACCCTCACTCTCAGTTCCCCCTCTACTCCTATTCAGAGACATAAAAATAGACACTGACCTGTCCCAGTTGTACAGTTGGATGTTGAGCAAAACGGCTCGGAACACCAAACCTGCTTGTAGCAAGATGGCCTCAGCATCGCTGTAGTTGCCACAGAGTAGTGCCATCTCTGCATTTCTGGCTTCCTTCACTGGAATGTCCTTGATGTTGCTGATGAACTGAACTTTTTCCACCTGGCAACAAGTACATGACACCCCCCCCCCCCCCCCCCCCTCATTTCATCATTTTGGTCATGTTTCTCCTGAATGTGCCTGTTTCTGGTAAGTATACATGTCAGTGAGAGATTATAGCTTCCTTGATATGGAATGTGCACAGGACTTAGATGACCAGGACCTGTCTGTCTGGTCTTTTTCACGTAGAACTGTGTAAGTTCATTCCAGTGCAGCAACGATGCCTTCAGTGTCCACACAAAGTCTAGTTACCCTCCATCTGCAGTCAGTAGGATTTTGCACTCACGGGGTTAAGAAATTACCTTTTGCAGTCAATTACTTTAAGCTGTTTATGTGTTGTTTTTACAGAAACATATACTTTTTCCAAACATATTCAAATATGTTTTTCCTAGAACTTGCCTGTCTGTACTGTATGTTCTTACTCAACCTGGGCACGACTGACAAAGAAAGTCTGAAGACAGACCATGGATCAGCCAGTCACAGCTGTCCTCCACAGCCCTCAGGGAGGGAGTGTCCTCAGTGAGTGTGCCACTGACCACATCCTGAGTTGTCCTCCCCTTATCTTTTTTACACTCACCACACACATACACAATGATCATAATGGCACAGCCAGTGTTAGGTCTGACCAGCGCATTGGGCTAGTCATAGGTCAGACATCTGCAAAGTTGTAGCCACAAGTCCCCCTTCTTAACTTCTCTCATCTTAGTCACTAATTCATTTATCCATCAGCTTTAAATCATGTGCAGTGTGATCTTAATCGTTAATTCATTTATCCATCAGCTTTAAATCATGTGCAGTGTGGTCTCAAAACCAAGCGGATGTGGTGTAGCATAGATGGAATAGTCTGCATGCACTGACACCTCCATTTTTTCAAGAAACTTTCTTGGGATGGCACAAAGAGCGGAGGTTGGATGGTTTATTCACCTAGTTTATTAAACAAAGGACAGTTGCTTTGGACGGTTTATTTAACTGGTTTATTAAACAAAGTACAGTTGCGTAAGTTTCAGAAAAACTTATTTCACTAGACCTGGTAAGAGCAGCCACCACGTTGTTCAGGTAAAGACAGGGAGATAAGCCTGTCCCAAAGAATTCTGGGCATGGGTTACAGAAACCTGAATCCAAGCTGGAGCCTGAAGACCTGTGAATAACAAGTCACGATGTGGTCAGTGGAGCATTCACTGCAGGAACTCACCCCACACCCACACCCAGCTTGGGAAGGAATGCTCTGACTGGCTGATTTGTATTTTGTAACCTTTCTTGGCAACCATAGCCAGGATGGGTCTGAGAATATAAGATGATCAGGTATGCGTGGAAAAAGCCATTCATGCCCCCTTTTTCTTTAATTTGATTCAAAACCATATTTCTAGAAATAAGTCACCAGAAATGGATGACAAGATGTAAACAAAAGTTCAGACGTGATAAACATGCATTGCTGTTGACAATGTACAATGCAGTACAATGATTGTTAAAAAATAAATCCATGCTGAAAATATTCTGCATGTTATTTGACACTGTCTCTAAAAGCACAGTCAAAGTGCAAATCCAACATGAAGTATTAGAAACATATTTTATTCAAAAATAATCGACACACTTACTAAATAAAAATGGTATGATTGATAGACATGGGGTGGGGCAAAAATCATTTCAAAACAGCAGAATTCTGTACAAAACCACGACCTGTTGAGGGAATAATGTCAACACAAATTTCATCTGACATGATTCAAGGCCCTAGAAAGATAAAAGAAAGAAAAAGACAATTCTACAGTGCAGTGTGTGTGTGTGTGTGTGTGTGTGTGTGTGTGTGATGTGTGTGTTATATATATAGGACTCAGCAGATATAGATATAGATAGATATATATATATATATATATATATATATATGTGTGTGTTGTGTTGTGTGTGTGTGTGTGTGTGTGTGTGTGTGTGTGTGTGTGTGACTCAGCAGCTGCAAATTCTAAAACAGGTCAGGGGCAAGCAGTTTTGCGAAGATAAGTTTTTAACAATCTTTCCGAAGCAGGGATGACTGTTCATTAGCAGCAGTGAGAGGCAGCCTATTCCACACCAGTGGGGCAGGTAAAAGAGAATGTTCTCTGTCCTAATCACTGTCTGGGTGTGGCTAAACTTGACCTCTGCTGTCACACGACATGAGCCAAGATCTTTTCTGGAATTCCAGATGTGAAGCAGATTAGATATGTTTACAGGTGAAGAATCAGACAAAAAAAATATGACAAAAAATGAAAAGTTGTACTCAATCTGGAAGAGACAATCAACTAATGGAGGAAAGAAACACACTCTAGCCTGAAGAGGAAAAAAAAACATGCAATTTACCTCCTTGATAGCTGCATAGGCCACCTCTGCAGTGTTCAAATCCTTGGCGTAGGTTGCCATTGCAGCCAAACAAGACCACAGGCTGTCGTCCTATCAAACAGCACTCAGTGAGATTTTGTTTCCCACAGTAATGACATCTGTTCTTTGTCAACACACATTTTATGTAACATAATACATTTCAATTCTTGCAAGTTCTCAAGTTATTTAGTTAATTATTCCATGCATAACAAACAACTTTTTAGCAAATCAAAACTGCAGAATTGCCTGCAGCTTTTGCTTTATCTATGACACAAATCACCATTGTTATTCCAATACATTTTTAAAAAAAAAGAAATTGTAATCAGCCCGCCAGACACAGAGAACAAAAAAATTACCAGACAAAACACGACATGTTTCACCTCTTTGTCTTGTTCAGGCAAGATAAACAACACTCAGGACAATGAAAACGAAGAACAGCAATCACTTCTCTTCTCAAATTCGGCGCAAGATGGGCATTGAATCTTCAACTGATCTTTGATCATCGCCCATTTTGTGCTGAATTTGAGAAGGTAAGTGACTGCTCATTCATCGTTTTCATTGTCCTCAATGTTGTTTATCTTGCCTGAACAAGACCAAAGACTCAAAACATGTCGTGTTTTGTCTTGCAATTTGTTTGTCCCCTTTGTCTGGTGAATTATAATTTCTCTTTAAAAAATTGGTTTCAATTTTCAACCTGCAGTCACCTCACTTTGAAAGTAACTCATTTAAGATAAACGCTTGGCAAGTATTTTAATTCGAACACTCTGTTTAGACAATTGCAACTAACAGTTTCTTGTTCTTTGCCTTTCCTTCTTCTCTTCAATTCCTAACGTTGACAGCCCAGCCAACTGCAGGCAGACCATAGCATGTCAACATTCATCTCATGTATGCATTTTCACAATAAAGAAAAAGGAAAAAGGAGAATAGCAGTTCATTTCCAACCCAGCTAAAAATGCATTAAAACCCAGAATTTTTATTCCACAAAGTCTTGAAAATGATCTATCCTTGAATCTAAAAATCAAATCTGATAGAACCTTTGGATTAACTTTTCATGAGTCACTATAAAGAGTTAATGAAGAATGTCATCACAATCCACAACATCCTTAACAGCCTTTGTCCACAGTGAGTGGTCATGAAACCATATTTCAAATCAGTCAATCCAATCAAACCCTACTTTCCATGTTCATCTCCTTTCATTTCTCTCCTCACACACACACACACACACACACACATACACACACACACCACTCACCTTGACAAACCTACACAGCCTGACAGCGTCTTCCCAGCGTGAAGCAGCCACAAAGCTATGTAGAACAGCCGGGTAAGGGGCGATGGTGGTGGAGATCAGAGACCCCTCCACACGGCGAAGGATCAGGTGAGATCCAATGAAATTCAGCAGCTGGGGACTTTTGCCAAATTCACTGGGAGGGGAGGGGGTGGAGAAGGAGTTTATATAGTATGCATCTATAAAACACTTTTTCAAAACTCAAGTCATCTTTCTCGCTTTCACGACTTGTGAGTTGACTTTACCGCGGCGGTGGCAGCCCTGATATGGCCCTTTGCGTCGGCTGGGCTACAAGGAACATTACCCACCTATTACCCTCACTTTCATTCATAAATCCTTTTAGCTCCACTACCCCAGTTTTACTGAATATGAACTGCAATATTACCTGTTGCTGTTCAAGTGAAGAGGGGAAAAAATGAAAGAAGAGGACAAACTTCTTGTGACAAGATCATCTGAAGATGCAGTTACCAACAATAATACGAGGTGATTGGATGACTGGATGCACATACATAAAGAAACATTTAGCAGCTTAACATAGTAAAAAGGCTTATAGAACATCACATAACAGGGCAAACAGTATACATTGACATACATAAAACACATCTAACATAACATTAACACACATGACTTATGGCACACAACATACAAAGGATGACGTAAAGCTTATAAACAGCACAGCATGGCGTATCATGTGAAATGGCATTTCCAAACACATTTAATTCAGTTCAGTTCATGTTGTTTATAGCCTACCTACCATCAGCAGCAATATCAGGGCTGTCACCTCATCAGTCAATTTGTTTCTCTACCATTACAAAGGTTATACTGTACCTGGTGTCTTCCTCTGCCATTACAAAAATAAAATTATATGATTGTAGTACCTTCCTCCGCAATTACAAAAGTTATTCTAAATATGACGTCTTTCTCTGCCATTACAAGGATTATACTGTATCTGATGTCCTTCCCTAACATTACAAAGGTTACAATGCTGGTGTCTTTCTTTGACATTCCAAAAGTTATATATTATGAGATGTCTTTGTCTGCCATTACAAAGGTTATACTGTACTCTTCGTCTTTCTCTACCGTTACACAGACTGCTGCATACCTGGTGTCTTTCTCTGCCATTACAAAGGTTATAGTGTACCTGATGTCTTTCTCTGCCATTACAAAGTTTATAGTGTACCTGATGTCTTTCTCTGCCATAACAAAGTTTATAGTGTACCTGATGTCTTTCTCTGACCATTACAAAGTTTATAGTGTATCCGATGTCTTTCTCTGCCTTTACAAAGTTTATAGTGTACCCGATGTCTTTCTCTACCATTACACAGACTGCTGCGTACCTGGTGTCTTTCTCTGCCATTACAAAGGCTATAGTGTATGTGGTATCTTTTTCTATCATTACAAAGGTTACAGTGTACCTGGTGCCTTTCTCTGCCATTACAAAAGTTATAGAGTATGTGGTATCTTTTTCTTTCTATCATTACAAAGGTTACAGTGTACCTGGTGTCTTTCTCTGCCATTACAAAAGTTACAGAGTATGTGGTATCTTTTTCTATCGTTACAAAGGTTACAGTGTACCTGGTGTCTTTCTCTGCCATTACAAAAGTTACAGAGTATGTGTTATCTTTTTCTATCATTACAAAGGTTACAGTGTACCTGGTGTCTTTCTCTGCCACTGTCTTAGGCAGAAGCTCAGCATCCACATATACAGCATTGGGGTAGTACCACACAGAGATCTTCCCATCTGTCATGGCTGCCAGCATGTTGGTCTCATCATTCCAAGTCATCATATGAATCATGTTGGCTGAAAACCCGCGAGACACATTCAACGACATAACAAAGGAAATCAGTGTCCATCAATAAAAGAGTTATATGATAAGTGAACTCAAATAGGTTTTACCTATAACTCAGCTTTCTGAACACTAAGCAAGTTCTGATGATGTCATAAATCTTTGGAGGACTACAGGTAGTGAACAGTTGTACATTCATCACCATGTACAGACTACACTGAACATTTGGTAGATGGTTATAATACTCCAGCATCAAAGATACACATTTACTTGAAAGGCCTAAAGTTCACTTTTCTCACAAGTTAGCAACTCTCACAGGATTCTTGTGATCATGCTCCGTTTCTAGGCATGCCCTCTAAATTCAAATACACACACACACACACACACACACACACACACACACACACACAAACACACACACACACACACACACCTAGTTTGGTGCTTTTTCTTTCAGACCCAAGATGCGGACAGAGTGAGGTGCAAGTCCCTGTTCTGTCGATGATGGCCAGTTGCGTTCAGTTGCGGCCACACTGGTCCAGGCAATGTCCAGCACATCCACTGTACATCCACAGTCATACCTGTCTGTACTGCATGTAATGAACAGCACATCCACCTGTACATCCACAGTCATACCTGTCGTACTGCATGTGATGAACACACATCCACCTGACATCCACAGTCATACCTGTCTGTACTGCATTGATGAACAGCACATCACACCTGTAATCACAGTCATACTGTCTTACTGCAGGGATGAAACAGCACATCACCTGAATCCACAGTCATACCTGTCTGTACTGCATGTGATGAAAGCACATCCACCTGTACATCCACAGTTATACCTGTCTGTACTGCATGTGAGAACAGCACATCCACCTGTACATCCACAGTTATACCTGTCTGTACTGCATGTGATGAACAGCACATCCACCTGTACATCCACAGTCATACCTGTCTGTACTGCATGTAATGAACAGCACATCCACCTGTACATCCACAGTCATACCTGTCTGCACTGCATGTAATGGAGGACCAAAAATTAACATGGATACATTCACTGCCTCCATCACTTCCTATCTCTGATTTTTTCCCCCAATATATGGCTTCCATCTCTCAGTTTTTAGCTTTTTTTTTTCTTAAAAAATCTGAAGCGCCTTTAAGCATGAAAATTATGGTACAATGACATTTACCAGGGAACTTGGAAGGGCATGCCCCTTGATTTTTTCTTGATAAAATAATATTTCATAAAACAAATCAACTCTGAAGCGAGTCTGCATGTTCATGATGAAAGTCTACTGACAAAACTGATATTCAGTCAGGTGAAAATGGATCCCAAACAGTCAAAGACGAACACTGTAAACAAGAATCAAAATCATAAAAGTATAATCTATGACTTCTATCTTACTTTCACATCCCAATTCACCATGCATCCCAGCAGTATCTTTGTTTTCTCCCCAAGGGAGAGTCTTCTGCTTCAAAGTCCTCCTCTTTGGTCCATCCTCAGACTGTGGGTATTCACCAGAGTCATGGACACAGTTATGGTGGTAGTCAGGCATGCCGTCCAATTGTCTGGACAACTGGCTTCAGAAGAATCAACACTGTGGTCCTGACAAGAGATCTCTCTATTCTGGAACAGACACTCTCTTCTCTGAAATTTTTGTTGAGCCTGAAGAAGTTGGACGGAATCCCATCTCAGCACTTTATCCATTTGGGGATGCACTTCCTTGTGGACTTGAACTTGATTTGTCTTACAGACTCAAGGGTGGAGAAGCACCTCCTCTTCAGTCTCAGTTAGCCTCTCTTCACAGCTTTCAGACCATGATCAACCTTGCTTCCTTGGCTGCAGAACTCTTTCCGTCCTTCAGCCTTGGCTGGTTCTGATCTGTTGGCATCAGAGATTCCTCTCCTTCTCCCCCTGTCATTGCACATAATCTGAGCTGACATGAGCGATTCAGGCTGGGGCATTCAGTTTCTACCCCTTCTTCCATAGTGCAGCAGCAACTGGAATACTCAAAAGGCAACAGAACATGAAAATGTCCTCAAGATGTGAGCAGTCTTTCTGGTCTCTGCAACTGGTCATAAATTCTGGAGAGGACCGTGATGGTGTGCACAAACAACTCCATGTTTGTTGGTTACTAAAAGGATTTTAGGGGGCATGCATTCCAGGTCCTTGAATGACTTTACGGTATCCCTGTTCTGTCAGTCAATAGAGAATCTCCCTGCTGGTGAGACACATTCCTGGCAAACAAAATGGTCTGTCAGACTCTCTGCAGAAACAGAGCAGGTCCCCCCCATTGGAGGGGATGGTGAACAATGCAGTGTTTCATTCGATTTGCCAGATTCTGGGAACACCTCATCCAGACCTTTGTGTCATCAATTGGAACAGCCAACTTCCAGTGTTTGTGTCTCCTGTTCCACCCCATCAGCTTTTGCTGTGGATTTTCTGTGTCTGAACATGGCCAGTAGGGATAAAACATTTGTTTGGACTGGTAAGTATTTCATAAAACTGCTTTCAGTAGAAAAATTCAGTTTGTGGCTAATGTAGTTTTACAGCTCTGATTTCATTACAGCATATTTTTTTGTTTGTTTGATAATCTAATTCTATGCTTCTTGTGGGTATGTATCTATGCCTATTGCTTTTCCATAAGATGTTCTTTACACATATGCTTTTGATTTATTACCCACTTGAATTTTGTGGCTTTTATGGTTTCATAATACTTCTCTGTTAAGTGCATATATGTTTATATTTTCTATTAGGCCTTTTATGCTGGTGTTCTTCTTTCAACACAGGTTCTGTTTTGGCCACTGATAACTATATTTTGGTCAGCTTTCTAATGCATGAAGCTTTGTTGACAGAAGTTCCTTTCTTTATGGGTTTTGTTACTCTGTAGAGTGGCTTCTAGCACATGTTTTATTTGCTTTGTGAGGGACTGCAGGAACTATCTATATACTGCCAGGCTGACCATGGGAGACAATGTGTACTGGGCTGCTTGGCCATTCATTTATTAAATGGCAGACTCAAAGGGTTTTATTATCTGAGGGTTCCTGACCTCTCTTCTTCAGATGAGCAGGATCTTCTCATCACTTTTTCATGTCAACTTAATATCAAGGCATTTGGAATTTTATAACGAAAAGCAGATTTATGAAATACCTGTCCAAACACTTGAAAACCCTCCCACTTCCACACTTTTGATAGAAGAATAGCACTAACTTCATGGTCACTATTGGATGTAATGTCTACAGTCAAGGACCATCACCATTTGTCAACAGTAGGCCTGAAGGCTTGGTTAGCTCCCCTACTCCCTTAACCCTCTTGTACTCAGTTTCTCTGACTGCAAACTTCCCCTAGATTTCAGATTCTTTTACAGGTTTCAGCCTAAAAATGGGTATGTGTGATTATTAACTTATGGGGAATGTATGTGAACCGCTAGGAGAAAGAAAATTGGCAGACAGTTTCAGAAGAGCATGCACTTCACTTTGAACTCTATTTTGTCTGTCTTAGAGATATAGGTCGTGTCACCGTCACCAAATTGTCACCAGACACGTGACATTTTATGATGACAATCAAGTTTACAGCATGCAAGCATGCGCAGTCACCATGCTGATGCAGGCTGTTAGTGTAAGATGAAACCTGAGGCCTACCTGACGTAAACCATCTGCTGCCTGCAGTACAGGTCCCACTGGTTGTCCCACCAATGTCATACAAAACTTGTCACATGTCACACACAATACTATAAAAGAGGGTCAGGTGCGCCCTTTGCAGCTTGTTTTTGTCTTGTATACCTGTTTCTTTCATCAGTAGCAGTCTTAAAAAACAAAGAGGAACAAACAAAACGAAAAAAACAAGTGGTGTAGCAGTGTTAGGTAACGAGTGAGCCGGCTCAGTGGGTTCCTGAAACTGATGCACCCCTGCCGTGCCGTGTGTCGCGGGCCGCCATTTTGTCTGAAGCGCTGCCAGTGGAACATTGTATTCCGGGTCGCTTTGCACTTCACCGTCTTCTTCAACACTACTACCTACTTCTATATCACTTTCATTCTCCATTTTTCTTTCAAATGTCTCCACTTCTACAATAATTTTATCTAACTCCTCTTGCGAGTGGTCGACCATCTCGTCGTCGTTCGTAGCAGACGCGAAAGCCGCCATTGTGAAAGTCGGTCGGTTTCATTCACAAACTTACTCGCTGTGTTTGCCCCTTTTCTCAATGAACACGCGCGGTTCCATCACCCCAAAATAGTGCCAACACATGATTGGACCATGCCTGAGTCTTCCTAGTTACTGTCTGTGACTCTGCGTGTCTACACACGTGATAACTGCGTGATGGAAAATTCCTACGGACAGATCCCGGTAGCTCCCGGTACGGGAAGAACAGGCGCCTGAAGTTAACTCCCGGATTCTCCCGTTGCAAGTATAAGAGGGTTAAATTCTCATAACTGAGAATCCTGAACATGGTATGGACAGGTATTTAATGAAAGTGCCTTTAGTAGTAAAAATCCTTTTTATGTTTGTAAAAAGTTTGTTTCCTGCATTAGAAAATTAAGCTGGTAGCTATGGAAATGTTACAGTAAAATGGTTGGTGGTTATAAGATCAAGCAATCTCATATCGGCATAAACAACATGATTTTCCAATGTACTCACTTTGTGTGTTATAGGTTTTCCATCGCCCATTGCTTTACCAGTCTGTGCATCAAATATGTACACCACTGAAACACCAGAAGGCAAGTAATGTAACTGACAACAGTACTGTTGTACCAAAATCTAACAAATACACACACACACACACACATGTGATCGTATGTTTTCACAATAAAAAAAAATTTCTCACTTGTTTTCTTGTTTTTATCCTCAAAGATAATTCTGAGTATATTTTAACACTGCACCTAATTCAATAATACAGTATTCATGAAACCTGAACAAATATTTGAATTCATGCATAAGAACACAACCGGGAGTTCCCAATCAGAAAATTCAAAATTATGAAGAGAATACTTGACAGGGGATTACAATTACGCTTGACCGAATCATCAGCACATGGTTGATAATAACTGGAGTTTGATTTTTATGTTCCTGTCATTCAAATTCAGTTCTACTGCCTGATTCAGATACTAATTTGACAATTTCTATGAGCATGGGACTAAGCAAGTCAACATGCTTTCTTTTCTTTTTTTTTTGGTGCTTTTTTAGTCCTAATCACTGAACACGATGTGTCAGTTGTGAAAGAACTTCACCTATTTACCCATTGAAAAGGCACAGACTTCACTTCATCATCACTATTTGCAGTGATTTCATCAATATGAACCCATCCTCCTCCTCCCCCCCCCTCCCCTCCCCAAAAAGATCTTCAAAAATTTCCTGAATGCATCTTCAGACTTGCATACACACTTGCTCACTATTATCGACTGCAAGTACCATTGACAAACATAACAGTTCTGAAAATAAAGTATTTTATCCCCTTAACCAATCAAAATATGCGTTTCTTGCACAATTTAACCCTTTCCAGTGGGTGTGGCAGGAAAATTACATACTCAATAGCTGCAGGTTAAAATTAGAAGGTGATGATGTCATGCAGTCAATCTCGATATTGCTCATGCTTCACAACTCAGTCAAGGGGAAGCAATCCGGCATCGTGAATTGTGCTACGGGGGTTAATGAATAATCAAATGTACGTACAGCGTGCACTGAGAAAGGTATACATGCAAGTGTGAGTGTGAGAGTGAGTGCACATGTATGTAAATGAAAAAGAAACAATGAAGATAAACCACTCATTCTGATCTACCAACGCACCTTTCTCATCAGTTTTGTCCCTGATGGCCACAGTGTCGTTACTCAGGGCAATGGTCTGCATGTTGAGCATATCTGCTTTCATGCCTTGGTGCTTGGGTGAACACACCAGTCGGCCATCATAGGAGAACACATACACCCCAGCACCGTCCACCATCAGAAAATGTCTGCCAACCAATCACAGTACTGGTCAAGACTAAGGTGCACACAAATGCTCAGTCACACATGCTAACTGCCTGAAGAAAAACTTTGAGGAGAAGTTGAAGACTGCAGGGGAAAGTCTTCACAACTCACTGCTTCCATAATGAAAAATCACCCATAAAAACCTGTGCAAGGGGTGACACAATAGTCCACAGCCACTAGTGCCTAAAAGATTGGTGATAGGGTGAAGAAGGGATATTAACAAACACCAAGCAGTTGTAAATGAACTCAAAGGTAGTGTGATAAGGAGAGTGAGGGTAAAACAAAATGCCCTATCCCACACCTTCATTTATCCATGTCCAACCTTTAAACACAATTCAGCTCTATACCTTTGCTTCCTTTCATTTGATTCCACTGAGACCAGAATTGTTGCAGAATCTGCCTCAAAAAAATTTTCTAACGAATTTCTTTTCAACTTATTAATAATCATTCTGTAAAGAAAATCTTAAGTGAGCAAGACGGAATCATAAAGGGAATGTGCAGGAAAGCCAACAGTTGTCCCCCACACATGCAAGAATGTAGACACAAGTTGTGCTTACTTCCTAAACACCAATATGGAACTCACTTCTCAGCCTGCATGATGAGTGTGACGCTTCCTTCTTTCAGCTCAAAGATGACAGGAGTGTTCCAGTTTTTGGTGCTGCAACATGACGCAAGGTGGTGTCAACAATGAGGAACACTATCATACTTCACATTCTTCCTCATGGTTATAAACTGATTTGACGACACATCAGTCTCTATGATTATGGCACCCAGTGCGTGAGATATTTTCTTTTTAAATCACGAAGATCTGATCAAGGATCCACAGACAATGACAACTGCACTACCTGTCTATATTCTGAAGTGCTCAGACCACAAACTACACTCTGTCCTAATCACATCACTTTCTGATTACTGGTATCATTCATTTCACAATTATTTACTGTAAAGAAAACTGCAGCATTTGGAATCATTATCAATATTAAGAGTACTTATATAGCGCCTCTTCTCAGTTAGAGACCAAACTCTATGCGCATTCTGATCCACACTCTCCTTCACACCATGGGCTGCATACTTGGGCAGAGCCAACTGAAGCCCTGCTTGACAGTGGTGCATTCAGTCATTTCCCGCATCATTCAGTTTGTCAGACACTCAGTGTTTCATTCTCTCGGTGCATACAGCTTGTATACAAGTCATCCTAACAAACAGCCAAACCGGCCTTCTCTTTGTATACAAGTCATCCTAACAAACAGCCAAACCGGCCTTCTCTTTGTATACAAGTCATCCTAACAAACAGCCAAACCGGCCTTCTCTTTCAAAAACTGGTGATGGGATTTTATATGTGCGCAAGATGTTTTGCGTGCATTGACACAGGGAACTTTGATTTATAGTCTTATCGGAAGGAATTAATGTCAGACAAAAGTAGCAAACATGGTACAATAGTTAGCATCAAGGACGGCTTATATTGGTTCCAATGGAAAAACAGTACTGCTTAGCCTGTTATAGCTCAATATGTGTGAAACAAAACGTATTTATCACAAATCAAGTCATTTGTTCATTGTTCAACTTACATGATACAAAATACCATTTAACACACATCCAGTCATTTGTTTATAGCTCAGCTTGTGCAGTATAAAATGGCATTTAGCCCTCAGTAAGTCATTTGTTTATAGCACAACTTGTATGATATAAAATAGCACTTATCACACATCGAGTCATTTGTTTTAGACTCAACTTGTGTGGATACTAAATGGCATTTATCACAAATCAAGTCATTTGTTTTAAGCTCAACTTGGTTCTATCACACATCATGCTGTTCACAGCGCCACCTATTTGATCAAAAAGGGCTTGTATCAACAAGTCAAATTATGTTGCTAACAAACTGACTTGTATGACACAAAATATTTCTTCATCACACGTCATGTTTTTTTTTTAATAGCTTAATCTGTATGGTACAAATTGACTTTAATTTTTCTTTATTGCTTGATTTGCATGATGAACTTGAAGAATACAACCATGAATAAGAAAAGGAAGAAACCACAGAACAAACTAAAGGATGAGAGAGACAGAGCACTGAGGTGAAGGGTATCTCTTCTGATGATAGATATCAGAGTGAAGTCAGTGACAGATGAATGAACGGTGCATCACCATGTTCGTCTGATCTGTTAGCAGCTGGTAGGTTACTATGAGATTCTTCCTCCCCTCTCCCCCTCCCCTTCCCCATAGAAAAAAATCATTATTGGGTCAGAGCCTCTACTGCCCAAACCTTCTTCATTTGTATATGCCACTGTGTGAATATGTGAACAACGTATTTTTCAAAAAATAGAAAATAAAGATCCCACAATATGTATCGCTGTGGAGTGGGTGATGGAAACATAAAAACACCTAGCATTAACTCTGATGGTGCTCATTATTAACACATATACACACACAAATTATGCTTAAAATCAAAGAAAGATTGCCATCATCACATACACTTTGTTTTAGGGCTCCTTTATGCATACTAGTAATACCAGATTAATAAACCAATAGATCTAGAAAGCAGAGATAATGTAAAATATGACAAATACGATACTGAAAGCCTATCTGGTATGTAGAATGAAATATCTAAAAAAATCAAAGGAAAGGAATTATCCAGCACCATTTGTCCCAGGGTAATAAGAAAATGGGCCAATCACTTTGAAAAGCCAGGCCACTGGTAACAAGGTTAACACTACTCAAAACCCACACACAACATGTGTCACAGAAGTTTAGTTCCTGGGCCTTTTGCAACAACCACCATCATGGTAAGCACAGGACCCTGAGTTTGAGACATGTCCACCTGTGCCACAACCACCCATTTCTTCTTTAAAACATGAAGCAACCAAAAACAAAACCGCCGTAAGTAACTCTTGCACAAAATGACAGTCTTAGTTTCATTAGTATTGCCTTTAACAGCCGTAAAAATTTTCTAAAATCAGTTACTAGCTTGATTCTTGCAATGATCTCTGATTAATTCATCCCCACACAACTCCTTCAGTTGTGACCACATACACACAGACTGAGCCAGCATGTGCTACCTGAATCAAAAAAAAACCAAGCTCCCTTCAAACACAATCACTGCTTCGCTTACTGTCCTTTTTAGTGATTAACTACTTGCCTGCGCAACTCACATACAACTCCTCTTCATTGTCACCAATCATTCACAAATTTCTTTTTCTGGAAAAATGGACTTTGAAGAAGTAACCAAACCATTTGTGAATCTAGAACAGGACATGAATAAATGAATGAATATGAGGCTGAATTCTGAAGGCTGCTGATGACAAACAATATGTGATAAAACACCCTAAAGGTCCACAATTGTAACCTACTGACCTCCACTGTGAAAGTCATGATAGAAGACCACTGCACTCACCGGGGTTAACAGCCCTTTGATGGAGCATGCCCACACACAGTGGATACCTACTGTTATTCCCAAAAACTGCCTACCAGAAGAAATGACCCACAGCAGGTGTAGCTCATAATGCAGTAAAAGCAGTTTCTATTGCACCTTTCTTTCTTTTATCTTTTCCTGTTTGTTTTGGCATGTGTATAAGGTTTTTTTTTCTATTTCTTCCTTTTCTTTTACTTACCTTTTTTTAATATTCCCGACACCCGTAAGTCATTTCAATGGATGGTTTCTTTTCAGTCATTTCAAAAAAGCTGAGCCACCTTTTCAAGAGGTCTATAAGAATATGAAGAAAGATGTTCAATTCACATTGAATTTAACATTTATGCCTTTCTGCAAGACTGATATAATTCAGTGACCAGAAAACAAATTTTATACCACACCCACATTCACATACCCACAAAACACAGGCACTTCAAACCACTTAGAACCATAACCAATGGTACACTAGTTACCTCTCACTCAGAAGGTTGCTAAAACAAAAACATTCACAACATTGATATTAGAGATAGTCACAATATGAAATAAATAAACAAAATACAGAAATATGTGAATACAAAAGAACATATACAGATAACCAAAAATAAATTAGTATATACCAAAAACATGAATTAATACACATAAATCAGAATCATACGGAGACTGCCAGCACTAACAAACAACTAATCAAAAAATAACAAAGTCACACAGACAAAAGGCATAAAAGAATATTGTTTTCAATTCTCTCACCTTCTATTAGATTTGATAACTGATGTTTGTGCTAATCTTTCAGATAACAAATGGCAGTCCTTTCTGAAATCAGCCTGTCATGCACAATCCTTCAGATAAACAGTTAGGGGCATAAAGTATGTACGGAACAAGTATATCAAAACTTGCTTTCTCTCTCTTCAGTTCTAAGCCTTTCTCTTTTCTGTTCTTTTTTTAAGGAATGTTTTATATCACAAATAGCCTGTGTTTGTTGGCGAGGGTTATTATAGTGAAGAAAAAAGCGGTGCAAATAAAGACCTACTTACACAGCTAGCCTGAATGATTTGATGTGGGTAGTAACACAGATGTAGATCTGCATACAGACCTTGCTTTTGTGAAGTACAGGAAGAAGTGGTCTACCATACAGTGAAATAAGGACATGAGTAGCACTGAAAGAAACTGCCCATGACACAGATCAAGTTGGACCGACATGAGCAGACAATAAGAACACACACACACAATCACATACATGCAAATTTACACACACACACATATAGACAAATGCAGACACCAAACAAACACACACTAATGTACAACACACACACACACACACACACACACACACACACACACACACACACACACACAACCTGTAGACATAGCACTGTGATGAGGTAGCCACCACCAGGTTGTTGAAGCCCAAAGCCACCTTGATGACACGGTCACGGAAGTCCAGTTTCTCCACCACATCGTTCATCACGTTGCGCACCTGGATCTGCTTGCTGCTTGTCACTGTGGCCTCATAGTTCTTCCATTCCAGTCGTCTGTCAAAATGACTCACGTTAGTGCCGCTGGGTTTTCACTTCTATACATTGCTCAGGATACCAAGTCTGATGGGGTTCTAACATAAACACTGATTAAGGTAACACTGAATGAAAAAAAAGGTTTAAAAATGGATTATATTTTAATATACATGAATCAATTTTTTTTTAATTCCTGAAATTTATTCCATGCAAACACTGGATAGCACAAAACTTTCATACAGTAACTCTGTTCTTTCTTCACTGAACGATAGTCTACAGAAATAGTGTGGCTGTGGTGAGAGAAGAAGACTCACTTTTCAATGATGTTGGCAAAGATGACATGGCTGTTCCCACATGCACCTGCCACCTGGGTGCCGTCACTGGACCAGGCCAGGTTAAAGATGCTGCCTGTGTTTGGCTTCTCCAGGGCATAGGACCACTGCATTGAAGGGCAAGTTGTGCTGTATTTAGCATCATGTTAACACATAAACTTATATACACCCAAAAAGTACGTCTATAGGGTAAAATAATAAAGAACGGTCAAACATTATCATTTCACATATTGTAATGGACTCACCAATCTTTTATGCTCATAAATGTGTCAGGTAACTATGAAATCACCTTGTATATAGCAGACACTGGGGTTCTGTTTGTTTGTTTTCCCCTCAGTGCCTTATCACAAACAATCAAACTACCAAGCCTTTTAAAGTCAGCCTGGTGAAGGACCTCACCTACTCCACATCTGTCAGACAACTGATTGTGTTGAAGGTCTCAACTTCCTACCCCACATCTGTCAGACAACTGATGTGTGTTGAAGGTCTTCAACTTCCTAACCCATATCTGTCAGACAATTTATGTGTGTTGAAGGTCTTCAACTTCCTACCCCACATCTGTCAGACAACTGATGTGTTTGAAGGTCTTCAACTTCCTACCCCACATCTGTCAGACATCTGATGTGTGTTGAAGGTCTTCAACTTCCTACCCCACATCTGTCAGACAGTTGAAATGTGTTAAGGTCTTTCCCTACCTACCACACATCTGCCTTTCTCTATCTACCCCACATCTGTCGCACGGTGGCAGTGTGTTGAAGGTATTCACCTACCCCACATCTGTCACACAGTTGAAATGTGTTAAGGTCTTTCCCTACCTACCACACATCTGTCACACAGTTGAAATGTGTTAAAGTCTTTCCCTACCTACCCCACATCTGTCACACAGTTGAAAAGTGTTAAGGTCTTTCCCTACCTACCCCACATCTGTCACACAGTTGAAAAGTGTTAAGGTCTTTCCCTACCTACCCCACATCTGTCCACACAGTTGAAAAGTGTTAAGGTCTTTCCCTACCTACCCCACATCTGTCACACAGTTGAAATGTGTTAAGGTCTTTCCCTACCTACCACACATCTGTCACACAGTTGAAATGTGTTAAGGTCTTTCCCTACCTACCACACATCTGTCACACAGTTGAAATGTGTTAAGGTCTTTCCCTACCTACCCCACATCTGTCACACAGTTGAAATGTGTTAAGGTCTTTCCCTACCTACCCCACATCTGTCACACAGTTGAAATGTGTTAAGGTCTTTCCCTACCTACCCCACATCTGTCACACAGTTGAAATGTGTTAAAGTCTTTCCCTACCTAACCCACATCTGTCACACAGTTGAAAAGTGTTAAGGTCTTTCCCTACCTACCACACATCTGTCACACAGTTGAAATGTGTTAAGGTATTTCCCTACCTACCCCACATCTGTCACACAGTTGAAATGTGTTAAGGTCTTTCCCTACCTACCACACATCTGTCACACAGTTGAAATGTGTTAAAGTCTTTCCCTACCTACCACACATCTGTCACACAGTTGAAATGTGTTAAAGTCTTTCCCTACCTACCCCACATCTGTCGCACGGTAGCAGTGTGTTGAAGGTATTCACCTACCCCACATCTGTCACACAGTTGAAAAGTGTTAAGGTCTTTCCCTACCTACCACACATCTGTCACACAGTTGAAATGTGTTAAAGTCTTTCCCTACCTACCCCACATCTGTCACACAGTTGAAAAGTGTTGAGGTCTTTCCCTACCTACCCCACATCTGTCACACAGTTGAAATGTGTTAAGGTCTTTCCCTACCTACCCCACATCTGTCTTTCCCTATCTACCACACATCTGTCTTTCCCTATCTACCCACATCTGTCGCACAGTGGCAGTGTATCGAAGGTCTTCACCTACTTCACATCTGTCACACAGCTGAACAATGCTGAAGATCCTAAACCTAGCCTACAACTATCACTCAAGAACCTAACTTGCCCCACACTGGTCCTGCAACTGAAAAGTACTGGGTGACCTAACCTACCCCACATCTGTCACACAGTCGCAGGGTGTTGAAGGAGCCGACAGCGAACAGCTCCCCATCAGGAGTCCAGGCAACAGATGTGATTGGATACTCATGGGCAGAACTGCTGTACATTGGCCGGCCAAATGTGTCCCACACCTGAGGATTCACAACACCAAATCAGTACATCAATCAGTCCAGCAGGAGAACAAATGAATCAACCATTTAACCACCAGAGGATCAACTCATGAATCATTTTAGGGGTGCCAGTTAATCAGACAATAATCTTAAAAATCAAATATATCAGGTATACACAGATGAAAAGGAATTGTTTTCAGGCAAATCTGGATTACTCTCTATGGCAATACTCGAGGACAGTGCAGTAAGTGACCACACCAGAGCACAGTAAACACATCCATTTTGTCCTGCAAGGGCTCTTTAGGCTGGCTATATCTGGTTACCAACAGCAGCATTGAAAACCAAGCAGAAAGCAGCTTTCCAAGACTCATGCATTACATGAATCCTGCCAAAATGCTGCTTGAGCACCACAAGGAGAAGAGAACAACTGTCAAAAAGGATTTTGTTTTTTAAGCATAACCATTTTTAAGATATGCATGTTTGAATTAAGTAGTGATTAAATCATGTCACTTATTCTCAACCACACATACACATGTGTACGCCAAGCGTTGCTCTCCTGCCTAAGTAATGCACGCTGTTCGTCAACTCCGAGCTCTATTGTGTGCAGGGCGCACACATATGTGCATTGTTATTTTAGGCAATTCTAATTTTTAAACCCTAATGGTGAAATTAACATCAATACTGCAAGTGCATGGCAGAATGTGATCACCATGGAGTCACACCCTAAGTCATGAGGGCATGGACAGTTCATGATCACTAGCTGCATTTAAAACAGAGATTGTTTTTGAACACGAAGCAATCAAAAAGATAAAGGCACTAGCTAAAATTCTAGTTTCTTTCTTATTTGATTTGACGCCAATTACAACTTGATAAAGAAAAAGTACCCAATGAAATTGCTTTCTTTGCTTTCATGCCTTTGTCTGACAGCTGGCTAAAGACTCCAGAAGAATGGACAGCTGGTGAAACTGATTACAACACACCAAAGAAGACTGTTCAGTTTCTTTTTCTTCAAAAACTTTTTTTTCATAAATAAAACTGGAATATCAAACACACACACACACACACACATACACACACACACACACACATACACACACACACACACACACACACACACACACACACACACACACACAGAGTTATACCTTGTATTTACAGTCCTCCCCTCCAGAGATGATGAGGTTATTGACTGGGTTCCAGTCAGCAGTGAGGATCACACCATCATGGGCTTTCCACTGCAAACAATTAGCAATTATTAACTTTTGTCTTCTACATTCTTTCACATGTCCATGAGTTTTTTGGTTTGGTTTGGTTTGGTTTGGTTTGGGTTTGGTCTGGTCTGGTCTGGTCTGGTCTGGTCTGGTCTGGTTTGGTTTGGTTTGGTCTGGTTTGGTTTGGTTGGTTTGGTTTGGTTTGGTTTGGTCTGGTTTGGTTTGGTTTGGTCTGGTTTGGTTTGGTTTGGTCTGGTTGGTTGTGTTTGATTTGGTTTGGTTTGGTCTGGTTTGGTTTGGTTTGGTTTGGTCTGGTTTGGTTTGGTTTGGTCTGGTTTGGTCTGGTTTGGTTTGGTTTGGTCTGGTTTGGTTTGATTTGGTTTGGTTTCTTTTTTGGTTATAAGCTTACGCCTGAACAAAATGAACACAGCCTTTTGATCATCAGCTGTTTTCTTCATCAGCTGTCAAAAGCCTATGCCTCATTTCCTATAGCCATCATTATCAATTATGATTTGAAAGGATATTTCTGCACCTGTTTGTATTAAGTTGGCATTTTTGTGAGCATTTAAAAAAAAGTTCAAATAATACCACTAGCTTTTTTTTTTTTCCAAATGCATACACAAAATCACAGTTGCAAGTTAACTGTCACCAATATTACTTTGTTTATACTTCCCATGTCTTAACCCTTAAACTTTCATTATAGCCGCATACAGAACTACCAGCAAAACCTTGTTGTTTTCACTGGGACAGCAGTCAGCCATATTCACATTGCATGGGGATTGTAGCACCAGTAAACTGAAACTTGGTGGAAACCAGAAAAAATACAAGAAGATGTCATAGGAGAAAATGAGACATATAACACACCCACCAAGGGAAAAAAAATGTGCATGCAATGATAATTTTGTTCAACTGAAGCAGCAAGTCAGATTCTAAAGCGAGTGAGAGAGGCTGAAGGGAAAAGCCAGGCGGCAGAGGCCAGTGATCCTGAAGATAACCTGGCACTGGACACCTGCCAGCAAGCATGGCAACCTGCACACCATCCACCTGGTATGAAACAATTTAACTTCCTGTCAGGCCAAAACACGCATTACCTGAAAATCCCCAGCTCCATTTTTCTTTTATTACAATGCGTGTTATGTTACCGACACTGAATTTAAGTAAATCGCCAAAATGTAAGAACTAGTCAGAGTTAAAGAATTCAACCTCTAGATGGGAAACGGAGGGAGGAGAGAGGGATTGCTCTTTAAAACACCATCAATGTGGCAATTAAGGAGTTAAGATGATTCCTAAATTCCTCTTTTCACAAGTATTGACAATCATACACACAGGTGTTTATGGCATTTGGATTATTCTCAACAAGTTAAAAAAAAAAGGAATTATCAATGCATTATACATTTACCAGTTAATTATACAGTTAATTCTATTTCTTCTTTTTTTGAGATATCTCTTAAGTCAAACCAGGCCACACAGGGCACCACTCACCATGGAAGGCTTGGCGTTGGCCTGCAGAGGTTTGATCACCAGCTGTCTGCCATTGGTGAACAACACCTGGTCACAGTCTGGTCCCCAGCACACTCCATACACAGGGGAGCCTGTCAACATTGCACACCACACATACATGATTATAGTCAGGTCCCCAGCACACTCCATACACAGGGGACCTGTCAACATTGCACACCACACATACATGGTCACAGTCTGTCCCCAGCACACTCCATACACAGGGGAGCCTGTCAACATTGCACACCACACATACATGATTATAGTCAGGTCCCCAGCACACTCCATACACAGGGGAGCCTGTCAACATTGCACACCACACATACATGGTCACAGTCTGGTCCCCAGCACACTCCATACACAGGGAGCCTGTCAACATTGCACACCACACATACATGATTATAGTCAGGTCCCAGCACACTCCATACACAGGGGAGCTTTTCAACATTTACACCACACAGCACACTCCATACACAGGGGAGCCTGTCAACATTGCACACCACACATACAGGGTTTCACAGTCTGGTCCCCAGCACACTCCATACACAGGGGAGCCTGTCAACATTTACACCACACAAGCACACCTCCCACACCCCATAGGGGAGCCTGTCAACATTTTACACCACACAGCACACTCCATACACAGGGGAGCCTGTCAACATGACACCAAATCACACAGGCCCACACTCCATACACAGGGAGCCTGTCAACATTTACATCACCACAACACACTCCATACACTGGGGAGCCTGTCAACATTTACACCACACAACACACTCCAAACACGGGGGAGCCTGTCGACATTTACACCACACAACACACTTCATACACTGGGAGCCTGTCAACATTGCACACCACACATACATGGTCACAGTCCGGTCCCCAGCACACTCCATACACAGGGGACCTGTCAACACTACACCACACAGCACACTCCATACACAGGGAGCCTGTCAACATTGTACACCACACAACACACCCCAAATACACAGGGGAGCCTGTCAACATTGCACACCACACAGCACACTCCATACACAGGTGAGCCTGTCAACATTGCCACACCACACAGCACACTCCATACACAGGGAGCCTGTTCAACACTACAACCACACAGCACACTCCATACACAGGGAGCCTGTCAACATTGTACACCACACAGCACACTCCATACACAGGGAGCCTGTCAACACTGAAACACCACACAACACACTCCATACACAGGGGAGCCTGTCAACACTACACCACACAGCACACTCCATACACAGGGGAGCCTGTCAACACTGTACACCACACAGCAACTTCCATACACAGGGAGCCTGTCAACACTACACCACACAGCACACTCCATACACAGGGGAGCCTGTCAACACTGTACACCACACAACACACTCCATACACAGGGGAGCCCTGTCAACACTACACCACACAGCACACTCCATACACAGGGGAGCCTGTCAACACTGTACACCACACAGCACACTCCATACACGGGGGAGCCTGTCAACACTGTACACCACACAGCACACTCCATACACTGGGGAGCCTGTCAACACTACACCACACAGCACACTCCATACACGGGGGAGCCTGTCAACACTGTACACCACACAGCACACTCCATACACAGGGGAGCCTGTCAACACTGTACACCACACAGCACACTCCATACACTGGGAGCCTGTCAACACTACACCACACAGCACACTCCATACACAGGGGAGCCTGTCAACACTGTACACCACACAGCACACTCCATACACAGGGAGCCTGTCAACACTACACCACACAGCACACTCCATACACAGGGAGCCTGTCAACACTGTACACCACACAGCACACTCCACTACACAGGGGACCTGTCAACACTACACCACACAGCACACTCCATACACAGGGGAGCCTGTCAACACTGTACACCAACAACACACTCCATAACACTGGGAGCCTGTCAACATTGTAGACCGCACAGCAAACTCCATACACGGGGGAGCCTGTCACACTGTACACCACACAACACACTCCATACACAGGGGAGCCTGTCAACACTGTACACCACACAGCACACTCCATAGACCTCACGGCTCGCGGCTCGCGCGGGCCTCATTATCATAGAGTTGCTAGGGGCCACCAAGCTCTCGCGGGAGGCTGAAACAATGGCGGCTGATACGAACAGCGCGACAGACTCGCTTGAAGGCATCCATGATTCGTCGGCCCTCATTACCTTCAAAGTACAGCACGCTCTCAAAACTGTACTTGATCGAGGAAAAACAAGTTTGCATCCTGTTTTATTGATAACATCAAGATTTTCCACACAAAGGGAAGCGAGAAGGTGGAGGTGTGTGCCACGTGTTACCGCTCCTACCACAAGAAAGCAGCACCCCACAAAAGGTCCTTGAAATCGACAACAAGAGGCAGCTTGTCGTGGAAGCTAAATGTGAATTGCAAAGCTGGGTAAGTCTTGTTTTCTAACATATATTAATGTGTGTTTTCTTTGTACCAAGTTCTGCAAAAGTGAGCCTATGTAAACTGACTGATCAGGTTTGTCACACGTGTAGCGATTTTCCTTCCATACTCCCTGAAGAAGCCCTAACTGGTTTTAGCTTGTGGATTATTATTAATAATTATAGTAATAATAATAATATAAATAGTAAAAATAATAAATACATTATTATTATTATCATTATTATTATCAAGGCATTTGATCATGAAAATATACTGATACAGGCCATGGTTCTAGTCTTTGAATGAATTCTGTTAATATATACAGATTCTACAAGCGTAGAGAGAGTGAGAGAGGGAGTGAGAGAGAGAGAGAGAGAGAGAGGGAGAGAGAGAGGGAGAGAAGAGAGGGGGTGCTTGGGTAGCTGCCAGTCATTTTTGTTTTCCTTGAATGTCTTAACCTAAAATAATGCATACTTGTCTGTGTTGTAACTGGGGGTGGATTTTGGATTGCTGGGGCCAGCATAGCTGCACACTTTTTTGCTAATTGTTTCAGACTGGAAGGTCACTGCTCACACATCATTGGCCTGCGAAAACACTTCAGTATTTCAAACTGCAGAACATGACCCATGTACCAGACAGGCTGAGCTGCCCCAGCATGCCCCAAGCTTGGGGAGCGGCAGCACCAAGGGGAACTAAGATTGACCCAGTCCCAATCAACCACCTGGTGCTGTCCAGGCCTTGGACAACAGAAAGAAAAGACCCATCACATCCCAGTTGGACACCAGCAGAAAGTGAGCATCATATACATTCATTTCTAAAAACTGTTTAATTTATAGAAATCTGTCATACTGATATTGTGGCCCTTCATGTTTTTTTTAATGTGTGTGCTATATAAATGGTATACATGTAAACAAGTTTTCTTGCAGCAGTGGTTATTTGCGGATTTGTATCATGAATGTATGCACATTCTTCACATTTTACTCCAAAATGTAATAACAAGCAAAAATATCAGTAGAGAAGAAATTTTTTTGACATTCAGGATTTACATATTGTGAATTACAAGCCATTCTCAGTACACAGCCACAGGTCTTGCTGCTCACCAAGTACATTTGTTATTAATTTTACTCTGTTTACTAGAGTCCCAGAGGTGACACAAGATCAGGTAAAAAAGCTCAAGTCTCTTGATGGAACACCACTCACCTATCTCCTGACACAGATGCTCCAACTATGGCTACTCCACTTGGTGATGTTCAGTTTGGGCTCTGCACTGTCTTACAGGTATGCTATCATAATAATATGTGTTCTGTATATCATTATAATCAGTGTTCTGTATATCATTATAATAAGTGTTCTGTATTGCCCGACAGAGCTTCTTTAGTGTTAACATTGTTTCTCCCTTAAGCGAGTTAACATACTGAGAATACATACATGGGCTGCAAAAGCTTTAAAGGGTTTTTTTTTGGTTTTTTTTGGTGTTTTTTTTTTTAGCAGAACAAGAAGTGATGGCTTTTGGGGTTACATACATGGTGGGTTTCGGATAAAAACTTTGTCTGGTCTATAATTATATATATAACATTATATATGATCTGTATATACATCAGAACTTGAACCAGCTTGATGTAATGTGACTGAAAACAGCATATAAAAACATACCAGATGTGCTATCATTATAATTCAAAAATGTTCTGTATTGCCTACATATATCATTATATTTCAAAAATGTTCTGTATTGCCTGACAGTGCTGTTTTACTATTTTTAGTGTTAACATTGTTTCTCCCTCAAAGTGAGTATCTTGTTAACATACTGAGAATACATACATGGACTGCAAAGGCTTGAAAGTGTTTTAGCACATCATTGATGGCAGTTGGTTACATCCATGATGGGATTCGAAGGAATACTTGTGTCTGGTCGATAGATATCAGATTATATATCGGGTTTCTATATACATCACAAACTGAACCAGGTTGATGTAACATAACTGAAAACAACCAGTGAGACATTTACATGAAAAGGGGAGATGAACAGCAGGAAAAAGGGGGTGAGGGGGGGTCACTTTTTTCTAATGATGAAATCCTAAAAATTAGTCAAATGACAGCAAACAGTCCACACCTGGTTCAAGTTCTTGAATAGACATGTCGGAATTCTGTCTCTTATGATCTTGAAGTCTTTTTATTCTGGAGATCAGCCTTTCAATGTGGATTCTATGCCGGGCAATCTTGTCATCAGTATCAGGTCTGCAGGGGACATCTGAGCCTGAGGATGCAAAAGGGGGGATGTTTAATAATAATCCCAAGTCTTAAGTTCTGAATGGATTGTAAATCCTTTATCAGCCATGACTGAGTCCCCATCATGAATGTAACCAGCTGTCATCAATCTTTTGATATGCTCAAAGAAGCCACTTTCTTGACAGAGCGCCTTGTCAGAAATGGAGCCGGTGTACAATTCTGATACAAATATTAAAGACCCCGCAGGATCACACCCAACCAAGCCTTTAAATGTGGTGGAGGACTTGTAATCGCTGTACAATTGACTCTGTACACCGTGAGACCACGAGACCACGGAGCTTGGTTTTCAGTTCTGTGGCGTCAATAATGACAAAGTGTTTGGGAACTCCTTTACACATGCAAAGGGTGCATTATGAAGGATAGTGCCTCTGTCAGGCCAAATGCTCAGCTGTGCCAGTTTTACAGGAGAATCTCTAGCCAAGATGAAAACACAATACCGGCTGACTGAGAGGAAATCCCAAATCTTGCCCCAAAGGGTTCCAACAGCGCAAAGTTCTGTCTCAAACGACACAGTGTCAAAAACAACCCATTGTGGGGTTCTATGTGCTGAATGTCCTTCCTATTTCAGTGTACTGAAATTTTCCATCCGGAATGAGAAAGGAAAGCAGGGCCATGAAGCGCATGATGTAAGGCCAGTGTAAAACTGGAATAAGTTCTTTTTTGTCTCCTTCTGTACCTTCTCCACTCCAAAGACTTCCTCCGCAGCTGGATGTGTTTGCATTCCAACACTCTTTTTCTTTGGTGCCACTTTCAGCTGCTCTATTTCTTCTTCTAGTGCCCTGATCTTAGTCTTTTGGTCACAATTTCCTTCTTGGGCACTTTTAAGTTCTGCAGCCATGGCCAGATACTCTGCAGGATCTATCCCTGAGAACAGAAAAGCATAGGATTTTAGAACTTTGATGTGTACAGTCAGGAACATGATTGTCTTCAAAAGTTTACGGTAAATCATTATCTGTTTACAGACAAGGAACCTGAAAAGACAGACTGTGCCAGGAGTTCAGCAGAGATGTGGGGATATGTGTGTTACAAAGACATCTCCAGTGGACCTCCCTCAAGAATTTGACTGTCTTCGCAACATCTGCCAGTGTCCAAATCCAGACAAACTGAAGAAAAGACAAAGAGCACACTTCTTCTGATGACTGGGTAGAAGCCAGAAAACAGAGACTGACAGCATCTAACTTTCACAGAGTACTGATTAGAAAGGCAAATGTTTCTGAGAAATTTCTTGATAGCATATTTTCACCCACTCCCTTTTCAACTCAAGCAACAGACTATGGTACCAGACATGAGAACAGTGCCAAAAGCAAGTATTAGAGGTTTTTCCTGACAGGCATTTGCACAAGTGTGGCATTGTGGGAAATTCTCAGTATTTCCCTTTCTAGGGGGAAGTCCCGATGGAAAAGTGTGTGACAATGGAAAGACTGGCATCATCGAAGTCAAATGTCCATTTGCACACAGAAATGCCACTATACTGGAGGCTTGTCAGCTACCAGGATTTTGTTTGGAAGAGACGGATGGGAATGTTGTGCAGCTGAAGAAATCGCATGCATATTACAGTCAGGTTCAGGGTCAACTGCTTGTCACAGGCTGTGATTTTTGTGATTTCATTGTTTACACCCAGCGCGACATTCATGTGCAAAGAATCACACCAGATATTCCATTCATGACAGCAATGCTGCGTACTCTTTCAGTCTTCTACAAAGAACATGCAACACGGTATTTTGCAAAGAAGTGAAACTGCCAAAGAAATCTTTGTTATCAACAACAGTATGAACCTTGATTTTCTATGCCATATATATGTGGGAGTACAAAAGATAAAAAAGGACAGTATATTTATTGTGAAAATTCAAAATACAATGAGCAAATCAGGAAAAAATACAGGTCACCGCTTAATAAAGCCACCTCAGGGCCAAACAAAATCTGACATTATCAAAACAGCTGGCTTTATTAAGCCCCTGTTTGATTAGCATATATGTATATAAATATATATATATAGCATTATAAATTATATATATATATATATGTGCTAATCAAACAGGGCTATTTTATATATATGCATGAAGTGAAAAATCTGGACCAGCTTAGATGGTTCATAAGCAGTTGGCTTTATTAAACATGGCTCTATTAAGCAGAAACCACTGTAGTTGGAAGACATGAATTTTCCATTATACTCACTTGATTCTTCAGCAGTGACAGGTTCAGCAGTGACAGGTTCCTCACAGTGTGCATCTTCCACCACATCTGCCATTGTTTCCCTGCAAAAGTGGGTAGCATAACATATTACTTGAAACAAAACTTTCAGCCTCCACAAAAATTCATCACTGAGTAACCCTTTTTGGAAAAACATGTATGCAGACTTTGTGATGCCATGAACTACTTAACATTTCACTTTCAAATGGTAAATATCAGAAATTACATTCATGCTACTCAACCGTTGTAAAACTGTTTTGTTAGCAAATATGTAAATTATCACATGTGTATTTCAATCTTAATTATTGTACTGTACACTTACTTAACATCTGCACAGTGGCGTTTTGCTTCCTGGCGGTCCACATTCTCCACTCTTCTTTTTGAAGATGGTCTGGCTTTGTAGACAGATGACCATTGAATGGAATGGGGTAGGGATGCAGGTCACTGGGTCCTCCATCCACAAAATGCTGAAACATGCAGCAAATAAAATTAAAAAATGAAGAGCTTGATCTGACTTGTGTCTGTTTATATGAGAACATTTTTTGCCGCTTCACATGCATATGTTTTGAATGCCTGCGAGTCTAATCTGGATTAAACTTGAGCTTTATGCATAGTGACATAAAGTAGCCAGGGCACTCTACACACTGATACAATACAATACATCATGTATCCCCCCTCTGGGCAAATGCAATGGCAAGCTCAACACACAAAATACACGATAAGTAAATATCAAATCATAAAAAGTAATATCAGCTTCACACAAATACACTCACAGTCACACATATGCAGTGATACACATACACATTCCTGTACATACATAAGCCATTCATATACTTAAACACAAAAAAACACTCAGACAGTCAATCAAACAAATACTACTTGCAATAATTTAACACGATGAAAGTAAAAACAGCACAAAAGCCACATCAGCCACAGTCGCGATATCAAATCAACCACTATCACAATCAGATCAACTGCTATCAAATATCATATCAACAACTATCACAATATCAAATCAGCCACTACCTCAATCAACCACTATCACAAAATCAACACAGTTCACTTCAGCAACAATTCACCACTCCCTCCCACCCACCCCCTTCTAAATCACCACCAGAAAATAACACCAACCCCACTTTGAGTAAGAGTAACACAAAACTACAAAAAGATACTGAATGGCTGAAAAACACACACACACATTATGTAAAAATGCCAAGCACACACACACACAGCAGCCGACACTCCACGCTGATGACTGAACAGAAAAAACACACACAGACACACTGCAGGTCACTCTACACACTACATGCTGAAACTGTGAAAGTGTTGAAAATATAATTTTTTTTTTAAGTTTTTTTTTCCCACTTACCCCACTACAAACACCTCGATGTCTGCGCTTGTTCTTCTCCTCCAGTATGCTGACATTCAAATCCTTGTGTAGTCGGTTGCAAGCTTTGATCCATGCCATTGCGTCATCCTTTCTCGTTTTAGGGTTGGGAAAACGCAAAGCTTGCCTTTGATGGAGTCAGGATACCTTTCGTCCCATTACAGTCACCCCATTGACAATGAAGAACCATTCTGAATACGCAGGACAACGAGAAACAGTAGCAAAATCCGTCGGTTCTCTGTGCCACGTGCGTTGCTACGGTTGTAGCTTGTGGCCCCCCCCTTCTATGCTGCCTGCGGCTAGGCGCGCACCGAATGTGACCTATTTTCTGATTGGCTGAAAATCCTTTCTCTGGTGAGGTCTATACACAGGGGAGCCTGTCAACACTACACCACACAACACACTCCATACACAGGGAGCCTGTCAACACTGTACACCACACAACACACTCCACACACGGGGAGCCTGTCAACACTACACCACACAACACACTCCATACACAGGGGAGCCTGTCAACACTGTACCCCCACACAACACACTCCATACACTGGGGAGCCTGTCAACACTGTACACCACACAGCACACTCCATACACAGGGGAGCCTGTCAACACTGTACACCACACAGCACACTCCATACACATGGGAGCCTGTCAACACTACACCACACAGCACACTCCATTCACAGGTGAGCCTGTCAACATTGCACACCACACAACACACTCCATACACAGGGAAGCCTCTCAACAAATACACCACACAGCACACTCCATACACAGGTGAGCCTGTCAACATTGCACACCACACAACACACTCCAACACAGGGGAGCCTTCAACACTGTACACCACACACACACTCCATACACAGGGGAGCCTGTCAACATTGCACACCACACAACAACTCCATACACAGGGGAGCCTGTCAACACTGTACACCACACAACACACTCATACACAGGGGAGCCTGTCAACATTGTACACCACACAACATTCCATACACAGGGGAGCCTGTCAACACTGTACACCACACAACACACTCCATACACAGGGAAGCCTGTCAACAGTACACCACACAACACACTTCCATACACAGGGAGCCTGTCAACACTGTACACCACACAACACACTCTATACACAGGGAAGCCTGTAAACAATACACCACACAACACACTCCATACACAGGGAGCCTGTCAACATTGTACACCACACAACACACGCCATACACAGGGAAACTGTCACATGTACACCACACAACACACTTCAAAACACTGGAGCCTGTCAACACTGTACACCACGCAACACACTCCATACACAGGGAGCCTGTCAACATTGTACACCACACAACACACTTCAAACACAGGAGCCTGTCAACATTTACACCACACAGCACACTCCATACACAGGAGCCTGTCAACATTGTACACCACAACACACTCCATACACTGGGGAGCCTGTCAACATTGTACACCACACAACACACTCCAACACAGGGAGCCTGTCAACATTGCCTACCACACAACACACTCCATACACAGGGGGAGCCTTCAACATTGTACACCACACAACACACTCCATACACAGGAGAGCCTGTCAACAGTACACCACACAACACACTCCATACACAGGAGAGCCTGTCTACATTGTACACCACACAACACACTCCATACACAGGAAGCTTTTCAACACTGTACACCACACAACACACTCAAACACAGGGAGCCTGTCAACATGTACACCACACAACACACTCCATACACAGGGGAGCCTGTCAACATTGTACACCACACAACACACTTCATACACAGGGAGCCTGTCAACATTGTACACCACACAACACACTCCATACACAGGAGAGCCTGTCAACATTGTACACCACCAACACACTCCATACACAGGAGAGCCTGTCAACATTGTACACCACACCCAAAACACTCCATACACAGGGAGCCTGTCAACATTGTACACCACACAACACACTCAAACACTGGGAGCCTGTCAACATTGCTACCACACAACACACTCCCATACACAGGAAGCCTGTCAACATTGTACACCACACAACACACTCCATACACGGGAGCCTGTCAACATTGTACACCACACAACACACTCCATACACAAGGGAGCCTGTCAACAGTACACCACACAACACACTCCATACACAGGAGAGCCTGTCAACATTGTACACCACACAACACACTCCATACACAGGAGAGCCTGTCAACATTACACCACACAACACACTCCATACACAGGAGAGCCTGTCAACATTGTACACCACACAACACACTCTATACACAGGGGAGCCTGTCAACACTACACCACACAACCACTCCATACACAGGGGAGCCTGTCAACATTGTACACCACACAACACACTCCATACACAAGGGAGCCTGTCAACAGTACACCACACAGCACACTCCATACACTGGGAGCCTGTCAACATGTACACCAGACAACACACCCATACACTGGGGAGCCTGTCAACATGTACACCACACAACACACTCATACACAGGGAGCCTGTCAACATTGTACACCACACAACACACTCCATACACAGGGAGCCTGTCAACATTGTACACCACACAACACACTCCATACACAGGGAGCCTGTCAACATACACCACACAACACACTCCATACACAGGAAGCCTGTCAACATTGTACACCAACACAACACACTCCATACACTGGGGAGCCTGTCAACAGTACACCACAAACACACTCCATACACAGGGGAGCCTGTCAACATTGTACACCACACAACACACATCCATACACAGGAGAGCCTGTCAACATTGTACACCACACAACACACTCCATACACTGGGGAGCCTGTCAACATGTACACAACACAGCACATTCCATACACAGGGGAGCCTGTCAACATTGTACACCACACAACACACTCCATACACAGGAGAGCCTGTCAACATTGTACACCACACAACACACTCCATACACAGGGGACCCTGTCAACATTGTACACCGCACACCTGGTCACAGTCAGGTCCACAACTTTTCTTTTTCTCCCTTTTTTTTCTTTTCTCATAATACAACTTGTTTCAATCCTTGAAATCCATTGTTTCAATTATCAACAGAGAGAGAGAGAGAGAGAGAGAGAGAGAGAGAGAGAGGAACAGACAGACAGACAGACAGACAGAGACAAAAGAGAGACAGAGAGAAAAATAGAGACAGTGACAGAGAGACAGAGACAGGACAGAGAGAGAGAGACAGAGGGAAACTGAGAGAGAGACTGAGACAGACAGAGACAAAGAGATGGAAAGAGAGGGACAGACAGAGATGAGAGACACAGACAAGAGAGAAAGAGAGAGGGCACATAATTACAATAAGCATTCAAACCTTGACTGTAAGAAATGTGCCACTCGAAAACATATCATGAATTAGGTGCATCCTATAATAAACCATCAATATATGAAATAAAAAATCATCTTCCCATGACTTTCTTAACATCAAAGTCTACTGTACATGCTCAATGACTGACTGAAACAAACACGACAAGAAACTCACTGTTCTGAGTGAGTGTTGACCTCAGCATACCACTGCGTGACCACACTTTGACTTGTCCATCCTCACCAGCTGAAAAACAGCAGCTTCTTGTTTAACACACGTTACATTTTCATGAGCATGAACATCAGCCAGTTGATGTGCACACAACAAAAACTTTTATGGCACAGATGTGAACAATTGTAAATCCTAATGTAAAAAACAGGGTATACAGACGTATATTTGCTCATGCATCCGACTGTATGAACATACTGTGTGTGTTTGTGTATTGATATGTGTAAGCCTGCTTCCTACCATCCTTTTCAATATTCTGGTGTTTATTTGGGCAGTTAAGTATAAAAAAGGAACATTTCTACTAAAACTAGCTTTATGACATACATACCAGTCCAAACACAAGGATACTCTCCAACCTCTCCACTTTGTCAGGAACAAGTGCAGAAAATGATATGGTTCCAGTATGTTTTGATGAGGTCAACTCACTAAAGGTGGTCGCTCTTTCTGGCTAGCTGGGAAAAGAAGCAAAGTTGGCTCCCTGCTCTCCCAATTTTGCTTTCTTTGGGGATCCTGATATGATGATGTTCCATGCCAGGTGGAGTTAAGGCAGGTAAATGTTTCGTAAAACTACTTTTAACCTTAAGATTCCTTTTTCATTTGGAGTTACAATAACAGGACACACAGAAGGTGATCAAAAAGTGCTGGGGATATCTTACCTGTCACCAGTGCGGTACCATCATAGCTCCATCTGCCAGAGAGCACGGCTCCTTTATGAGCTTCCGTTGTTTTTTCCACCCTGCCTGATCTGTTGATGATGTGGATCTTGCCTGCAAATTAACTTCACAACAGTCAACTGCTTTCTCTAACAGAAATATTGTTTGACAGATTTGATTTCTTACAGGCTTGCAGATAAAACACAGTATTATCATTATCATTAATCTATTACCATCATCATAAATCTTGTATCCTTGATAAGCTACACTAATTTCTCGGGCACAGACTGAGAAAAAAAAGCTATCCATTTCTTTGTCTGAACTTAAAAAAGATCAATAAACTATTCATTCAATGCTGTTATTCAGTTCACAGGCGGTGAAATTGCTACATAACATATTTCTTTTTTTTTTTTAAATGTTATTACCACCCTAAGGCTGGGACTTCTGTGACAGGAGTGTGTCTTCAGCACAGACAGGCACACTGTGAATGGTTCTGTCTAAATTAGTAGCAAATGACCATTTGGCCACTTTCCATGGAAAAAAACTCGTTCTCTACTTTACTTCTAAAGACAAAAAGATGACGTTCAAAACTCATAAGAGCTATTATAATGTGCAACAAATTTCTCCAGAACCAATTTGTTTTCTCTCTTATTCTTCGATCTGCCATTTAGGATTGTGATTTATAACAGGAAATGACAGAAACTTCCTCTCTCTGATCAGAAAGTAACTCAACACAATTCATACAATTTAGTTTGAAAATGCTGTCCAATTCATACCTCTGCCATGCTTATGAATTTCAAAATGCAGAATTCGTTATGATTTCAAATCAAATATCTCTATCAAGTCATAGCGATCTTCCTTAATTATTCTCCTACAATTTAACAGTTAAGGGCATTTGCCTAAAGACATGAGTTTGAACCACACATGGAGTCGGAATTTTTCAGCTTGAAAACTTCTGTACCTCTTACTACAAATGGATACCCCATTCAGTTCAGGGAAGGTTAAGAGTGGCAGAAGGAGATGGATAGGCTCCACTTTACATCATGCCTTGGACACAGTGAACCTCTTACAATTCACTGCCCTGATAGGCAACAGAAACAACCTTCTTTATAATCTGTAAAGGATCACAATTCAGCAGCACTATTTTTTGCTCTGTATAACTTTACACCTTGTTCTCCATACTTACGTGATTTCAAAGCCCTCCAAACTTAATTCATTACCGACACTTCAACACCTTCATTTTGATTGGATGCTCATCTTTGCACATGTTTTTCTGTATCTTGCCTGAAAACTGAACACAATCAATTTCCTACAACAAGGTTAGCTCAAGTGCATGAGCTCATCTGCTGAGTGATAAAACATGAGTACCAGAACAAGTACTCTTTCATAAGACTGAGAGTAGGTACTGGGATTTACACAAAAGTATAACATCAATTTCTTACAAACAATTTCAAACACGACTGAAAACAGCTGGGTTGATAGTTGCAGTGGGTAATATTGGCTCATACCACCCAGTCTCAAGTACCAACACATTTATCTTTATTAGTTGCCTTTGTGTTTCATGTCCACACCTACCAGAGGTGATATGGCAGACATAGATAACAATTCCAAGAGAATGAGGGAAGGGGGGCTGTCTTACATACACTACACTGCAACAACAAAATGAAAGCACATTTAGATGCGCAATGAAAATGGCAATTTTTCTGTTGGTGCCCAGCATGATTCTATAGCAAAATTCATTATTTGGAAGATCTGCAGTCAACATTGACTTCGTTGTGTCCATAACAGATCTTGCTTACCATCTGTGGAGGTGAGAACAAAGATTTCTGATGCCCCTTTTTTGCCACCAAGACCACTGGCAGACTTGGGAAACCAGTGCATATCAGTTGGGTAGCACTCATTGGGCATGGTCATCACTGTGCCCGTTTCATTGGTCAGCAAGTTCCATCGGATGATCAAATGGTCATCTCCTCCTGAGTACAATTCATCTGGAGAGGTCCATCCCACACAGCTGACCAGTTCTGTATGTGGAATAAGTTAAGGTCCAATTCTCTTAAAGGATAGTATTTCCAATGGCAAATAAACTGATAAATTTTCACTATACAAAAACTGTTGATTGCACAAACTGTTGTACACACACACACATTCTCTCCACTTTCAGATCAACAATTTTTGATTCATTAAAGTGAACAAAAGAGACCTCAGACTCGTCGATAGAGGAAGGAGTGACACTACCAGACTGGCTGGGGACCGTGCACAGTGGAGCACCTTGACTGCCTCATGCGTCGCAAGAGCATCTAAGTAAGTAAGTAAATTGAACACTTGGAAAGCAAATAAAAGTAAATTAATCTCTTCTCAGTACAATATGCAGTACTAAGTAGAGTGATTTCAAGATATGTATATATTCAGTTCTTATTAAATACTCAAATATGCCTATTTTTCCAGTGAGAGCCTTAAGGCTCACATTTGAATATCACTTCTAAACATTCCTATCAGTAAAAAAAAATATAACAACAGGTCATTTAGTACATATCTGTATGCGTAGGTCTAGACACATAAAGCTCACACACATTCGCACCCATTTAGTTGTGTCATTTTTCTGCCCCAGCCAAACTCTTACTCAGAGTTGAGTCTACAAGTGGGTTCAACTAGGAAGACTGGGACCATACAGCTGAGTTTCATCCATGCCCATCCCGCACCAAATCAGTGCCCATCTTGCAACTTGCGCCAAATCAGTGCCCATCTTGTGCCAAATTCGGCAAAGATAAGTGATTGCTCATTCTTCATTTTCGTTGTCCTGAGTGTTGTTTGTCTCGCTGCAAGAGTCCCTCCTATGTCCCTACAGACTGCAGTTCAGCAGGCAATTTTGTAACCCAGCCTTGAGAGGAGCAGCCCCTTGCCCACCCCCTCAAAAGCATGGTATCCCAGGCCACAATAATCACATTCAGGCATCACTCCATCGCCACTCATCCCACATCACTAGGAACTGTCCACTTGTGACACAGGCTAGACCCGCTAATCACCAATACGGCTGGAAAATTCACTGTGCCGCCTGTCACTGGCCTATCACATCAGTGTCCCTCAAAGGAGAGCTGACACCTCTCCCTTGGTTTTTGCTGCTATGCAACCTCACAGGGAACTGTCAACTGCACTTTCTTTTTCTTGCAAACGTAAGCAAAGTTTTGGCAGATTTCAGTTTCCGTTGGTATTCAAGTGACATAAAAACAAAACCTTTTATCTATAGATGTCACTTTATAAACTACCAATATCATGGCATGGTATCACTGAAAACTCAACAGAACACATTGTTGTACAATTTTGTACACTTTTCTTCTTTTTTTTTTCTACAGAAAATTATGGGGTTTCTACATTCTATATCCTAATGGGGAAAAAAATGGGGGCAATCTGAGAATGACAAAAAAGTAAGTTACAGTTGTTTTGATAAAATTCTGGGTAATGTATTGATGAGGCTAGATTTTATCATCATGAGGTAAAAACACCTTAAATTCAAAATACCAGAAGCGCTTGATAATTTTGATCCATGCTAACAACAGTCAACAGACACCCGACTACTCGTCCCCGAGAAAAGAATGGTCGTCTGAAACAAACAAACAATAATACAAGCACATCTTGAAAAGGATATGTTTCGGAACTTTCTGTAAAGTTGTTTTGAATCGCATGGTTGGTTCTCAATTTGAACTGTCAAGCCGTAGCAGCTGACTGCAAACCCCAACAACCTGTAACCACGGTAAACGATGATTTCGCCGTGGAAAGAAGTTCGGAATGTGGCTGTTCCGGAAGTGGAATTTGCAAAATTAGGCACCGGATTAAATATTGAATGTAATAGAAAGTTATAAAA
>CM031613.1:70030463-70037963 GCA_018398815.1 Conus ventricosus
TAAATCGTGGCTAAGACGATAAAATTTACTTTCAATAAAAAAACTGGGCTAGCAAGGGCCCTGCCAATCCTTAGTTTTGAGTTACGTCAAACAAAAATATTATGAGGGAAAATCCGCTCGATCTTGCATTACATTCATTACTCTATGTTCAATTTGGATGAGCTAAGCACTGATGAAAACTTATATGATGGAAGGCCCTCAACTGTTTTAAGAGCTCTTCCGTCAGGGAAAGCTGCATATTGCGATTATGAAATTATACAATTCCCTAATTTACAGTTTAAAAGATTAGTTTGTGGAGGGTCGGATCATTAATATAAAAATCAAAGACAAAACAGGAAGTCGTGAAATGTGATAACCTGCACATTGTTTTGAAATAAAATAATACGTTGTACTAAAACATGTCGCGTGGGCCAGAAGAATCAGGAGTTACATTAGCGCCTGTGAGGTGTATAACTTTAGAATTAAAAGACCTTGCAGACGTTGCGGACTTTGAACAGAACGGTGAGATAGGCGCTTTGTATGGTTTTGAGTACACTAAAGATGGCGATTATAAACGCAAAGAGGTTGCGACAGCAAAAAGTTTCCTAAACTAGAACAACTGCGCAATCTAGAGGCAAATAATGTTGGGCCAGTATGAATATAAAATAGTTCGAAAACCGACCTCAATGGCACTTAGAACATATTTAGAATGGAAATAAAATTTGAATTCATAAGCCCATTTACATATTTTTAGCCGCCAAAAAGTTTCAGAAAAGCATTCAACTCTGGCCCTTTACATGTAAGTCTTATGCCGGACGAAAAAATAGCCGGAAAGAAATTGAAATAACGCCGTATGGGAAAAAGCAGTACATCCTCCACAGAAAAGAAACATTTTGTAAAAAAAGCTTCTACCAAAATTACAGTTCTTTCCAAGCAGAAAATTAGGAGACACGTTTCACAATGATATTTGAAATTTCTGTCTTTAAAGATGTGGAGAGGGATGGGGTTGTGGGCGTTAGTGATGACCTTATAAAAGGAATTAATATTAGCTGGCAAAACTTAGACGTTAAACGCCTTAACGTTACCATCGTCGTCTTCACAATGGTGAGGATATTAAGATCATAACAACAAGCAACAAAATCAATGTTGACTTAAATAGAAACAATCTTACAGAACTGATGGATTAATCTTACCCATTTAGGCCTCGTAGGGTTTTATTATACTGAACAAGTTTTAACGAGAGGTATGATAAAAAATAATAACTGGATTAGATTAAATTCTGTTATAAAACTATGAGCAGTTAAACTTTATGATAAAATCCCCTCATTGTTCAATGATTTGTGGGCAACTGGTTGTGGAAAACAATATTTTCCTAGACTTATTACAAACAGTTTATCGCTATAATTTTGATCATATTGTGATTTTCTGTCCAACACTTAAAAGGAACAAAGCATATCATGATAGAAGGTTTATATGGACAGACAATGACGTATATTTAGTTAATCCTAGCACTAAACTGAGTGAGTGTTTAGAATGCTTTTATAAAGTGTTTGAAGGAACGCAGACACTCTTTATTATAGATGACTGTTCGGCAGAAAAAGATATAGTTAAAAAGAGAAACACTTTGTCAAAGCTGGCTTTCAGCGGAAGACACGATGGGATAAGTGTGTGGATTTTATGCCAGAAATATAACTCGGTTTTAAAAGACTTTAGAGAACAGTTAAAGACTGTAGTGTTATTTCACATGAAAGACAGAGACTCATTTGAAGAATGTTTGCGCGGAAAATGATGTTATGAAAATGACCAGGAAAAACACAGGATTAAGCAAAAACTAAAATCTGAAAAGTTTAGTAAATTAGTATTAAAAACGGATAACCCTACACAGTATGTTTGTTTGTAGATAATCGTTATTTTTTGGTTATTGAAGTCTTACTTGTCAGAGAACAGAAAAGGCGGCTTTTAGGCCACTTTCGCCCAAAAACTTGGTGGAGGAGCAAGTGAGTTAGAATTGGTAAAATGCTGTTCTCTACTGGGAAGTTATGAGTATGAACTGTCTACGAAGGATATCTTTTCATGAATAATAAAATCGTCTAGTGATGTATAAATGTGCATTAAAAAAAAGTTCTGCCCTGCTACAAAAGAATACAAGGGAAGTTACGTTTTTTTTTAAAAAGGAAAAAAAAAAGTACAAGAAAAAAGAAACGTGGCGGCGGCTGACGGGGTCTTTGATGAGGTGATAATGCGGACTGACAGTGACTGGCGATCGTTCACTTCGTGTCAAGCCACCGACGTTTCAGATTTGCTTTCGTCACCTCCAGCTATGAAGTCAAAGATGCTCTCTGTCGAGGCTTTGCATCTTTGACAACGTGGAGACTTGCTGTTGTAGCAAACCAGAAAGATGTCTAGATTTCTTTGTACTGTGACCGTGAGCAATGATACGTGTTCCTCCAATATACGTTGACTTTGTACAGCATTACTGACCTGAACTTAACCACCAAGAAATAACACAGGCGAAAGAATGTGCTTTCTTATACCAACCTCTTTTTTGCGATCGAAAAGCTTGTTTGTAGTCTGAACGATAGTGGGGTATTTCAGGCCTAGTGGTAAACTGCTATAACAAAAATGTGTAAACGTTACCAAAACTTGTACTTCGACTAGATACAGGTCTTTCCCGTTATTCCTCTAATTCTTTTCCCTTTCTTGTATGTGTTCCTTGGATGATGCCCTTCTTTCTTTCCTTGTCATGTGTGTCCCATAACATGTGTTCTTTAATCTACATTGCTTACCCATCCGCTCATTTCTGATTCTCATTCAAACTGACATGACCTCTGAGTAATTGGAGTAGTCTACTATTCCGTGTAAGACTTGTAGTCGCCATGAAGACACGCATGATTTGTGAGCATGTACCCCAGCTGGCTGTATGTTTCTCCACCTGCATGTTGCACTTTTGCAGAAGCTGTGGTTCCATTTTTCATACGTTACATCTGAGCGCCGTTCGCGTCATTGTTGAAAAATGTTTTTTTTTTTTAAAATTCATATTTTATATGCAATATGGAGCAGACTCCTGATAACCTCCGGCTTTCTGATTTCATTGCCTCTTTTAAGTCTGGCCTTAAAACTCCCCTCTTCTCTCAGCAAAAGGTCTGGGTGTGGTTTGTCCATTCAAAGAGTGTGAACTTCTACACATGTATGATGAGTCTGACTGCTGAGCATGTATGTGTTACCATAGAGAAATCTGATATGCATCTTTGTTTGTCTCTGGTATGCATCTTTGTCTCTATATGCATATTTTGTTGAGTGCATTTCGCGTGTATATATGAATCACTGACATAATGTGCAAAGTAGAATTTTCTGTACATTGTATACTCTTCTTCATTTTCTTCTCATACAGCAGTTTCCTGGATGTTGTGCACTGTAAGTATCCATTATTGTTCACACATACACCAGTATTTGTTGGATATAGGCAGAACAAGCTTGACCATACAGCCACACATCTGCATAGGTGCTTTTATGTTTGTGGTTATTTTGAATTCTGACGAGCTACACATGTTCAAGAATCCTCAGTTTGGACAGAGATTTACGCTTGTGTCGCGTTCAGCATACATTTGAATCTTTCGTTTTAGTTTTCAAATATCGTAGTAAAACTTGTGTTATTCATATTAGGATGATGATTATCATCATTGTCATCTGTCTTTATCATATACAGCATTATCACTGTAATCCTTATCAGGATTGTTATAATCGTTATTTAGCTTCTCCATGTGGGGGATGAGCACAGCTTAGTTTGGATGTTACATTTCGGTAAAATAAGAAAAGAGCCCTAAATATCTTTCATATAAAAGCAAGAATACCAAGCCATTACAATCCAAAAACTTGGAAGACCATTTTTTTTTCTGAGTTTATTTTACATATACCTTCTACCCGTTTGTTTCTGTTGTTAAAAATTAATACTACAAAACCTCTAAGACGCGTCATACAGGTGTCGCACGCACGATCTGTTTCCGTTCGAAAACACTGGGGATGACGGCTGGCCGGAACAGGAAATGATATCAACAGTACGCTCCCGGAAACACTGCTTTGCATACAGTGTGAATGGACGAGTCAGCGCCACCGGATGGAATCCATCGCGCATGTTCACGCAGCTGGGATGACGTCGATGGCAGGCACGTGACGATGACGTCAACTGGCGGTACTGCAGATAATCGCCTGCAAAAACCATGACGATACTGGTGAGAGGAGCTAGAAGACATTGCAACCACCTGGCTCTGCGTTTCTTATCTTTACATTTTGAATGTCAGCTGTTCTTAGTTACAAAACATAAAAGCGGCTCTGATTTAGGAATTCAGTTGTCAGCTACAGAAATCAGCTATGAGCCTAGGCGAACTCTGCTTCCCGTTGTTTTTCTTTTTCTCAGCCCCCTCCTCCCCCCACCTTCATCACCCCCTCCTTCCTCTCAACCCCTCTCAACGTCGTCTGCTTCTCTTTTCATACACACTCACACACACACCCCCATGCACGCGCACACACAAACACACGCACATGCGACACCATCCTTCCTCATTCAATAAAGAATACACAAAATTTCATTTTTACCAAGCACACCCAAGTGAATTTTGCTGTTGCCTGTCACCTTTTTTGGATAACTCTACGACCCATCGGATGAACACACTCGCGCGCGCGTTTGCGTGCGTGTGTGTGTGTGTGTGTGTGTGTGTGTGTGTGTGTGTGTGTGTGTGTGTGTACTTTCTCTCCTTATCTCACACCATCTCTTAATATGTGTTGTTGTTGTTTTTGACAGGACACTACATGTCAAAACTCTGGGACCAACTCACACGGAGCTTTGGGGACAGGACGTCCTCGACACTGATGCTCCACTTGCCGGAAGTCAGCACATCTGCCAAAGACAGGAGAAAACAGACTTGGATACGGGCACTCTTGCACGTGATTGTGCGTCACTTCCCTTTCCTGTCCGGCCTGGCGACTGGGGCGGGCTTGCAGTCCAGGAACAGCGCGCAGGAGTCTGGGTTGGGCAGGACGAGAGACTTGTGGGGCTGACAGCTCGCACGTGCATAGCCTGGCAGAACATCTGACAAGAATTACGATGGTGACGATGATGATGGCACAATGCAAATCAGAATTGAAATTTCTGGAGTTATCGATCATCGATCTCAGTCCATTTGCGTAACTAAGAATATCATCTACAATGCAGCGTTAATGAGTCACAAGGAAACCAGATGTGATTTCTAACATTGGCAGTGATGTGCACCTCATTATTTGACAACAAGGCCTGATTTGTCGGTACAGTGTGATGGAAAGCAATCGTCACTGAATCAGTCACCGTGACTGGTTATCGTTAACAAGAATCAGGTTACAGTCATACATTTTTAAATCGAAGAAAACATGACTACACTAAACCTTGCAAATGGGGGGAGAGTGCGCATTGGAGACACACACACACACACACACACACACACACACACACACACACACACACACACACACACACACACACAGACAGACAGACAGACAGAGACGGATCCAATTCCTTATTTTGATGTCCATATATTCAAGCATCCCAGTTTCGTATTTCTTCACAGAAAGAATCTATTGTTTGGACAGACTGATACTTAGACAAACATTTACACGATAAATGTCTGTAATGCAAAAGTTCAGTGTTAAATAGCCTCCCATCTCTCATCCATCTATGGTCCCTGATTTGACAGATAGCAGTTTTTCAGCTGAGCAATTGGGAGGGTACTGATTCTTCCCCTGCTCGGTGCTCCTCCAGTTTGATACTCCCTCTGCTCTATAGTCCTCCCGCTTGATACTCTCCTACTTGTCGCTGCTTGGTTACCCCCGCTCCCCCCTCCCCCTCTCCGCTCGATATATCCCCTGTCTTAATATTCCCTTTGCTCGATATTCCCCCTGTTTCTTATTCCCCCGCCCACAACGGAAAGAAGCTCTTGCTCCGGTGGAGGGGGCTACGAAAGAAAATCTTTCCCATACCACAGTTTAAGACCTCCTGCTGGTGCACACAAAAAGACACACATGCCATGGGGGGTATCGGGCAGAACCAGTATCGAGCAGGGTATCTATCGATACGGGAGGATATTCAGCTGATCCCCGTACACTCGGCCAGTCAGATGTCATTCAAAGAATCGCCAACCACTATCAATCAAGTATTAATGAGTGCGGATGGAAAAAAAAGGATGCATATCAACACACCGTTGGAAACATTCGCTTCATCAGTTGAACTTTCTTCCCTGCCCTCTGTGGCAGATCCTGTCACCGCCGTTTCTCACACGCACATAACGCTGGAGTCGCACGCACCCAAACCAGCCACAGAACAGTTCGTCCTGGAATGTCTTGTGCAGACTCAAGGAAGAACCATTCCAATGTGTTTGTGAACAGCTTTTTTTTTTTAAACGGCTTTTAAAGACTTGACCTGAGCATCAGCCCGAGAACAGCTGGATGGGGTGGGACGCCTACACATACTGATAGTAGCCCTATTGCGACTAGCGTCGACTGACATAAATTCAGTGCAGTTGAACAATTCGCAACACATTACTGGACCGGCAAAGACATATTAAATCGCTTGCATGGCAAAAGTAGCAGCTCCTTCGGTGATGTGTCACAGCGAATATGGAAACACTGCCCACAGCGCCTGGCCAGGAAAGTAAATGTGTATAGACCCTTGACAATCACCACCTGACACTGGGCATCAGTTTTGGGTTGTGTACGCAAAATAGATCGAGCTGTTGGGGTGACTTCGTCAGCGGTGTCTTCCTTCATTATGGGTGACAAATGGCCAGATCATCTCCCTAACAATTAAATGGCTAGACCATCTCCCTAACAATCAGATGGCAAGACCGCCTCACTTACAATCAGATGGCCAGACCACCTCCCTAACAATCAATGGAAGGATTATCTCACTAACAATCAAATGGCAGGACCACCTCACTAACAATCAACTGGCAAGACCACCTCACTAACAGTCAAATGGCAAGACCACTTCACTAACAATCAAACAGCAAGACCATCTCACAAATAATCAGATGGCAAAATCACCTCACTAACAATCAAACGGCAAGACCACTTCACTAATAATCAAATGGCAAGACCACTTCACTAACAATCAAATGGCAAGACCACTTCACTAACAATCAAATGGCAAGACCACCTCACTAACAGTCAAATGGCAAGACCACCTCACTAACAGTCAAATGGCAAGACCACTTCACTAACATTCAAATGGCAAGACCACTTCACTAACAATCAAATGGCAAGTCCACTTCACTATCAAACGGCAAGACCACTTCACTAACAATCAAATGACAAGACCACCTCACTAACAGTCAAATGGCAAGACCACTTCACTAACAATCAAATGGCAAGTCCACTTCACTATCAAACGGCAAGACCACCTCACTGATAATCAGCCCTTGAGAAACAGCCAACCCAGGATGGAGGCCGTGTGAATGTTCTGCCTGCTGCGCTGGGCAGATCCTGTGTCACAGCCAA
>CM031613.1:70042963-70095463 GCA_018398815.1 Conus ventricosus
ACCGTTATAGCCGTTACTAACGGCCCATAATGGTTTTCTTCTTTATGGAAAATCTCAGAAAGTACTAGGCCGATATTTCTGAAAATTTGTAAGTATGTTCATTATAGGTCACAGATGATGGCTGATGTTTACCAGAATAGCCATTGCTAACAGTTAGACCAGCCCAAGACGGTTTTTCCTCTTTATGGAATATCTCATGCGTATTCAGGATAAACTGGGAGTACGTTCATATGCTTTGCATCTTGTCTTTCTTTCTTTTAGTCTTTACCAAGTCTTTAATGACAGAGGAATTGTTAGCCTCAGCAATTGAGCAACGTTTATGTACACAAAATGATGAAACAGATTTTTGACCGCAGATCTTCAGTGAACAATGCAAAATGTCTTTGAAGATTCTCATCAGATTTTAAAATAGAAAACAAACAAAAACAAAACACAAAACCCCCCCCCAAAAAAAAACCCAGAACAAAATCTACAACGTTTCGGTCATAGACCGTCTTCGGGACTTGTCAATTGTACACAAAATACATTGTTGAAGAAAGCTAGATTCTCTCTGTCTCTGTGTGTGTGCACGTGTGTGTGAAAATGTAGCCAGGGTAGGCATGATCACTGAATGATTTCTGTTCACGTTCACGTAAAGCTTGTGAGAGGCAGATGATAACATGGAATGGAGGAGGAAAAGTGTGTGTGTGTGTGTGTGTGTGTGTGTGTGTGTGTGTGTGTGTGTGTGTGTGTGAGGCAGAGAGAGAGAGAGAGAGAGAGAGAGAGAGAGAGAATTGTAGAATGGATGATTGTGGAATCAGGGAAGAGGAGTGGGGCAGAAAGTCCAGGCATAACCGTTTAAGCAGACATGACGTCTGTGGAGAAGGGGATATCCAAAGGATAGCACACACACCAATTTTATTACGGACTATATGAGCAAGCTGTCTCCTTGTTTGTTTCTATATGCCTTACATTGGCATTTCTGTAAGGCGATGTGGAGTTGTAAGCTGAAATGATTTGGAGCGGAGGGCGTGTATTCATTTCATGACGGGAGTAAGAGTTAGCGTACTTATTCGTTACTGACTGTTTGATATTCCCTGCCTCATTTAATATTTCATTTCATACCAATGAAACCGAAGTTCGTTTGTTTCTGTTCGCCCATGTGTGTTTCACGTGGTTCAAAATAGTAAGGGTGGCGCAAGCCATGAAAAAAATGTCAATTTATGTTCGTTCCTTTCTCCAGTTGTTGCTGTGTAATATGTCAGGTACAGGGTATATGAACAACGTTGGAAAATTGTTCTTTGAAAGCGTCTCCTTGTTTGTTCTGTGTTGGCGTTTCTGCTGGAGGATTTGGTGTCGTCAGCACCAGTCGTTTGGAGTTGTGGATTGAGGCAGGCAACACCTATTCCCATAATCAGATAAATATTATTATCTGATTATGGGAATAGGTGTTGCCTGCCTCAATCCATTTTTTACTGTTTATTACTGCCTGCCTCATTCAACATTTCATTCTTATACAAGTCAACCCGAGGTTACCTGTATTTGTTGCTGTTGTTCCATGTGTTTGTTTGACTAGATTCAAGGTGGAAAAAAAAAGGTGCCAGATCTGAATACATGCTGTGTTTGTTAATTTCTCCAAGTGTTGTTATTGTGTACGTGTCAGGTACACGGTATATGAGCAAGCTGGGAGCGTTTTTTTCGAGGATGTCTTTCTTTGTTCCGTTTGCTCTGTATTGAGATTTCTGCGTGATCTGGTGTCTGATTTGGTGTCATCAGCAGCAATTGTTCGAAGTTGTGAGCATGCAATTTATCTCATCATAGGAGCAAGGGTTACCCCACTTATTTGTTATTGATAGCTTGCCAATGACAGTAGTCTTGTCCAGCCCCCTCCTCCGTCACTCTTCTTTAGTTCCAACAGCCACAGTGTGAAAGGTCTTGACCTGATTACTGCTGCTCTCTTTCTCTCTGCCTGCTATGTAATGACCGCCACTTGTGCCCCTCTCCAAGTGAAAAGTTGTTCCCAGAGATCCACTTCTTTCAGACGGTTCGTTCTGAATTCCTTGCCAACCATGCAGTTCCTATGGTTTCAGAATCACCGAGACATTGCATTCTGATATGACATGTTGAGGTTCTGAAATATATACATTGTCTTAGCTCTTTGATTAGTAAAACATCTATTTATATATCCACCCTCGCTTAACCTTTACCGTTGAGTGTGGGTATCCCATACCCAGACGCTCAGTAACATTAGCATATCTTCGAAACCGCTGCACCAATTGCTGTCAAATTTTAGAAGTTCCTCAGAAACATGAAAAGCTTAATGCAACGTCATTTTCATGAGAATGTGTTAATAAACAATGACGTAATTGAGTGTGTCATTTGAACTAGTGGGGCCCGATCTTGTGGGTGTGGGTAACCCAGACTTATTAAAGAGTACAGTTCTACCACTGACTCGCCGGGCGTCGTGGGTGTGGGTAACCCAGACTTATTAAAGAGAACAGTTCTGCCACCGACTTACCCGGCGTGCGTGCGTGCGTAAATACGTGTGTGTGTGTTTGTGTTTGTGTGTGTGTGTGTGTGTGTGCATGCGTGCGAGAGAGAGAGAGAGAGAGAGAGAGAGAGAGAGAGAGACAGACAGACAGACCGATAGACAGTCAAAAAGATGCACTTCTGCGAGTGCGAATGTGAATGGTATATGTGTGTGTGTGTGTGTGTGTGTATGTGTGTGTGTGTGTGTGTGTTTTGTGGCTGTATTTGTGCGTGTGCGTGCATGCGTACATACGTGTCTGTGTGTCGGTGTGTGTTTGTGTATGTGCGTGCGTGTTAGTGAACGGCTCTGCATGTGTGTGTGTGTGTATGTGTTCGTTCTTCTCTTTAACGTCTTTTCACAATGCTGTGATATTAGACGGAAAAAAACCCCTCCCGTCTTCCTATCTCTGAACCTCCCTACCATTTCCCTTAAAAAATGAAATCTTAACAACAATAACATACAATAACATACTCAAAACATTTGTAAACATTAAATCAATGAGCTAACTGGGCTCCGTTTGAAGCCCTTGTGGCTGCCCAAGGAAGCGGAGCTGGGAGTGACCCATGTAAGTTCTGATATTGTAATATGCTGTGTAGGAGTGGTGTGTGTAAATGTGTGTTTTGTGCGTATGTGGATGTGTGTATTGTGCATGTGTATGTATGCATGTGTACAAGTGTGTGTCGTGCATGTCTGTATATGCGTGTCTGTGTGCATGCGCGCATGTGTGTGTTCATGCTTGTGTGTGTTATGAATATGTGTACATTACGCACACGACTCAGACCCACACTCCGGCTCAGGCTCCAATTATTTATTGCATTGACAAAACAGTAACAGACTACACAATTCACAGCAACAAAGTTCAGGAACATATTTCACAAAGCACAAACAAATTATTATGATCCAGGCCCAGAATTTTTCTCTCTGTGTGTGCATATGTATTTACGGGGGAGGGTCAGCGGACCATGAAGGCCAAATCAGGACTGTGTACAGAGGAGGGGGGTGAGGGAGAATTTGGAAAGATAGTGGGGGAAAGTAAGAGAAACATTAACTTCCACAAAATGTAAGTGCACTTGCAACATTCATTTGTGTATAAACTTTTGGATACTGATTGATATCCACCAATGTTAATAACTTTCTCTGTCTCTCTCCCCTCCCCCCCCCCCCCCCCCCCCCCCTCCCCCCCCTCTCTCCTCTCCTCTCGCGCTCGCCGCTGGCTGATGGGTATGAAATGGGGAAAGGGGCGAGGGAGTGGGGATAGAGGTGGGGTGGGGGTGGGCTTCATTCGAGCATGTGCACGTGCGTGTCGGTGCCTGGCTTTATTCTCTCATTTTTTCGCCTTTTATTTATTTATTTTTTCTGTTCGACCCATTTTGGTGCATAGCTATTCCCCATGTTGGGGAAAGAGAAAGGGGGAAGGATAGGGAGGGGGTGGGGCTAGAGGGAGTAGGGGGCGTGCTAGGGGGGGGGGGGGTGAACAAAGCTGGCAGTTGGCTGGAGGGGGCTTCCAGGTGGCCCTTGCCAGGTCCTCCATGGTGACATGGTATCCCTGAAACACATTACTGGTATTCTGTACTGACCGTCATGTGGAGCGACAGGGTGTATGCAGAACACATCATGCTTACAAGTTTCCCCATAAATATCAGGGATGAGAACAGATTTTAAAAAAGCAGAGGAGATTTTTCTGTTGGGGGTCTGGGGGCAGAGCCCCCAGTGGGGTCAAGGGGCAACGCCCCTGCGGGGGTCAGGGGCAGCGCCCCTGAAGCTGAAGCATTTTTAATATATAAACAAGAAAAATCCACATTTAAAACCATCAAAATATGTTTCTAGCCTTATCTAAATTGAACTAAATTTATCTACATTCTGTTATTAAAATCACATTTCACACAAGGCATTACTATTAAAACTAAACTATATTTCAGTTTTTCACAAAAGGCACATAAATACAAAAACAATTTGGCCTTACCTGCTAGTAGTAGTAGAAGTAGGCCTTTTTTCTTTTCTGCTTCAGTGTGTCCTTGGTAGAATATCACACTCTTTGCTGGCATTTGTCTTTCGATACTTCTTTATTTACAGTTCTCAAGAGGTTGATCTGTAGTGTAGGCCTCATACGATCTGTGAAACACCTACACCACTGAATGAAGTCTTTCAATTGAATCTTAGTCCAAAATTACACCTCTCATTGAACTCTTTTCTTTTATACTAACTAATGCTATTCTTAGTCAAAATCAACACTAATTTAACACCAGCAATCGTAATGAAGCCACGACTTCCGAAGCTGATTTTCTTGTTGCAAGCAACACATAACGCCTGCTCTTCACTGCTTTTGCATATACTATCTCCAACTCTACTCCCACACACCTCTTCCTCGAGCCAGTTTTCTTTCCAACGGTTGGGATATTTTTTCCTTTTTTTTGCGATTTCGTTCGACGCCATGACTCACAAATGACACTCGGTCGATCGGCGCTGTAAGCGGATGTGCAGTGGTTGGCCGAGTCAACCGAGTAAAAACCAGCCCATTTGGGAATCTCGCCGAGGCGTCTCGCCGAGATTGGGAGCAAAAAAATCGCGATAGGCCTAGCTTTTTTTTTTTTTTTCGGCGGAGATTTTTTCGAACGGCGGAGATTTTTTAAAAGACGGCGGAACGGCGGAGAACGGCGGAGCTGTTCTCATCCCTGAAATATGTGTCTAGGCTTCTGCGTTTTCATGACAGAGTTCACAGTAGTTGCATTATCAAGACATTGTCTGTTTTGCTGCTGTTTCTGTTTGAAATGAGCTATTGCCATGCCTTGGGTCTTAAATTAAAATCTCATATCCTTGATTGTACAGATGTGTCCTTGATTGTACAGATGTGTCAGACAAAAGAACCATGGCAAACATGCTTATCTCCAGCATTACCTGGTCATGGTATTGCCGGTCATAGCTGCCGGCATCAGAGTCGGGAAGCGGCACCTCACTGCATCCCTGATTTCCTCGGGGTACACCAGGGTCTTGTGCCCCTTGGTGTCCAGCTTTGCAACAAACTGAAAAAAGGACAAAAATTAAATGAATATGACAGTAATAATGTTTCTGTACTGGAGAAATGTGCACAAGAATAGTTTTCTTTATCTAAGAGCTGTGAGTGTACATTTTTAAATCACTTTTAGTATATTGCATGCCAGTTTGTAGTGTTTTATGGATGAGTGTGTGTGTGTGTTGGGGAGGGAGGGGGGGCTGTGTGTGTGTGCCTGACATCCTGGTGGTTGGGTTTATTTGCTAACTAAACACATTTTGTTGGTTACAAGATGGTTTTATCCAGATGCCTTTTCATTTTTGTGACTTGGTTGACTGTGTCATTATCAATGAATAAAAAGCAGTGTACATATTAAAATCGTGTCTTGAATTTTCTCGTGACACCAACCTTCTTTCTTTCATCACATATCCTCTCTCTCTCTCTCTCTCCTTTCTCTCTCTCCTCTCGCTTTCTCCCCCTCCTAACACTGTGTGTGCATGTGCATATGTATGTATGTTTGTGTATGTATGAGCTTGTCGCAATTGCATGTATGTTTGAGCCACAAAGAAGAAGAAAGACAAATAGCAGCAGCTTACTCTCAGGCTCCCCCAGAGGCTGCGGTACACCTCCTTCCGACTACTGCCTCGATGGAAGAGGAGGTGCTTCAGCCCCAGGGGCATAACATATCTGAAACATAAGAAATCAGTTCCAATCAGTAATATTATTCATAGACTTATATTAAAAATTCCAAATTCTTTTACTCTTTCATCAATCAACTCGCTCTCGATCTCTATTCAATTCCAAAATATCAGAAACGGAAGGCAGTGGAAGTTCCTCACAACTTCAGGGTAGTAATTAAGAAACAAGTAATATAATCCAAGAGTAAAGGCCAAAAAAAAAGTAAATTTCAGAGGTAAGAAATCGAAGTTTCCGCACACACACACACACACTCGTACTCATGTTCGTGCACTACACCAACCCCCCCTCCCCCCTCCATAATCTCGCCACACACATACATGCTAATACACGCATGCACACACACTAACACACACACACACACCCGTGAAACAAAGCATACACCAACACGATACTGAACTCGGGATTATCATTTAGGGTGGGGTGATATGAATTTCACCCTTCACCGTTCAGCCTCAGCAGCGTGTAGCGCGAAGTCATCTAGAGACTGGTGCCGTGATTTCTCATTTTCATAACGATCATAAAAGTTCATCAAAAACACAAAAGTGACTGCTAATTCCATTGACAGAATGCATCTTCACTTTATCTTAACCAGTGAATGTTTCATAGGTTGTTTACTTACCCCAGAACAGAAAAAGACTCGGTCAGCTCTTGTACGTCCATTGCTGCTGCTGCTGCTGTGACTGACGTCTGCTAGCCTATGGCGGGAACTGGTAGAGAAAGTGCCTCTCCCTTGTGCGGCCCGAAAATAATCGGCACTGCGTGCGGGCGGTCAGTGTGGGTATGTGATACCCACAGCAAGGGGTGGTACATATTCGGAAAAGGCTTTATTGGCGAGTCTGGGTGTAGTACACCCACGAGATCGCTCCCGTGTAGTAAAATCTGTCATCCGGTAAAGGTTAACAGAAATCGCATTAAATGGTCTAATGTTGAAAGAACAAAAACGAATAATTTTGATACAATGTGTTTATCTTATTTAATCTCTTTTTTTTTTAAAACAGTGGAGAAAACAATAATTGTAAGTCATCATAATTTCTATTAGAATCAATTGCTCTCTCTTTTCACCTCTTCTTTTGGATCACCTCTCAAATATGTGATCAGCAACTTGATGTTAATTGTCCTGAAGTTGTTTTACTTGTTGGGATTGTTTCTGCATACCTCTGTCCTTTCCTGTTTCTCCCACCGACCCTTCTTCCTTCATCCTCACCTGGGACATAATATCATGCAAGTCAAAACTGACAAACTGCCTCTCTTGTTTCTTTGTTTGATTTTCTTTCGTTTCTTTCTTCATGCAGTATTTGGAAGCAATGTGAACAAACATTCTCTGCACAAGACTTATAACTCTCTCCATGTGGCTGCTCAGTGAGGTGACTGCAGGTGAAAATCTAAACACATTTGAAACACTACTGCTAAAGCTCCGCCCAAAGAACCTTGACAAACGAATCACAAGACAAAAAAAAACGTGTTTTGTCTAGCGATTCATTTGTCAACATTTTTTGGGAGGAGCTTTATCAATGATTTTTCAAATTCTTTCCGCGTGAAACAAACCATGAAGAACAAACCCTGTTCTCATCAAAACATGTTTATTTCAACTTCAGTCTTCCTAAGGAAGAAACACACACTTCCATTTCATGTGTTTAGGCCTAAATCTTGGCTAGAGATTGCATGCAAATTTTATGAACAATGAAAAACAAAAACAAATCACTTTCTCACTCCCATACTTTATTTAAAAATAATAAGATGATGTGTTTCTTATTAACTTTTTACAATCCACTGAATGAAGAAGAAAACAACAACAGAATGTACCACAGACTGATGGAATATCATCAATCACTTTCCAGATTTTTCTAAGAATATATTCATCAAAAGCTTACATAAAACAATTCAAAACTGAGGGACACAAACGTAACACCCCAAAAAAAAAAAAAAGAAAAAAAAAAAAAAGTGCAAAATACTCTTGATTCCATGATTAACATGCAATCCAAAAGAAAACAGAATACGCAATCGTGAACAAAATGTCAACTGCAGAGATTTATCACTGGTAAGCCAAATAAACTTTACCAAAACATTGTATATGATGATATTCTATTTCAGTAGTTGGACTAATAGAGCAAAATGATTTCTTTCATTCTTGGTAACGCTCAAGATTCCAGAGAGATGTAACAGTGAGACTGTTAAAGCAAATGATCTCTTTCACTCTCAAAAAAGTTCCATAGACATATTACTGATATAAGAGCGAAGGTGAGGAGGGGAAGGGGGAGGAGGTGGTGGGGTGGTAGGGGTGGTTGGGGGGGGGGGGGGGAAGCAAAAAGCTCTCCCTACCAGCGATTTGCTTCCTCATGTGGATGGTGTACACAGGTCTTGTAGATCAAGCATTTTTCATGGCAGTCAACTGCTTTTTGAAATAATTCATCTCCTGCTAAAGCTTTGGGACATGATTCTTTGAAATCAGCACAGATCTGCAGTGTTTCACTTACCAAAGTACACGCCGGCCACAGACCTCAACATTCGGAGACATATTTACACATTCAACCTGGCTGCACTTCTGGCACACTGTGAGGAATAAAATACTATGTCAAGACTGCATCCTTCCGATAGTTATCATTTTCCAAAAAAACTCCTCACTTTCCAGATGACACTGTGATCATTTTGGTATTCCAGATGAACAGATACATTGCGCGTGAGAGAGAGAGAGAGAGAGAGAGAGAGAGAGAGGAGAGAGAGAGAGGAGAGAGAGAGAGAGAGAGAGAGGTGTTAAAAAAATGGTCAGCTGCTGCAAATGTGTGTAAAGACATATATGTATATATTATCTGTGTGTGTGCGCATGTGTGAGTGTTGTGTGTGTGTGCGTGTGTGCGAGTGTGTACACAAAATGACAGCAAAATCCTTTATCAGTCATCAGGAAAGCTTCATCTCCTAGTCACGAAATACAACACCGGTGAAAATCTCGTACAAACATGAAGCCATCTGCTGGCAGCAAGTTCGTATTCTTTCTAGCTGAAAAATTCCAACGAAAAGAATCTTCCACGGTCACACCATCACTTCTTCATTCCAAACAATTCAGACATCCACTCAAAAGAACAAAAACTTTCAAAGTTGGGCACATCCATACAGGGAATAAACAGTCTTTCAGAAAGCCCAAGTTTACAGCACTACTGAACTAACATAAAGGAGTACTGTGTTGAAATTGAGTTTTTCAGGTGCATTGTTTATCTTACAAAGGCAACTCAAACTTTACATCGACAGACGCTGCTCGAGCCAGGTCTACGATGGTTGAGAGTTTCACCACCTGCAACACAGGTCAGTCCACTGTCATACACTCCCCATCACATTCAGTCCCTTGTCTTATGCCCTCAATTCCTGTCAGTCTACTAATTTACAATTTTCATCTCACTCACTCCATAGTATTGAACTTCCCATTACACTAGGTCCAATTTACCATACTTTTGATTCCAGTCAGTCCACTGAAGTATAACTTTCATTACACTCTGTCCATAGTGTTAAGCTTCCCATAAGATTCAGTCCATCCTATTATGATTTTGATTCCAGTCAGTCCACTAAATTACAACTTTCATTATAGTCAGTCCAAAGTGTAATACTTCCAATTACAATAAGTCAATTGTATTATGATTAAAATGACGGTGACCTCACTAAATCACACCTCTCATTTCAGTACAATAACACTGACATTACAGGTACTATCACACAGTCATCAGTGGTGCTATCACACAGACATCAAACGCACGATTATACAGATATTTCAAGTACAATCATACAAACATAATTTGCACTATCATACAGACATTACAGGCATCATAAAACAGACATTGCCACACTCTGACGGATATTACACTCACAATCCCACAGATGTTACAGGTACAATACCACAGACACAGTCATAGACATTACAAGCATTATCACACAAATTACAAAAACATTATCACACAAATTACAAAAACAATCTTTCAGACCTTATACAGAGACATTACAGGCACCAGCACACAGACAAGACATTATCCCACATACACAATTACACATGGAGTACAGACATTATCCCACATACACAATTACACATGGAGTACAGACATTATCCCACATACACAATTACACATGTAGTACAGACATTATCCCACATACACAATTACACATGTAGTACAGACATTATCCCCATACACAATTACACATGGAGTACAGACATTTTCACATAAACATTACAGGCACATTCCCACAGACATTCAGGCACATTGCCACAGACATAACCGTCATCATTACACAGACATTACAAGCATAATCCCAGACATTACAGACACAATCTTCTTCTTCTTCCTAAAATACTGGTTCACTCAAAAACGAGTAGGTCACCAGCGCGCATGTTAAAAAGTAAAATAAAATATACATAAAACAGTGCGACTCAGACTGTTGGCCCCTGGAGCAAATTTAGCAACAAGGGGTCGCACTCGATATTCAAGAAGATAAAAGCAATGGCCAAATTCAGGCCCAGGTAATAGTAAAATATCAGGGGAAGTAAAAATAGAAAATCGTCAATATGCAGATCTCAAAACTGTCGAATCAATTTGTTTTTTGAATGAGATTGCATTTGTGGCAATCTTGATGGCACCCGGCAGTGAGTTCCACAGCCGTACAGAACTGGGATAAAAAGAATGTAAGTGGCTGTCAATATTTGATGCAGGTATGGTATAACATTGACCGTCACTCCTGGTGCTACTTTTATTCAATACTAGTTGTTCCATTGGAATATCAATTACTTTAGCTCTGCCTTTGAAAAAGGTGTTAAGTTTAATAAAAGCTCTTCTCTCTTCTAAGGGTTTCCATTCTAATTTCCTCATGTTCTTCCTAGTATTCCCCTTTTCTCTGATGTGGTTCCCTGTTACGAACCGTGCTGCTCTCTTCTGAATCTTTTCAAGGTTATCAATGTCCTTTAGATGGTAAGGATCCCAAACTGAGCAACCATATTCCAGTACTGGTCTAACCAGTGTTTTGTAGCAGTCGTCTTTAACCTTTTGGGGGCAGTCATTGATATTCCTGTGTAAGAAAGCTAAGATGTTATTTGCTTTCTTACATACTAAATTGTAATGTTCTTTCCATTTGAGACGACTATCTATAATCACACCTAAATATTTTGCAGCATTAATTTCTTTAAGAATAGTATTATGGATAGAATAATCTGATCTAATTAGTGAGCGTTTGTTACATATACACAACACTTGGCACTTTTGAGGATGAAATTCCATTTTCCAAGTTCTTTCCCACTCTTGTAAAGCGTTTAGATCTTCTTGTAGAATGCGTGTATCATTCTTGCTTCTGATTGTTCTATATACTAAACTGTCATCTGCAAAAAGCCTTATAGTAGTTCCAGGAGAGAGATTTCTACTTATGTCATTTATAAGAAAAACAAGGGCCCCAAAACAGTTCCCTGTGGTACTCCTGACAAGACTGGTTTACAATGGGATGACGACCCTTCCACAACAACTTTCTGCGTTCTCCCAACGAGGAATGATCTAGCCCATTTTAGCAAAGAACCGCCAATGCCAATGTGTTCTAATTTAAGCAGCAGGCCCTCATGGTCAACCTTATCAAAGGCTTTAGAAAAATCTAATAAAATTGCATCTATTTGCTGTCTGTTGTTAAGACAGTTACTAAAATCATTGAGAGTTGTTATAAGTTGAGTCTCACAACTCCTTCGCTGTCTAAACCATGCTGGGCGTTATTTAAGAAATCATATTTGTCAAGATGGTCCATTATGCTACTATATATTATGTGTTCAAGTAATTTAGCTGATATGGATGTAAGAGATACAGGTCTATAGTTCTCTGCTTTTGTTTTGTCACCCTTTTTAAATAAGGGAACAATGCTCGCATCTCGCCACTCATCAGGTATTACTCCCTGGTCCAGTGAAGCTTGGTAAAGTAATTGGTATACCTCACTCAATTCATTGGCACATAATTTTAAGAGCTTGCCAGGAACGCCATCGGGACCAGTAGCTTTGTTTTCATTGATATTGGTCAGTAACTTAAATACTCCTGCTTTGTTTACTTTGATGTTTTGCTTTCAGGGAGTTTATCATCATCCTTTAGTCTAACATTAATTAAAGGTTTGGGATTTGAGAAAACTGAACAAAACTGCTTGTTTAGTAAGTTTGCTTTCCCTTCAGGGTCCTGTATTAGGTTATTCTGGTTGTTTCTCAGGTCTGGAATCCCAATGTTGTCCTGTCTCTTACTCCTTATGTAAGACCATAATTTCTTGTTTTGATGATCACCTTCCGAAATCATCGAATTAACATAATTGGAGTGAGCAAGTCTACATTCTCTCTGACACCTTCTCTTAATATGTTTATACCTAACCAGTAATCTTTCTGAATTAGGATGTAGTTTCAATTTCTTAATAGAAACGATGTTTCCTTCTCAACAAACGTTTAGTTTTAGTAGTAATCCATGGCTGGTGGTTCTTGCTTGAAGTTATTTTTTGTAGGTATGTTGTCATCCATAATAAATTCCAAGTTAGTTTTTATACACTTCCAAAGATCACTGACATTATCTTTAACACTATGGGACCTCAAAAAAAGACGACTAAAATTATACGTATCCCTGCGCAATTTTGGTAAATCTGCTTGGTTCCAGAGTCTGATGGTACGTTTAGGGGGTTTTCTTCGAAAGGGTTGAAAGTTACTCTCTAAGAGAAACTATGTCATGATCACCCAGGCCTGCAATTAATTCCTGATTGCCTAAAGCGCCTGGACAATTGGTAAAAAATAAATCCAGGAATGCCTTACCACGAGTTGGTGATTCAACTGACTGTACTAATCCAAGGTTTTTGGTGGCATCAAAAAACTGAGTATTAATATTTTTACTGTATTGATTACCAAGTATGGCATCTTCACCCCAATCAATATCTGGTAAATTAAAATCTCCACCAATCCATAATATTGCCTTCCTATTGACCAAAACAATGTTAGAAATGTCTCTGCAAATAGACGAACATACATTTTCATCTGAGTCTGGAGGTCTGTAAACTGATCCAACAATGACAGGTCTCTTATTCTTGAAATTAATCCTACAAAATAAACTTTCACTATTTTTGCCTTGATATAAAAACTCACTGGCTAAGTTCTTCCTAATGGCAATCAAGACTCCCCCACCTCTTTTTCCAAGTCTGTCCTTTCTATAAATATCAAATCCTCCATTAGAAGTTCACTGCTGGATGTTCCAGTTTCTAGCCAAGTTTCTGTTCCAATTACAACATCAATGTTTTTTTCAGTGACTAAATTACTGAGTTCTTCCTTTTTCTTAATAAGAGATTGAAAATTTACGACTATACATTTAAGTTTATCTTTTTCTCTTAATGATTTAGGGTTCAGTTGCACTTTATGATTTGGGATTTTATCAGTTTTAGAATCAGGGGTGGATGCAAACTTAGGACAAAATTTCAAGTTTTCTTTTGGGGATCGGTCGTGGCGAGATAGGGTCAAAACGGTTGCTTTCTGAGCTGCAGTTTTCAATAGAATCTTCAAAAAGTCTTGAACTAAAGTTTGGAAGCCCGCAGGTAAAACAAGTCCATGATATATCACTATTGCATAATGCTTCATAAACTGCTGAATTCATTAACATACATTTAGTGTGATACCATGAATTGCAGACGTCACAGGCAAATGCTTTATGTTTCCATGTGACTCTCAAATTGCAAACTCCGCATGGATATTTTACTTTGGTGGACGGACCAGGATTGAGTTCAATGTCTCCTGATAGGATAAGGCTTAAAAACCATGATTTAACTCCTCTATGTCTAACTCTTTTAATCAAACAATTCCTTATCACTGTACTATCTCTCAGACATTACAGGCACAATCACATAGACATTACAGGCACAATCACATAGACATTACAGGCACAATCACATAGACATTACAGGCACAATCACATAGACATTACAGGCACAATCACTGACATTACAGGCACAATCACACAGACATTACAGGCACAATCACATAGACATTACAGGCACAATCACTGACATTACAGGCACAATCACATAGACATTACAAGCACAAGCACACAAGATTATAGGCCTAATTATTCTGACATTATGCACAGACATTACTGGTACAATCCCACAGAGATGACAGGCACAATTCCACAAACATTACAACCACAATCATTCAGACATTACATACAGACATTACAGTCATAATTTCACAGACATTACAACCACAATCACTCAGACATTACATACAGACATGTATGCACAATCACACAGACATTACAGGCACCATTAAACATATATCATGGGCACTATCATGTAGACATTACATGCACCATCAACGAGACGTTATAAGTACAATCACACAGACAGTACAGGCACAATCACACAGACAGAACAGGCACAATCACACAGATAGTACATGCACAATGACATACACATTACAGATACAATCACAGAAACAGTACACACACAATTGTACAGACATTACAAATACAATCACACAGACAATATATGCACAATCACACAGACATTACAGACATAATCAAACAGACATTACAGGCACTCACACTGAAATTACAGGTACAGGTACAATCACACAGGAACAATCGCACAGACATTGCAGGTACAGATAAGATAAGATAATGTTGCTTATAGCCCAGCCGACCGCAGAGGGCCACATCAGGGCTGTCACCACGTTAAAATCAACTCACCAGTCATTTAAAAAAAACAAAAAAAAAACTTGCAGGTACAGACACAATCACACAGACATTACAGGTAGAGACACAATCACACAGACATTACAGGTACAGACACAATCACACAGATATCACAGGTACAGACACAATCACACAGATATCACAGGTACAGACACAATCACACAGATATCACAGGTACAGACACAATCACACAGATATCACAGGTACAGACACAATCACACAGACATTACAGGTACAGGCACAATCACACAGACATTACAGGTACAGACACAATCACACAGACATTACAGGTAGAGACACAATCACACAGACATTACAGGTACAGACACAATCACACAGACATTACAGGTAGAGACACAATCACACAGACATTACAGGTAGAGACACAATCACACAGACATTACAGGTACAGACACAATCACACAGACATTACAGGTAGAGACACAATCACACAGATATTACAGGTACAGACACAATCACACAGATATCACAGGTACAGACACAATCACACAGATATCACAGGTACAGACACAATCACACAGATATTACAGGTACAGACACAATCACACAGACATTACAGGTAGAGACACAATCACACAGCTATTACAGGTACAGGCACAAACACTGTCATCACAGGCACAACCCCACAAGCATTAAGGCACAAACGTACAAACACTACAGGCCCAGTCACACAGGCATCACATGCACAATCAAACATAAAAAACAAAACGGGCAGTCACACAGACATTGCGGACACCATCATACACCACATCAGGTGCAGACAGAGTTTTACCATTTGTGCAGCCTCATCCAAATTATCACAGGCCAGAATCTTCATGCCGCTGGAGGCAATGATGGCTTTGGCGTCGTCCACCCTGGTGCCTGCCAACAGCACAGGGAACACCCCACACCCCAAGTTACATCTCTTTTAGCAGTCATCAAAGAACACCCCACACCCCAAGTTACATCTCTTTTAGCAGTCATCAAAGAACACCCCACACCCCAAGTTACATCTCTTTTAGCAGTCACCAAAGAACACCCCACACCCCAAGTTACATCTCTTTTAGCAGTCACCAAAGAACACCCCACACCCCAAGTTACATCTCTTTTAGCAGTCATCAAAGAACACCCCGCACCCCAAGTTACATCTCTTTTAGCAGTCATCAAAGAACACCCCACACCCCAAGTTACATCTCTTTTAGCAGTCATCAAAGAACACCCCGCACCCCAAGTTACATCTCTTTTAGCAGTCATCAAAGAACACCCCGCACCCCAAGTTACATCTCTTTTAGCAGTCACCAAAGAACACCCCACACCCCAAGTTACATCTCTTTTAGCAGTCATCAAAGAACACCCCGCACCCCAAGTTACATCTCTTTTAGCAGTCACCAAAGAACACCCCACACCCCAAGTTACATCTCTTTTAGCAGTCATCAAAGAACACCCCGCACCCCAAGTTACATCTCTTTTAGCAGTCACCAAAGAACACCCCACACCCCAAGTTACATCTCTTTTAGCAGTCACCAAAGAACACCCCGCACCCCAAGTTACATCTCTTTTAGCAGTCACCAAAGAACACCCCGCACCCCAAGTTACATCTCTTTTAGCAGTCACCAAAGAACACCCCACACCCCAAGTTACATCTCTTTTAGCAGTCACCAAAGAACACCCCGCACCCCAAGTTACATCTCTTTTAGCAGTCACCAAAGAACACCCCGCACCCCAAGTTACATCTCTTTTAGCAGTCACCAAAGAACACCCCACACCCCAAGTTACATCTCTTTTAGCGGTCTTCAAAGAACACCCCACATCCCAAGTTACATCTCTTTTAGCAGTCACCAAAGAACACCCCACACCCCAAGTTACATCTCTTTTAGCAGTCATCAAAGAACATCCCGCACCCCAAGTTACATCTCTTTTAGCAGTCATCAAAGAACATCCCGCACCCCAAGTTACATCTCTTTTAGCAGTCATTAAAGAACACCCCACACCCCAAGTTACATTTCTATTACCAGTCATTAAACGAAACGCTAAAAAATTTCAGAGGCAAAATACACAATAACTCTGAATGCCTTGAGGTTCATCAATATTTGTTATATATCTGGACTCATATGTGTGTGTATGTGTGCGGATGCGTGTGTGTGTGTGTGTGTGTGTGTGTGTGTGTGTGTGTGTGTGTAAGTGTGTATGTGTGTGTGTGTGTAAGTGCACACAGGTTTGGGTACGCATACATGTAAGTGTGTGCGTTGCTTTTTAAATTTTCACAGCATGCTATACGGCATCAGCTCCAAAGAAATTTACCAAAGATATAAAATACTGAGTACATATGTGGAATTTCTAAAAATCAGACAATGTTTTGATATTTTCAGTCCTGCGTGACTCCACAGTAACAGACCTTGCAATCGGACGACGATGGGTATTTTCATGTCTAGTTCTGATGCTGCTACCACAATGCCTTGGGCGATGATGTCACAGCGCATAATGCCGCCAAAAATGTTCACCAAGATCGCATTGACCTGAAAAATCAAAATTATCTGTGCATGCATAAACACAACAAATGCATAGGCAAACACATTTGGCACGTAGAATTTCGTTGAAAATCATTTTAAGTGAAAACATGTTTAACTAAAGAACATATGAACACACACACATACAACCACTGGAGGACTGAATCAAATATATTGTCAGATTAAAGAGAAGTAAAAAAGATTAAAAGTGTTCTTTTTTCTTCTTCTGTCATAGCTGCAGCTTCATTTATAACATAAATGTGACTGTGTGCTTGGAAACATAAATAATTTTGAATGCTGACATGCTGACATTGCTGACATTGGACCACATAACCAACGAACAAATCCGACAGACCATCCAGAAAAACTTAGGTCCCTATGAAGATCTGCTCACTACAGTGAAGAAATGGTCACACAACAAGATCCAGTGGCCTATCGAAAATAATCCTTCAGGGAGCCGTGGAGGGGAGCAGAAGGAGAGGCAGACAGAAGAAAAAATGGGCGGACAATATTGCAGAGTGGACAGGCAAACCTTTTGCTGAAACCCAGGCTCTCGCTCATGACCGGGACAGATGGAGGAAAGTGGTGTACAGCGAATCCAGGCGGCGCCCCTACGACTCCATAAGGAGTTAAGGGCGCAAGGCAAGGCAGGCTGACATCGTGTGACCTACATCTCATTCTTAATACCGACTTCTTCCAAAATTATGCAGTCAGTTTTTTGTGCTCCCTAGAGGAGAACTTCTTTATTTCTAGCCCTCCTATCCTCTTGTATGGTCAGCTGTACCAGTTGATTAATTGATGTGGTGCTGAATGGGCATTCCCTGAAGTTATTAACTGTAAGTGTGCTATGCCATAATCTTTAAGTCTTTTAAATTTTTTTTTTTAATGATTTGAATCATTTACAGACCAGGAGAAATTGTGGATAATGGAATTTTATCCACAAAATGTCAAGTGTTTAATGATAAGTAATCAATAAAACATTTTGTGGTTTATTTCATTCATTTTGGTGTGATGGGAGAGCTGCCAAGTGCTTTGGTGCTACAACTGATAGTAAAATGAAATGCATATTGACCCCTACACTGGTTGTTGTGACAAAAGTCATGCTACTTTTTGTATACTGTCAACTGGTTATCATCAAGTAAGTCGCAGATCTGTTTGATTGCTTATACTTACTGTTCTTGTATAAAAAAAAAAAGCTATTACTTGGCTCTCCATTCATTAGAATATTGATTCGCTGGGCCCAGCAATCTGCATTTCCAGTGTTCAAACATATCATCTGTCAGCGAGTGTTAGATGTACTGCATGCTGGGTCAAAATGGCTGCTGCTTGACAAACACTGAGAGATTGTAATGTCTTGAGGCTTTTTCAAAGATTTTCTTTTAAACTAATTTAAACATAAAAGAAAGTGAGCAAAATAAAGATGCTGACCTGCAAGAGCTCATATTTCTGGAGCTCTCAAAACTTTAGATCAGATCCCAAGCATTAATAACTTCATTCGTGGATACTGATTTCAGCTAGAGTAGTGAGGAGAGGGATGGGGTGGAAATGGGACGCAATGATCAAGACGCCATTTGACCATCAAAATTCTCAGCATTTTGGCCTCAAATTTTCCACAAAAATCACAACCTTTGGATTCTTTCTTTTCATTCATCAGTTCTTTGGTGATGAACTGATCAATATTTGATCGAGCAAGCAAACTTGTGGGGTGTGATGGAAAATCAATGCTGTGAACTTGAACCACACTCATAGTCAGCCTGCCTTTGTCCCATTTTTTTGTTCTCGCTTTTACATGTCTGTTCCCTTTTACTGATGCTTTTTACTATTCCTTTTCATTACAATTGAGAACAAGATGAAATGCATTTTACTGAAATCCTTTTTTGATCTGAAGGCAATGTCTGTACACATGAGTGTTCACGCAGAAGTGGGTAAGGTGAGTGATTGAGTCAGTGTGTGCGGGTGCGAGTGTGGAGAGTTGGGGGCCAGTGTTTTGTGCAAGGGCACAGAGGTCATCAGTATACTATGTGTGTGTGTGTGTGTGTGTGTGGTGTGTGTGTGTGTGTGTGTGTGTGTGTGTGTGTGGTGTGTGTGAGTGTGTGTGTGTGCGTGTGTGTGTGAGGCTGCATGTGTTTGTGCGTTTATGTATACTTGTGAGCATGTATGTGCGTGTCTAAGTGTGTGTGTGGCAAGCTAGTACCTATCCAGGCATTCATCATGGAGTGTGTATACATGGGAGAAAGCAGGTATTCAAGATGTGCCCATGTATGTATGCCAGCTCCACCAAACCCAGGGATTAACCAGGCTCCCAATATATGTTTGCGCTTCACGCACGCAACGACATCACCATAAAATGTCAGACAAAGGGTTGAAACATTCAACAAAATGTTTGCCAGTAAGTACAGTGATATCAATATCGAATGTGTCCACTCTGAGACTTTGATAAAAGAGCTTGAAAACAGACCAAACTTGGCAACATTCTATTTGAAATGCATCCTCTTCAGCAGAATACAACAAACTGCATTTTGACAAATGTTTTGCTGTGCATGAGTCATCAATACTGAATGAAGTTATTTCAAGGGAATTCACTCCCCCCCACACACATATAAACATGCACACACACACACACACACACACACACACACACACACACACACACACACAAACATGTACACACATACACAAGATGGTGAAACAAGCATTTCCATTTCCATCAAACTAACAGCTTCCTCATCAAACAATGGTGCTGTCACAAAATCACGATCTATCATAACATTAAAGAAAAAAAAAGATACATTTCAGGAGTAATCCTACAAAACATCTTGACTGAAGGAACATGCCAGAAAACCATGTGGGCAAGTGGGTCTGCTGAACCTGTGTGGCAGCTGACCCACCTTCCGCTGCCAGAGTCCGAAAGAATTAAACACTGCGGTCAGCAGGACATCAAACTTTCAACAGTCAGCAAGGGCTGCTGCTGTTTTCAGTCAGCAAGGGCTGCTGCTGTTTTCAGTCAGCAAGGGCTGCTGCTGTTTTCAGTCAGCAAGGGCTGCTGCTGTTTTCAGTCAGCAAGGGCTGCTGCTGTTTTCAGTCAGCAAGGGCTGCTGCTGTTTTCAGTCAGCAAGGGCTGCTGCTGTTTTCAGTCTGCAAGGGCTGCTGCTGTTTTCAGTCAGCAAGGGCTAATGCTGTTTTCAGTCAGCAAGGGCTGCTGCTGTTTTCAGTCTGCAAGGGCCGCTGCTGTTTTCAGTCAGCAAGGGCTGCTGCTGTTTTCAGTCAGCAAGGGCTGCTGCTGTTTTCAGTCAGCAAGGGCTAATGCTGTTTTCAGTCAGCAAGGGCTGCTGTTGTTTTCAGTCAGCAAGGGCTAATGCTGTTTTCAGTCAGCAAAGGCTGCTGCCGTTTTCAGTCAGCAAGGGCTAATGCTGTTTTCAGTCAGCAAGGGCTGCTGCTGTTTTCAGTCTGCAAGGGCTGCTGCTGTTTTCAGTCAGCAAGGGCAGCGTGCTGCTGTTTTCAGTCAGCAAGGGCTGCTGCTGTTTTCAGTCAGCAAGGGCTGCTGCTGTTTTCAGTCAGCAAGGGCTGCTGCTGTTTTCAGTCTGCAAGGGCCGCTGCTGTTTTCAGTCAGCAAGGGCTAATGCTGTTTTCAGTCAGCAAGGGCTGCTGCTGTTTTCAGTCTGCAAGGGCCGCTGCTGTTTTCAGTCAGTAAGGGCTGCTGCTGTTTTCTTGCAGAAAGTCCATAGCACACACTGTGTATCTGGGACCAGAACTGAAGAAGTGTCATGAAAATAGTGCCAAATAAAACTTAGAAGTAGGGGAAAAGATGAGTGCAGGATGAGTGATGAGGGGGGTTAACGGGGAAAAGATGAGTGATGAGGGGGGTTAACGGGGAAAAGATGAGTGATGAGGGGGGTTAACGGGGAAAAGATGAGTGATGAGGGGGGTTAACGGGAAAAGATGAGTGATGAGGGGGGTTAACGGGAAAAGATGAGTGATGAGGGGGGTTAACGGGGAAAAGATGAGTGATGAGGGGGGTTAACGGGGAAAAGATGAGTGATGAGGGGGGTTAACTGGTTGGGGAGGTGTGACAAAGCCAAACCACCTGCCAACTGCAGGAGAATAAAGTGACAGCTTGGGGACAGCCATCAAATGTAGATTAAAAAGTTAATTATTTATGTTCTAAAATTTCATTTAAAACATGAAAAGGGAGCTCAACACCTTCCCAGAAGCTCTTGAAACTACACTATAGTATTAGTACACCGAAAGAAAGACAACAGAGAAAAAACCACTAATATTAATAACGTTTGCATATACAGAAACAACTTCACCATAAAGCATACATCTATGAAATATGTATTAGTGTTTGATATATGTATACATGTGTTTGGGGGAAAAAAATCTTCAACTGCAAGTCTGGGGTTATCTTATCTTTACATCCTTCAAAAGGATGAAAACATTTTTCAGGGGTATGCTACTCCCTAAAAGCAAAAGAGTGGGAGCACTGAATTAAAAGGACAACTGAAGAGAGCAACACAGAAAAATGAACATCTTGAAAAGCTAGCCGAATACATTTCAGCAACTTCTGAAAGGAAAAAGAAAATCTGCAATAAGTGACTGTTGCACTCAAGAAAAGTCCATTGTGTATAAGATTTACCTGTGGATGCTTCAAATTGTTCTGAAAACATATGGCATGTTTGTGATCAGGTCCTAAATACTGGTTTAGAAAGAACGGAACAGACCATTAAAAAAACAACAACAAAAAATCCCTGAAACCTAAACGGGAAAGAAAACTACAGAACACATTACAACTGGAAGCTTTCACATCATTTACTTTAAAATTATTGTAGCATACAAAGCTGGATCATCATACTTGGTGACTAGAATAAATTGGTGCCAACAAGCTTGGTCAATGAAGACCAATCAAGATTAACATATTTTCTTCTTTTCACTGTTGCATCTTCTCAAAGGATTTATTCCCCCCAAATTCATTGTGTCTCAAATCAGCATCTCCCCGCATTCTGCCTGCAGTCACTTTGGCCATGTTCAGTGGTGACGACAAACTGCTGTACCAGATTGTTTTTACATCTTTGAGTTAAACAGGTTGACAACAGCATTTTGCTTGTCTAGCACTAAAACATCCACTTGCCATAAGGTAAAACTTGTGTCAAAATGCTCACGCTGATCGGGAACTTTTAAATTTCAAGAAAAAAAAAAAAAGACTTCTGGATGGCAGTGCAAAATCTGATTACATAAATCAAAAAATAAATATTGAAATACTGAGCCACAAAACAAACAACAACATATACTTACGAAACAAATCTTAACCTATTCTTCTTCAGGCATGACAAGAAAAAACAAACAAACAACAAAGGATAGTTGAGTGGGTTGCGGTGGGGTGGAGGGGAGGTGGGGACAAATGCAGGCAAACCTGCATACACCACGTTATCATGTTTTTGAAGACTGTTGCGAACAGGACCCCACTGTACTGACACACACAAGGTAAGTACAGCATGCTAAGCACGTGTCTCCTGCCTACCTTGCTGTCAGAGGTGATCAGACGGAAGGCCTCAGTCACTTGCTGTGCAGTAGCGCCGCCTCCCACATCCAGGAAGTTGGCAGGGGAGCCACCATGAAGCTTGATGATGTCCATTGTGGCCATGGCTAGCCCAGCGCCATTGACTGCACAGACACACAGACACAGACACAAACACAGTGATACAAAACAGTTTGGATTTTAAAAACCAATTTCTTATCAAAAACAAATTCAGATCAGGGAACTACAATACACTCAGATGAAAATGACAGTAAGCAGCACTGAGCAAAACACTACAGGAGTAAGAAATCAGCTGGGACTGTGATTCTTCTTTTCTTTTTCCATGACTTTGACTGAAGCGCTATTCTGTGGTCAAACTCTCTTCGTTCATTGTTTCTGTAACCCTCATTCTTTCAATTCAAAATTTTTTATTTTTTTTTTCAATTGTCATTCACCTTCATCCTTTCTCACAATTATAAACATTATCTTGATCCTTCTTGTTGTCATTACTTTCTCTTTCACTGTATTATAAATGTCATTTTAAAAAGTCTATTATCATTCATCTCCAAATTCTTCTGAACAATTCTCGGATCATTTCTTGTTTCCCTCTTTTTATTTTTCTGATTCCATCTCTTTCTTTCTCTTTCTCTCACCGTCATTCACTCTCTCTTTCTCTATTAAAAATTCCAATTTTTTCTGAATATTTCTCTGATCTGTTATTGTTTCTCTGTTTTTATTATTCCGATCCCATCTCTGTCTCTCTCTCTTTCTCTCTCTCTCTGTCTCTCTCTCTCTCTCTCTGTCTGTACTGTCTTTTCTCTTCCACTCCATCCCCCCACCCCTCCATCTCTTTTTGCCTCAAACTTCCTGTCCCTGTGACTCACCCAGACAGCCAATACTGCCATCAAGTGCTATATAATTGAGGTCAGCTTCTGCAGCCTTGTGGTCACGCTCATCTTCCTGTGACCAGTCTCGCAGCCCAAAGATTTCCTTCTGTCGGTAGGCTGAGTTGTCGTCAAAGCTGATCTTGGCATCCATGCAGTACACTGCAGCAGGCACCCGGAATAAAAGACAAAAACCCACCCGATTAGATATATGAAGCAGAGTATGTTTAACAAGAAATCGGTGGTACCTATTTGGATTTCATTTGTGCAGAACACTAATCCACCATGCCATTTCCATCAAAATATTAGGAAGGGATAAAGGCACTCTAACTGAACATCTCATCCAGTGAAGACCGTCATCACATCTGTAAAACAATGATGCTTGAAGACCTGCCAGTGAATATCTTGACAAAACTCACCACACAGATCTGAGATGGAAGAAAATAAAAATCGATCTGAGACACTTGCTTTAAATCTAAGATTCCTATCCCGATTCAGCCCTGTGGCAATCAAGTCTACTATTCAGAAGCTGCAGTGGTAGTGAAGAAGTCTACTATTCAGAAGCTGCAGTGGTAGTGAAGAAGTCTACTATTCAGAAGCTGCAGTGGTAGTGAAGAAGTCTACTATTCAGAAGCTGCAGTGGTAGTGAAGAAGTCTACTATTCAGAAGCTGCAGTGGTAGTGAAGAAGTCTACTATTCAGAAGCTGCAGTGGTAGTGAAGAAGTCTACTATTCAGAAGTTGCAGTGGTAGTGAAGAAGTCTACTATTCAGAAGCTGCAGTGGTAGTGAAGAAGTCTACTATTCAGAAGCTGCAGTGGTAGTGAAGAAGTCTACTATTCAGAAGCTGCAGTGGTAGTGAAGAAGTCTACTATTCAGAAGCTGCAGTGGTAGTGAAGAAGTCTACTATTCAGAAGCTGCAGTGGTAGTGAAGAAGTCTACTATTCAGAAGTTGCAGTGGTAGTGAAGAAGTCTACTATTCAGAAGCTGCAGTGGTAGTGAAGAAGTCTACTATTCAGAAGCTGCAGTGGTAGTGAAGAAGTCTACTATTCAGAAGTTGCAGTGGTAGTGAAGAAGTCTACTATTCAGAAGCTGCAGTGGTAGTGAAGAAGTCTACTATTCAGAAGTTGCAGTGGTAGTGAAGAAGTCTACTATTCAGAAGTTGCAGTGGTAGTGAAGAAGTCTACTATTCAGAAGCTGCAGTGATAGTGAAGAAGTCTACTATTCAGAAGTTGCAGTGGTAGTGAAGAAGTCTACTATTCAGAAGCTGCAGTGGTAGTGAAGAAGTCTACTATTCAGAAGTTGCAGTGGTAGTGAAGAAGTCTACTATTCAGAAGTTGCAGTGGTAGTGAAGAAGTCTACTATTCAGAAGTTGCAGTGGTAGTGAAGAAGTCTACTATTCAGAAGTTGCAGTGGTAGTGAAGAAGTCTACTATTCAGAAGTTGCAGTGGTAGTGAAGAAGTCTACTATTCAGAAGTTGCAGTGGTAGTGAAGAAGTCTACTATACAGAAGTTGCAGTGGTAGTGAAGAAGTCTACTACACAGAAGTTGCAGTGGTAGTGAAGAAGTCGAGGATTACTGTCAAAGGAGGCTGGAATAGCTCAGTCAGTAACGTGCCAGACTCCTGATTCTGGTGATCCTGGGTTTTTCTCCTGGAATTTACGTCATTTCTGATGCTACTTCCCCAAAATCTTTCAAATGAGACTATAAACCAACACACACAAAACGTCTTACACACATGTCAAATCTCATCATCAACTTTCAGGTTGGCCGCTGGTATGGACGACAAGTACACCCATAGCATATACAGAAAGAATGAAAAAAAAAAACCCCATGAAAACTGACTGACTGACAGACTGATTGACAAGAGAAACGACTGGATGTAGCGCCAGTACACAGCTCTTTAGTCGGCTCTATTTGGGTAGGCTGTACGTTGCATAATAGAATGTTTGGACTGTAAGATGCTTCATGCTTGGTCTCAAACAGAGGACAGGCACAATATAAGTATATTAAATCACAATCATAAATCACAATAGAAGCTTAACCCTCTTGACAGGCGAGAACCCGCTAGCGCCCAACCGGAAATCACACGGCTAAAACGCCGAGCAACTGCCAGCGCCCGGTAAAACACGTGGCAACAATGGGCGCCGCCATATTTCTCGTAGAAAAGGAAGTCTCGCGAGAACGTGACTTCCTTCTTCCTGTGGCCATTTACTTCCGTTTGCAAAAAACTGCGAGTCGATACGTGCCGTAGTTCTCGAGTTACGAATTTTTAAAGTTTTGTGGTTGAAATGCTGTTTTTCGCCATCGCTAACCTTGATTTCTGCCGTTCTATAACGAGATTTAGTGATAAGATAAGATAATGTTGCTTATAGCCCAGCCGACCGCAAAGGGCCACATCAGGGCTGAGATTTAGTGATGAAGATACTGTGATTTGTAGGATTTACGGCATAAGACTTAGTGAAAGTGCTGGGTAATGAAGCTTAGAGTGACCTAGATTTCAACTGGGATGATGTTCCAGATATGATTCGGAAGAACGTTCTGAAGAAGATTTTTTTTTTTCCCCCGAGTAAATGGCTCATATGATATTCTTCAAATTTATGATATAGCAACATATATATTCGTAGGAATTTTTAAAATTATTTTCATTTCACTATTTCCTTTCCTCTCTTTTAAATTAATTTTTAAATTGGGTAACCATGTTCAAATTACGGAGTTACTTACCTTGCCGATGGGTTTTCGGCGTAACTAAGCTCAGATAAGTGCATACTAAAGACGGTTAATGTATGCTTCTGTTGCTTTCAGGTTTGGTTTTGGTTGTGAACAGCGTAGCTGTACATAAACTGCAGCAGAAATTCATGCTCACCTTCACCGGTGTTGTCCTCAGACATAGGGTTGATCTCCACCATGGTGGCGTCATGTTTCAAGAACACATTGTTGTACAGTTTGATGATGTCCTCCGCTGCCTACTCGACACACAGTACAAGGTTTACAATCAGTACAGGCCTTTCAAATCGATGAACACTTCTGAGATGACTTGAAAGCACATCAAGATCAACAGACCTACCAACCCCTCCAGAGATTTCAGAGAAATATTTCTAATTGCTGAGAGGAAGAAATGAACACAGTGTTTTGAAACAAAAACAAATATTTCAAATTCTTTTCCACCTTGTTCCCATCCTCCCCAGGATGGAGTTGAAGAACCAGGGGGAAGGGGGAGGGAAAGGGTGGAGAGAGAGAGAGAGAGAGAGAGAGAGAGAGAGAGAGAGAGAGAGACAGAGACAGAGACAGAGACATAGAGTCAGGGCTAAAAAAAAACCTTTATTACTAAAGGATTAAGATTTTGGGCAGTGATTACTCTTCCAGCCTTAAGGTCAAAATGTTCAAATCTGTGCGATCTCTTGATTTCTGTGATGAAATCAACTTTGCAGATTTCAGAATAGACGGGACAACGTTTTGCTCATTACACATATACTGTAAACATATGTCAGAGAGTCTACTATGTCTGGTAAGATGATTTTAAGTGTAGATGCATGCAAATTACTTGGGCCCATAGCTTTCAAATTTTTATTTTTGATTACTAAAAGCAATGGAATGGCTAATGAATCTGCAGCTCGTCATCTTCTGTGACAAAATGACTGGAAAGAGGCTGGAGTCTCATATCCATCAGATGATAGGACACTGACATCTTCCTGTCATGAATCAGCCTACTTTAGGAAATAGTCACTGAAAGTGTCAGAAGACCACAGTACATTGGAATCAAATTTTTGGTCTGTAAATTCGCTGATAACGATGCTGTATTCTCGTTAGCTGACATCAGTTTCTTATATTCAGGACACTATAGAAAGGAGCAAAACTTAAAAAAGTAGAAGAAATAGGTACTTATTGAATTTTTTGATGGAACAATGTTTAGTTGTGTAACCTTTGTCTGTTTTGCAACTTTACAAGACCACGTACACACTGTTACACTGGATGCCATATCTTTGTTATGTACACATAATATGATCTAATAATGGAACAAGTCACGATGATTCTGGCCGACTATGACTAAACTGATATAAGTTGAAGAAAGAGGTGCTTGCATCCATGGTCAGACGCTATTTCACAAGTCATTATCAAAATCACCAAGAATGACATTCTGCTAGCTCTAATACACATTATCCACCATCAGAACAAACTCATCATACCAAGAAAAAGTGGCAGCAGAATACCTGCACAGGTCTTAAACTAGTAGAGAAGCCGATCTGAAGGATTTGACCTGTACCCATACGCATTCTACATCATAAGGTTAAAGGTCACGCTATCTCTCTGTAGCAACGCTATGGCATATATATACTCCTAGTCCCGTTTCCCCAGAGTAGTCTGCATCATGTCGTATAAGGTACAGCTGAATAAGTACAAAGCTTCACTGATGCATGTGGAGTTAAGACAGCTATGATCTTGCAAAGACAATGCTGGGTAAAATCTACCATAACAGTAGATGAGACATACAATCACACTGGCATCAAACAAAGACTGACAAGGCACAAATACCATTATGAATGCTCATGTTAGCAAATTATATTAATGCAGAGCAACTTAGTGGAATAAATTCAACCAACAACTGAAGGGTCAACAGATGTGAATAAAATGTTAAGATCAGAAAACTCTTTAGATTATACAGTCCTAAGAGAATCTTTTTTTTAATCTTGAAAAACATAAAAAAGAGCTTCACAGTTATTCTTTCCTCTCTTTAAGATATGCATTTCTGAGATATTTTCTTTGACTATTCCAGATTTACATCACAATCAAGACACATTAAGCGATCATATTTAAAAAAAAAAAAGAGGGTTGGTGGTCCGGGAGGCGGTAAGGTATTTACAGACATCATACTTAAGAGGTTCTACTGCATATAATCCCACTCCCCCCCCCCCCCTCCCCCCCCACCTCCCTTTCCCTCCCTCGATCCTGCTGCCCCCATCACTGCCATTGTGACCGTAGCACCTTTTCCACAGATCCTTCACTGAAGCCCATCTCCTGGGCAACGTGTAGTGCTTGCTCCTTGGTGATACCGTTCATGATGTCCACTGGTTCCTTGATGATGGCGTTGGGGTTCTCTGCCGCCACTTCTTCAATGTTAACACCTCCCTGAGAACTGCCTACCAACACAGGGCCCTGCACAAACCGACAGCATACACACTGCCACTGGAGTACAGGAAACACATTGCCACTGGAGTACAGGGAACACATTGCCACTGGAGTACAGGGAACACATTGCCACTGGAGTACAGGGAACACATTGCCACTGGAGTACAGGGAACACATTGCCACTGGAATACAGTGAACACATCGCCACTAGACAGTGAACACATCGCCACTGGAATACAACGAACACATTGCCACCAGAATACAGCAAACACATATTGTCACTGGAATACAGCGAACACATTGCCATTGGAACACACAGAAGACATCTGCTGGAATACAGGGAACACATGGCCACTGGAACATAGGGAACATACTGCTACTAGAATACAGGGAACACACTGCCACTGGAACATATTGCTTCTGGAATACAGGGAACACAATGCCACTGGAACGTAGGGAACATATTGCTACTGGAATACAGGGAACACAATGCCACTGGAACGTAGGGAACATGTTGCTACTGGAATACAGGGAACACACTGCCACTGGAACATATTGCTACTGGATTACAGGGAACACAATGCCACTGGAACGTAGGGAACATGTTGCTACTGGAATACAGGGAACACACTGCCACTGGAACATAGGGAACATGTTGCTACTGGAATACAGGGAACACACTTCCGATGGAACGATGGGAACATATTGCTTCTGAAATACTGGGAACACACTGCCACTCGAACATAGGGAACACATAGCCACTGGAATACAGTGAACACACTGCCACTGGAATACAGCAAACACATAGCCACTGGAATACAGTGAACACACTGCCACTGGAATACAGGGAACACATTGCCACTGGAATACAGCAAACACATAGCAACTGGAGTACAGGGAACACATTGCCACTGGAATACAGTGAACACATAGTCACTGGAATACAGAGAACACATAGCCACTGGAGTATAGTGAACACACTGCCACTGGAATACAGGGAACACACTGCCACTGGAGTACAGGGAACACACTGCCACTGGAATACAGGGAACACATTGCCACTGGAGTACAGGGAACACATTGCCACTGGAATACAGGGAACACACTGCCAATGGAATACAGGGAACACACTGCCACTGAAGTACAGGGAACACATTGCCACTGGAATACAGGGAACACATTGCCACTGAAGTACAGGGAACACATTGCCACTGGAATACAGGGAACACACTGCCACTGGAATACAGGGAACACATTGCCACTGGAATACAGGGAACACACTGCCACTGAAGTACAGGGAACACATTGCCACTGGAATACAGGGAACACACTGCCACTGAAGTACAGGGAACACATTGCCACTGGAACACAGGGAACACACTGCCACTGGAATACAGGGAACACATTGCCACTGGAATACAGGGAACACACTGCCACTGAAGTACAGGAACACATTGCCACTGGAATACAGGGAACACACTGCCACTGAAGTACAGGGAACACATTGCCACTGGAATACAGGGAACACACTGCCACTGAAGTACAGGGAACACACTGCCACTGGAATACAGGGAACACACTGCCACTGAAGTACAGGGAACACATTGCCACTGGAATACAGGGAACACACTGCCACTGAAGTACAGGGAACACATTGCCACTGGAATACAGGGAACACACTGCCACTGAAGTACAGGGAACACATTGCCACTGGAATACAGGGAACACACTGCCACTGAAGTACAGGGAACACATTGCCACTGGAATACAGGGAACACACTGCCACTGAAGTACAGGGAACACATTGCCACTGGAATACAGGGAACACACTGCCACTGGAATACAGGGAACACATTGCCACTGGAGTACAGGGAACACATTGCCACCGGAAGACAGCGAACACATTGCCACTGGAATACAGTGAACACATTGCCACTGGGATACAGTGAACACATTGCCACTGGGATACAGTGAACACATTGCCACCGGAAGACAGCGAACACATTGCCACTGGAAAACAGTGAACACATAGCCACTGGTATAGAGGGAACACATAGCCACTGGTATAGAGGGAACACACTGCCACTGGAATACAGGGATCAATTTTCCTCTGGAATATAGGGAACACATTATCACTGCAATACAGGAAACACATTGCTATTTGAATACAAGGAACACACTGCCAACAGAATACAGAGAACAATTACCACTAGAATACTGAGTACACAGCCACTGGATTTCTGACAAAAAATCTTGTGATCCTGGACATGAAAGAAAAGTCACAGGAACTGAATGACTCATAACAAAGACACAGGAATTCAGACAATGAGAGAGAGAGAGAGAGAAGAGAGAGAGAGAGAGAGAGAGAGAGAGAGAGAGAGAGAGAGAGAGACAGACAGACAGACATACAGACAGAGGACAGACAGACAGGCAGGCAGACAGACAGAGACAGAGACTTTGACCGAGCCAGAAAGAGATGGAGAGACAGAAAGAGAAAGAGAGACTGAGAGAGAAAGAGAGACTGAGAGAGAAAGAGAGAGTGAGAGAGAGAGAGAGAGAGAGAGAGAGAGATAGAGAGGAGAGAGAGAGAGAGAGAGGAGAGAGAGAAGAGAGAGAGAGAGAGAGAGAAGGAGAGAGAGAGAGAGAGAGAGAGAGAGAGAGAGAGAGAAAGAGAGAGAGAGAAAGAGAGAGAGAGAATGAGAGAGAGAGAGAATGAGAGAGAGAGAGAGTGAGAGACAGAGAGAAGGCAAAAAAGAAAAGGAAGAAAGAAAACCTTGCAGTGTGAACTAAATTGGCAATAAAAACAATGAAAAATAAAAACACAGACTCCTACAAAACTACAGGATCATAAAAGTGGCCATCAAAACCAATATAAAAAAAAAGACAAATACCTTGCACATTGTGAAAATGATTTTTAAAAATCCTTCACTGCCGCTCAAACTATTTTGAAAAACGACTGCAAGTAAAATGTACAGTAACAGCAACAAACAAGAACACAGACAGCACCATGCTGAACAGTAATCACTATTAATACATGTACTTGTTCAAACACAGCCTATGTACATCACACTGAATATCTACCAATTAACAATATCCTTTGTGAATGCCTTTTCTAACTTTGTCTGTACACATACACATATTTCCAAGCTGTACATAGGTGCAGTTTTCAGTGTGTATGTACAGTTATTTGAATTGTGGCATGTTTTTTCTTTCTTTTTGTGTTTTTCTAAATTTTAATACCAACTGGCACTTCTCAGGAAGTACAGCCCTCAGGTGGCTTTTGTTATCGGCTGGACCGTAAACAACATGGCTCGACTTCTTCAGAAGAGTCCTGAACTGCAGTTGCATAATTGCTATTTAAGTATATTTGTTTTATAACAAAATTTCTATATCTGATAAATAAAGACAGCATGTAAAAACAGTCATCTTTGAAAACAAGACGAAATACACCACTTAACACAAACTGCACCTATTAAAGAGGAGAAAATGTCAACCATTATTTCACATAACCAGATGAACACGCTGGTTTTCTCTGTACTTCTGAAGCCTTGCTTCTCCTAATCAGCCCTCCCTTCCCGTGCCACCCCATGCCCACTCCTTCATTGCTTTTGTCCCTCGTGTAAACTGTGGTGATCTTGCAAAAGGTGATGAACACCAAAAGACATACTTACATCATGGGCCTCAGCCTGTAAAGAAAACTCAATGCAAACATTTACAAAAACTCAAGAATTCTGGCTCGCACACTAAACACATTAATTCTCTGTTCATAATATACAAATTGAAACATGAAAAAAATCTGCATGCTGTGAACAAAATCTACTTGCGAGTCTCATAATGATAACATTAACATCTTTCGGAGGCTCATAAACATAAAACCAAAGGTTATTGGTAGTCTCCCCTTTTTTTCATTGATATCAGATTCAACCCCCACCCCCTTCAATATTCTGTCAATTATGAACTTCGATGCTTTACCTACCTTCAAAAGAGATTACACCCCCAACATTCTGGATTTCCAGAATTCTGATTGTAAACTAATTTGGAAAACAAACAAACTACAATATTCCAAACAACAGCACAATTTTCAAAACACTTTCGAGTCATGAAACAGTAATTTCAGTACTTTCCAATCTACAGTTATAATGCGCCTCAATAATGGCATCTTTTTGTCTATATCACTGGTTGCTTCTCACAAACCTGAGTCTTTTTCTGGACTATGAAATACTGGTAAAGATTTAAGTCCCTTCGCCTAATGACCATCGGCGCAGTGAAGCGAGAGGTTTACTATGTCTTCTAATTCATGAATTTACAATGACCAACTTTTCTCATGTAACAAATATGTTACTAAAGAAATAAAAAGAAAGGCAGTAACCTGAGATAGAAGTTGAGGACACGAGGTCTGGTGTCAGGGGAAGGGTGAGGGAGGAGAGGAGGGGGGGGGGTGGGGGTGAAGCAATGGGGGTGGGGGTGGGGAGTAGGGGGTTGGGGGATCCTTTCAGGTCCAAGTCAGCGCAAGTACTTACCCCAAAACTGCGTTCCATAGTGATGGCAAAGTAGAATTCACGCCGTGAGTACAGGCGCTCAGCTATCATCACTCTCTGGCAAATGCGGCCATCTTTCCCTGTCTGCTTTGTGAACAGCTTGTGGTTCAGCATTTTCCCCGCTATATCCTGAGCCTCTTCAGCCCTGCAACCAGACGGTGTCCCCCAGTGAGCCTAGTCCCTTTTTCATAGTCTCCCAGGGTGCATAGTTCTGGTATTTGGTGCGATGATGACAAACGATAGGGGCCATTTAGCAAATCTTGGGAATCATGTAGATATTTGCTTAACTTGTCTTTACATGAGTACAAATCATATGGACATGTTTGATGTTTAAAACAAAAAACCCAAACCAAGAAAAAAGTTAATTATATCAAAAATGATTCAAACTCAGTATTTCTGACCATAGACATGTGATTTTCAACACACACACACACACACACACACACACACACACACACACACACACACACATTGTATTCATACTATTTTCTGATATTTGGTGGGATGGGGGGGGGGGGGGGGGGGGGGAAGCCCAGCGACTATCCATAAACCAGAAACCATAATCATGGAAATTCGTCTGCATATCCGGAACTCTGCTCCCATCACTGACAAAAAAGTAAGGGGAACTGTAAATGATCAAAACAACCATCTAACAAAGCCACATTGTATTTATGATCATGCAGAAAGTTAATTTTAATGCTTTTTCGTTTGTTTGTTTTCCTGTTGTCAATTTTTTCCACCTTTCTTCTTTCTCCCTTTTTGTTGTTGCGAGTTCTTTGATGTGCACTATGTCCACTCTGCACAAGGGACCTTAGTTTCTCCTCTTTCCAAAATGTATGCACTAGGACCTTTCCATGACGTCTAGAGGAGTGGGACAGAAAAACAAACAGACAAACCCACTCCTTGTAAAATTGTACGACAAACCTGGAATTCTCAACTGTGCAAGTGCATTATTAACAATGAGATCTTCTCATGCACAAAGTTTGTGCATACTGGGAGAAAACATCAAAAGAAAAATAAACAACTTGGATCACCTCTCTAGTCGAATTTCCTTAGCAGTGAACTTATGTCATACAAATGATATCAACTTACGACCCTTAACAAATGCCAGTGACTTACAAAATTTCAGATGGAGAGTCACACTGATCCTTACAATTTCAGACGCAAGAGGAACACAGGTTCTCTCTGATAGCTTTGTGCCCAATACTGGTTTACAGCAAGCAAGCATGAATTTACTGTGTGTGTGTGGAACTCATTCATCTGAAACATGCGGGCATGCCCGCGTGCGTGTGTGTTTGTGTGTGGATGTGTGTAAGAATGTGAGTGTATGCATGAGGCAACTGAAGGTAATTCAAGCTTTTGTCTGTTCTTAAAGGTTCCCCCTCCCCAACCTCCCGCCAAATATTCAAACTATCTAATCCTTTTCCCCTTTGGGGTTGTGGAAGATACAAAAACTAAGAGTAAAAATTTACTTCAGTAACATATCCTAACGTAACAAGTTGCAAAGCTCTTCAATTTTTTGAAAACAAAGTAATAAATGGTTATGTCACAAGTCACATAGGTTCCTTTGTCTCTTGAAACAAAGTAATACATCCTTAAGTCACAAGTCACTGAGCCTTTTTTTTTCTAGACGCAAAGTAATGAATAGTTATATCACAGGTTGGAAACAAATATATGGTTCTATCAAAGCTTTTGTTGTTTGAAACAAAGTATTAAATGGTTATGCCACAAGTCACACAACTCTTTAGGTTTTGGAGACAAAATAGTGTATGTTAACTTATGTCTAACAAAGTTATATATGGTTATGTCAAAGTCATACAGCTCTTTCGGTTTGTAAAACAAAATAATAAATAGTTATGTCACATGTCACAGAGCTCTTTTGGTTTTGAAAAAAAAAAGTAATATTTGGTTATGTCAAAGTTGCACTGCTTTTCTGTTTTTGAAAACAAAATAACAAATGGTTATGTCACAAGTCACACAGGGTTTTCTTTCCAATAAAGTAATAAACAGTTATGTCACAAGTCATTCAGCTCTTTTGTCTTGGGAAATAAAGTAATAGATGATTATGTCACAAGTCATACAGCTCTGTTTTTAGAAACAATGTAATAAATGGTTGTGTCTTAAGGAAGAAACAAAAGTTGACTGCAGGATTCGTTGTAAAATGAAAAAATAATAAAGTTTATAAAAACCTTTTGGTGGTAGTAGAATCCTTTTGTGAGGAAACTGACGTTTCAAGCCATAGGCCTGTTGTCAAAGTGAAAAGAAGAGGACAGTGTAGACAGGAAAGCCTATGTGAGAATTGGGTGAGAACATTTCATTTAATGATTAAATCTTAAATAAATGTTAGCGAACCGCCCAGAGAACGTGGACAAACGAGTCACAAGACAAAAACACAACGCGTTTCGACCTCTTAGGTCTTCGTCAGGTGATGTATAAACGAATAAAACAACGAGAATTCACTTAGCTTTGATCGCATCAGATCGCTCAGGGTTCAGCGCAAGGAAGAAGGCGTTGAATGAGTTCTCATTCAACGCCTTCTTCCTTGCGCTGAACCCTGAGCGATCTGATGCGATCAAAGCTAAGTGAATTCTCGTTGTTTTATTCGTTTATACATCACCTGACGAAGACCTAAGAGGTCGAAACGCGTTGTGTTTTGTCTTGTGACTCGTTTGTCCACGTTCTCTGGGCGGTTCGCTAACATTTATTTAAGATTTGTTTAGATTTCCGCCTGCAGTCGTCTCGCTTTGCAACTAGATCTTTAATGATTAAGTTGGACCAAAATAAAGTCACTGATCACTGTTCAGGTGTATTGAGCTCACACAGACACACACCACAGTTCACACAAAGACACCAACACACACACACGCGCACCCCCCCCCCCTCCTCCCCACCACAACCCACACAAAACACACAACACCACATACACACAACACCCCCCCCCCCCCCCACACCACACCCACACAAATGTGTGTCTTTCCTGTCTACACTGTCCTCTTCTCTTCACTTTGACAATGGGCCTATGGCTTGAAACGTCAGTTTCCTCACAAAAGGTTGTCTTAAGTCACAGCTCTTTTTGTGTTTGGAAACGAAGTAACATAAGGCTATGTCAAAATCCCACAGCTCTTTAGTTTCTGGAAACAGAGTTATCAGGGAGGATCAGAAGGGACCAGGAGGGTAAGGAGGGGATAAAACAGATGGCGAGACTCACGAAAAGACCAGTTTGACTCCTCCCTTCAGCCCGCTGTCCCAGGTTCCTTTGCCACGCCCTCCTGCCAACACCTGGGCTTTCACCACCACATCTGGTGCACCTGACTCTGTACCTGGACACACAGTGCAGATGTACAAGTCATTAACATTTTTAATGGCATGGTACAGATGGAAGGGAGGTGGTGTTGTGACAGTAACGTTACAACTTGCTGGACTGTTCAAATTCAACTACCCACAATCTGTGATCCTATAACCCTAAACACAACAACAAATTTTCAATCTCAATCTGTTGTACCTCCTTTTTTTTGTCTCAGGTATAAATGTGAATGGAAAACAAACTCATTTCACCGTTAGAGTTTGACACAAACTGCCACATAACGTGACACTTTTTTTTTATGATAATGATCATGATAATGCTATGCCCTGTTTTGATGCAGTTGTAAAGAATAAGCCTTTTTTTTCAGTATGGACAAGGATACCCTGTTCCACATACACAGATAATAAACAGCCAAGACACTCTTGGACCATGACACTTTTACTCCGGTCCCAGAGAGAGAGAGAGAGAGGAGAGAGAGAGAGAGAGAGAGAGAGAGAGAGAGAGAGAGAGAGAGAGAGAGAAAGTGTATAGTATGCATGTGTGTGTGCCTACATGTGTGCATGCATGAGTGCGTGCATGCGTGCCTGTGTGTGTATGTGTGCATATGTGTGTACAAGTGAGTTTGTATGTGAATGTGTGTGTGTATGTGCATTGTTGTGTGTGTTTCTTTTCTAGTGAACTGCACTGAAAGTATTACTGCATAAAGTATCTTTGGTATTCATGATAATGGAACCCAACCTCTCAAGCTGCAATTTGAACTCTATCCATTTTTTCTTTAATGCAATGAAGTAAAATACATATTCAAAATCCTGTTACAATTATACAGAGTAAAAGGATCCTTCACAAACAAGTGGTCACTCTTATAAGTTACAAACAGTCAATCATGAACTGTATTTAAAAAAAAAAGTCATAGAGAAGACACTGACTAATTTCCTGAGCTTCCTTCAAGGCCTCGTCTGTGGTGGAGGCCACCTGAACCTGGGCACAGACACCCCAGCATCACGCAGAAGACCCATGCTCAGGTATTCATGGATGGACAGGTGACGTTTCTGCTGCTGACATGGGGCAGGGGAGAGAGCTGGAGCTCCTGCTGATACCACCTGCACACCCAGTGAGCTTAATCATGACTGGCATCAGCATAGCCAAAATGTTGTTGATGCTGTTGCTGTCACAGTTTCATGCCCCTCCCCAATGCCAGTCATCCTTACTCCTCATATATAGGCATACACAAGCTCATCCTGTTGTAGACCCAGTATTGACAGTCCACAGTAAGAAACCAATATTTAGCCACCACGAGGCAGACCACCAGCAGAAACCTTGTACTGCTGCTGAGTTACTGCAGTGATATTCAGTGGTACCTGTTCTGACTCCAGCACACACAGAATATCACCTACTAAACCTCCAACTGATAACAGTAATTGCTTAGCTGTTGACCCAGTCTTCCTTCCAGGATTGTGCCACCACATCCATCTATTGACAGTCCCCATGAACTGGTCGACATTAAAGACTTTTGACACAAATTTACCACTGGCCTTATGTGGGGACAAAATAAAAACAATAAAAATGAGGTCATCACGAGAGCACAGCATAAAGGGCAACAAAATTTCGCAACAAAATTTCAGACTTTGTTTTCTTAACGATCAATAAGCGAAATTAACATATCGCTATGTTATACCATTCTGATCAGAGTCTTTATCACAGGGCTGCAGCTTTTGTTTCTTTTTGTAATACATGATGCACGCATTAACTAGACTTGAGAGCTGTATGCATATGCAGTTTTGTTCAGAAAATTAAGCAATACTCTGACAGAAACATCTATTCAGTATGTAAACCTTGATTATATGTTTCCTGTATTTTTACATATAAGCCAAAAGCACACTCAACAACTCTCACTGGAGGCATTTATCAGTGGAATTTTGTTTATACTCTCGCCAAGTCCTGTCCAAGGTGGAGTGTGCTACCTATCTTAGTTGGAAGATTGGAACCATAGTCAGTTAACCTCCAGGTTTAACTTCCAGATCATATCTCCAGTGACATGAATGTGAGAATAACCATCCACATAAAGTGAAGGAAGTAGGCCAAACCTACCCTACACTACACCACCATAGTGACATATATGATATACATACTTCCTTTATTAATTTTTTGAACATCAACTGACAGATCTGATTGTTAATGTTAAAGTTTCTTAAAGATTTTCTAGATATGGGATCAACTTCAAGTTCAAGGGTTTGATTTGGAATCAGCCCTTAATGACTTACAGACATCCGGTATGATGCAGCCAACTAAATCCAACAAAATGAGAGAACATGAGGTTTACTTCCGATAATATCAAGAATAATTCATGATCAAGTTGGATTAAATCACTGATTTGTAGATAAAGTCATACTACTCTCTTTTTTTTGATTGCTGTTGGGAAGTATGTTTCTTAATGCATAATTTTGGTTTGGAAACTGAAATTTATCTTGTGGCTCTAATGACCACAAAGAACTGAATGAAAATTATTTGGTTGTCTCTGTATCTGGTCATCACTGAGTCTTGATTGACTGGTGTTACTGGGACGTGGGGATTCTAAGCTGGTCAACTGGCGGTGGGTTGCCAGCTCTTTCACTTTCAGCAATATTTATTGTCCTGAACTTGGGCATTCAACAGGGAAGCTGGATTTCAACATGATATTATGTGACCTAATTCTACGCTTGGATAAACACTGAATTAGCCAAGTCATCCAAGTCGATGCAAACTGCATGTGACAATGTCAAGTTAAAAACATATGAAAAATGACCTTGGACTTGAAAGTCTAAACTTTTTGGAACCATTGCATGTGGAAACACGTGTTAAGCGATGTGCCATCCACTACCATACTTTATAATAAATTGGTCATGCTGCGAAGTTGTCGAACGAAAGTGCTTGGTGAGTTGAACACCTTGAGCAACCTTGTTCAGGAAACCTTGAAAAGCAGACGAACTGACGAGAGTCTAAGTTGCCATGGATTTTTATGCTGGCCCGTATTTAAATAAAAGGGTAATCTGAAGCCGGTGTTGCGGGATTTTCAAATCTGTGCACACATGTCATTCATTGTTAGCGTGTAACTACTTACCCTGGCCCCATGAACAGATAAAAGCCTATCAGCCACAGCTCGGCCAGTCCGAAAGATGTGAGAGGCCATTTTTGTCGATTCCAACTCCTAATTTCACTAGAGTTGTGTCCCTTGTATGAATGCACCAGTGCCTGCAGATCTGTTCGGAAAGCAAACTTTAATGCAAATATAGAGCGTACTTTCTAGCAACCTAAATAAAACGCAGTTGGAGGTAAACATTTGTTTGTCGGCGTGTTAATCATGAGCAACAAAGGCTTAGTTCGGAGCATAATTTTAATTGTGTATTTCCAGTTGTCACATTGACAATGTCAAGTGTCAAGGTTATTGCACTGCAAGCTTCATCTTGTAACTACTTTAAGTGTTTTCATCTAAAAAAAGTTAGGCCTATCTCCTTGCCGATAACCCTCAAGCATCACACTTGGAACCTCTTCTCTCCCATCCCTTTTCCCCCGCACTCCTCATCAAATGTGGGATGGCACTTTACATTTATTAAACAGTTGGCAGAAATATAGATGCCAATGTGTAAAGTTCATCATACTATATTTTGTTTCCGGGTGGTTGCAAAATTAAGAAGCCAAACTCTGTGTGGCTTGTATACCGTGTTGTCGTGGTATTGTTGATGTAGTATTTCCAGGGACTGGTGAGCGGGGGCTGGGATGCACAGCCGGGATTCCCGCAATATCTCCCCTAGGTAAAATATGATGGACAAAAAATGAATACAATAAAGAAACAAAGAACTAAAGACAGAAAAAAGGGGGTGGGTGGGTGAAGAAAGAACAAAAATGAATGGAAAAAAAAGAAAGAACGAAATGAAACATGAAAAAACGGGGGGAAAGACGCAAAGAAGGAAAGAAAGAAAGTTCAGGAACTGGGGGAGAAAAAAGAAAACTGAAAAAACAATAACTGAACGAAAGAAAGATGGAAAGTTCTGTACGGCTGTGGAACTCACTGCCGGGTGCCATCAAGATTGCCACAAGTGCAATCTCATTCAAGGGACAAATTGATTCGACAGTTTTGAGATCTGCATATTGATGATTTTCTATTTTTATTTCCCCAGATATTTTATTATCACCTGGGCCTGAATTTGGCCATTGCTTTTAAATCGAGTGCGACCCCTTGTTGCCAAATTTGCTCCAGGGGCCAACAGTCAGAGTCGCACTGTTTTATGTTATTTTATTTTATTTTTTAATATGCGCGCTGGTGACCTACTCGTTTTTGAGTGAACCAGTATTTTAGGAAGAAGAAGAAAGAATTGAATACGAATTAAAAGAAAATCGAAAGAAAGAAGGGAGGAACGAAAGGAAAGTCATGTTGACCCAGATGATGTTATGTCATGATCCAGACAACGCCCCACGACCAGGCTTTGTATGACTGCTGACACACGAGCAGATGATACCATCTGGCGATGAACAGACATTAAATAAACCACTGACACACGAGCAGACTCTACGAGCGGTCAGACAAGCCTCTTCCAAAGAGACAGCCTATTTTCCTTACTTCGCTCACTTTTCAGAAACGAGAATTTTGCATCGGAACAGTCTTTTCCTGTCGCAAAGACTCCAGTTCAGGCAAACAACGTCATCAACATACAGCAAAATTTTACTCGCACAGACGCACGAATTCAAACAGTAAGATACCGAAAATAACGGGTTGTGACATCTAAACTGAACTGGTTTGAGAATGATCGTTTTCCCCTCGCATGTGGGGGGGGGGGGGGGGGGGGGGGGGTATACGAAAATGCACTGCACCGCTTTGGACTACTCATATTCACTAAATGATTGCTTCACTCGGTAGAGTACTTTGTGTTAATATGTTCTTTACATTTTATCAGATCCAAAGTAAGCCTGTAGCCTAGGTGTTCGCATCCGGGCGATGTTGATGACTTTAAACCCATTTCCTGTTGGGCTGTTTTAATACGTAAAAGCTTACAAGTGCGGTGTGCGCTCGGACACTCCCACCTGTTCTGTTTTTCTGTTAGCAGCACTGGCACCCACCACTGGCACTCCCGCTGGGTCAGGAAGGACATTGTATGTGGTCAGTAGCCCATTAAAAAAAAATGCTGCTGATAAATAACATGTCAAGCGGAACAGATTGTCAATACCATTTTATGTACGACTACCATAATGAGATGTTGTCACCATAACGCATTGCAACGTAGGGCCTATATAATAGTGGCCACTGTGTTATGATACGTATTGTCTTGTCAATGTCATTAATACATTGCATTTCCACGTTAAATAGTACCATTAGGCAATGCATCATATTGTGTGTGTTGTCATTGTCGTCAATGCATTGCATTGTTGTAAAGGGCGCTGTATTACATTGTATGTGCTGTGTTGACATTGTTGTCAATGCGATGTGTTGTTGTAATGGGCACTGTATTAAATTCTATGTGTCGTGTTGACATTATCATTAATGCATTGCATTGTTGTAATGGGCACTGTATTAAATTCTATGTGTTGTGTTGACATTATCATTAATGCATTGCATTGTTGTAATGGGCACTGTATTAATTCTATGTGTTGTGTTGACATTGTCGTTAATGCATTGCATTGTTGTAATGGGTACTGTGTTACTTTGTATGTGTTGTGTTGACATTGTCGTCAATGCATTGCATTGTTGTAGAGGGCACTGTATAACATTTTATGTGTTGTGTTGACATTATCGTCAATGCATTGCGATGTTGTAATGGGCACTGTATTACGTTGTATGTGGTGTGTTGACATTGTCGTCAATGCATTGCATTGTTGTAGAGGGCACTGTATTACATTGCATGTGTTGTGTTGACATTATCATTAATGCATTGCATTGTTGTAGTGGGCACTGTATTACGTTGTATGTGCTGTGTTGACATTGTCGTCAATGCACTGCACTGTTGTAATGGGTACTGTATTACATTCTATGTGTTGTGTTGACATTGTTGTTAATGCATTGCATTGTTGTAATGGGCACTGTATTACATTCTGTGTGCTGTGTTGACATTGTCGTTAATGCATTGCATTGTTGTAATGGGTACTGTTTTACATTCTATGTGTTGTGTTGACATTGTCGTCAATACACTGCACTGTTGTAGTGGGCACTGTATTACGTTGTATGTGTTGTGTTGTCATCAATGTATCGCATTGTTGTAGTGGGCACTGTATTACGTTGTATGTGTTGTGTTGTCATCAATGTATCGCATTGTTGTACTGGGCACTGTATTACGTAGTATGGGTTGTGTTGTCATCAGTGTATCGCATTGTTGTAGTGGGTATTGTATTATGTTGTGTGTGTTGTGTTGACATTATCATTAATGCATTGCATCGTTGTAATGGGTACTGTATTACTTTGTATGTGTTGTGTTGACATTATCGTTAATGTTTTGCATCATTGTAATGGGTACTGTATTTCTTTGTATGTGTTGTGTTGACATTATCGTTAATGCATTGCATCGTTGTAATGGCTACTGTATTACTTTGTATGTGTTGTGTTGACATTATCGTTAATGCATTGCATCGTTGTAATGGGTACTGTATTACTTTGTATGTGTTGTGTTGACATTATCATTAATGCATTGCATCGTTGTAATGGGTACTGTATTACTTTGTATGTGTTGTGTTGACATTATCATTAATGCATTGTATCGTTGTAATGGGCACTGTATTACTTTGTATGTGTTGTGTTGACATGATCATTAATGCATTGCATTGTTGTAATGGGCACTGTATTACGTTGTGTGTTGTGCTGTCATTGTCGTCAATGCATTGCTTCGTTGTAATGGCATTTTTATTTTTATTTTTTATTTTTTTTATATATATATATATATATGTTTTATTCCTCCTCTCTCATCCCTCCACTCCACAGTTCCTTCACTTTTCCTTTCTTCACGCACTCATCCTTCGACATGGATTTAACAAACAATTTGACATAAGCATATCCAGTACATGTACCAATGTAAGAATGTGTAGTTATGAATAATAAATGAATTATGAATAGTAAATACAATTGTTATAATCTGGCAATTTTTCTTTGTGTTTTACTCAGTTTGAACGAGTGAAAAAAAGAGAAAAAAAAAGTAGTAGTTACAAGGAGGTTTGTTTTTCATTTTCAGTTACAAATAAACTGACAAACACAGAACATTATAGTGACAATACAGTAATACTAGGTACTATGAATTTGAGAAACTAACATGCACCCACACATGTACATATACACACACACATACACACACAACATATACACATACATACGTACACATATACATACACATGTATAGGCATTGTATTATTTTGTATGTGTCATGTGACAATAGTCAAATTGTCATTAATGCGCTGCATTGTTGTAGCGGGCATTGTATTATGCTGTATGAGTTTGTTATCATTGTCATTGATACATTTCATTGTTGTAGTACGCACTGTATTACGTTACACTTGTTGCCGGGAAAGAAAACACACACGCACGCACGCACGCACGCAGCACGCACGCACGCACGCACGCACGCACGCACGCACGCACGCACACACACACACACACACACACACCCCACACACACACACACACACAGACACACACCAAAGAAGTATAAAAAAAAAAAACAACCAAACAAACAAAACGGTGTACTGTGTCGTATTTGTTGAGATTCTGGATCATTTCAAATGTTTTGAAATGGGATAGTGTATTATGCTGCATTTGTCGTTTCAGATGTCATCTGTTTTGAAAGGTAATAGTGTACTGTATGCGCGCATCACATCTGCTAACCCGGGAGGCGACAGTGCACATGGAGGTTTGGATAGTGCACGTTTGTGTGTGTATTGATAGACAGACAGACAGACAGACAGACAGACAGACAGACACACACACACACACACACACACACACACACACACAACACACACACACACACACACCACACACACACTTCAATTCAATTCAATTCAATTCAATTTAATCCTTTGACCCCTGTTGGGGCATGGAGGATACAAATGTAACAAAGAGAACTACGAAACTCACTCAGAACAATGTGTGAACATAGTTGCGAAATGCTGAATTCTGGTGAATTGTAATGATCTCATTAAACAATCTTCCCATTTTTTTAGAAACTTACTAATATTCAAACAATGCGTCTTCCTTTTTGAAATAAATTACAAAAGTTGAAAACAGACTTTGATTTTAGATATTTTTTAGGGATGAATTTTTCACGGAGTTCATTGTTTTTGGACATTCCACGATGCAATGAAATTCATCTCCAATTTCACCCATTTCACAGTTACGACAAATACGCAATTCTCTTGGAACATTATGGTGTCTTCCAATTTCAGTTTGCAATTTATGGTTACTACATCTAATTTGAATAAAGATATAACATAAATATCTGGTAAGGTAGAAATAAATGTTCTTTTCCAAAGACAGTCTTTATACTTTTATAGAATACACACTTGTTGCTGTTTTCAAGAGAACTGCGCCAATCATGAGCATAATTATTTTGCAACTCCTTTTTAACACACTTACATAAGTTAATTCTGTTTGTGAATGAATGAGATTCCCAAACACAATCAAATCCAGTTTCAAATAAAATGCTTTTAACATAACTAAGCCATGGTGAAACGAAAATTCCTTTTGTATATAGTTCATGTAAGATATTATATACTTTGTTTGAATACTTTTTAGAATCAGGAACAACTAAGTTAGCCCAGAACCTTATCATTCTTACTTCAATCAGTACAGATAAAGGATAGATTCTGGTTTCACCATAAATCACTGAAGTCATTGTAGTTTTATTTAATCTAAATAAATACTTTAAAAAACGTAACTGTAACTTTTCTAATATATCAACATTTCATAACCCCAAATTTCACAACCATACAACAACACAGGTACAACTATGGAATAAAATAATTGTATGCAAACATCAACTGGCAATTTCTACTTCCTTGCAATTTGTAATAATGAAAACATTGCCTTGACAGCCTGATTATAAGCACATTTTTTTGCTTTGTAAAAGGAACCTGTTCTGCTGAACTCGATGCCTAAGTATTTAATTGAATTAAGAACCTCTATTTTTTCATTCCCAAAGAAAAAAATTTCACGCATACTATTTCGACCATGAAATACAACTATTTTTGTTTTATTTGGATTTACTTCTAATTGCCATTGCATGCAATATATATGTAAGGCATTAAGTTCTTTTTGCAAAGCTGATTTAGAAATTGCCAGTAAAATTGGACCATCAGCATATAACAATACAAGCAATTTAATAAACTGTTCAAGTTTCAACTCTTGCGTTAAATCATATTCTAGAGTAGAACAGTAATTGTCAATAAGGAACTGTTGTAGATCATTCAAAAATAATGAAAACAATAAGCACACACACACACACACACACACACACACACACACACACACACACACACACACACACACACACACACACACACACACGTTGCGCTTATTTTAACTTCGATTTCTTACAAAGAACCAATACCTAGACTATGAGGTAACTCTGCTTGTATATCAACTGATTGACCATAGAATTAGCCATGAAAGGGATGTATATCAACTGACTGATCATAGAATTTACCATAAAAGGGATGTTCAGTTTCTCAAACTGTGTAAAGGCCGCTAGACCTCCATTTTGAGATCTGAGAACGGTGCGATTCATTGGAAAAGATGATGGTGGACTGGATGTTGGGAGATGAAACAAAAGAAAGATGATGGTGGACTGGATGTTGGGAGATGAAACAAAAGAAAAGATGATGGTGGACTGGATGTTGGGAGATGACACAAAAGAAAAGATGATGGTGGACTGGATGTTGGGAGATGACACAAAAGAAAAGATGATGGTGGACTGGATGTTGGGAGATGACACAAAAGAAAAGATGATGGTGGACTGGATGTTGGGAGATGACACAAAAGAAAAGATGATGGTGGACTGGATGTTGGGAGATGAAACAAAAGAAAAGATGATGGTGGACTGGATGTTGGGAGATGACACAAAAGAAAAGATGATGGTGGACTGGATGTTGGGAGATGAAACAAAAGAAAAGATGATGGTGGACTGGATGTTGGGAGATGACACAAAAGAAAAGATGATGGTGGACTGGATGTTGGGAGATGACACAAAAGAAAAGATGATGGTGGACTGGATGTTGGGAGATGACACAAAAGAAAAGATGATGGTGGACTGGATGTTGGGAGATGACACAAAAGAAAAGATGATGGTGGACTGGATGTTGGGAGATGACACAAAAGAAAAGATGATGGTGGACTGGATGTTGGGAGATGACACAAAAGAAAAGATGATGGTGGACTGGATGTTGGGAGATGACACAAAAGAAAAGATGATGGTGGACTGGATGTTGGGAGATGACACAAAAGAAAAGATGATGGTGGACTGGATGTTGGGAGATGAAACAAAAGAAAAGATGATGGTGGACTGGATGTTGGGAGATGAAACAAAAGAAAAGATGATGGTGGACTGGATGTTGGGAGATGAAACAAAAGAAAAGATGATGGTGGACTGGATGTTGGGAGATGAAACAAAAGAAAAGATGATGGTGGACTGGATGTTGGGAGATGAAACAAAAGAAAAGATGATGGTGGACTGGATGTTGGGAGATGAAACAAAAGAAAAGATGATGGTGGACTGGATGTTGGGAGATGACACAAAAGAAAAGATGATGGTGGACTGGATGTTGGGAGATGAAACAAAAGAAAAGATGATGGTGGACTGGATGTTGGGAGATGACACAAAAGAAAAGATGATGGTGGACTGGATGTTGGGAGATGACACAAAAGAAAAGATGATGGTGGACTGGATGTTGGGGAGATGACACAAAAGAAAAGATGATGGTGGACTGGATGTTGGGAGATGACACAAAAGAAAAGATGGAAAGAAGTAAAGAACACACATTCGTCCTTTTTTTTTTTTTTCCTTTTTTTTTTTTTTTCCTTTTTTTTTTTTTTCTTCTTTTTTTTTTTTTTTTTTTTTTTTTTTCCTTCTTCGACTAAACCGCAGAGAATATGTACACATTATTTAGATGTAATCTCCACCCTACACCAAGCAACGGGATCATAATTGTAAGGTATCCAACCCATGTTAAACTCAAAGGAAAACTGGCAGTAGGGGTTCTTTCCCCTGCCTCATGATCGACACCAACTGGTTGCCTGCCATGAAGCCGCGCGTGGTTGCGGTTTTCATGATTGGCTGAACTGGAACGAGTTTAGGCTCAAAACTTATTCCTGACTCCTTTCTTCATTCATCAAGTCAAATATTTCGAATTCCGATTTCCCTTCGCTGATATACTAGTCCAAAGCCATAGATGTGTGATTATGTTTGTGATACTACTAACTTTACTCTAACTTTACTCTAACTCATTTCATCTTCCGCCCTTAAACTTAAAAAAAAAAAAAAAAAAAAAAAAAAAAAAAAAAATTGTGGGGGTGGGGGATGAAAATCAACGAGAAAAATGTTCTTTGATTTCCCGGAAACTTTAATAAAGGCCTCTGAGACCAAATAAGCAACAGACAACACAAACACCGTTCAATGAAGACGCTTCTCTTTAAACTGAAAACTCTAAAGAACAAGAGATGCAGATACTGTGTGTATTTTACGCTTATCTACACACAATACTATACCGTATTGCATTGCTTCAGGTGGTTGGAACATTTCATACATACGAATATGGAACATGTTCCAGATATTGTGAGCAATTCTATAGGTAATCATTCAGATGGCATTGTCTGGCATTATTCTAGATCTCATAAGCACTCTTCTAATTCCGCTGGCCAGGGCAGCCAACTTCATGACTGTTGAAGAAGTTGCTGCCCCATTGTGTGCGTCATTGTCATGTCACCCGTCTCCACCGGCACACGATGGCCTGCTGCTCTGGAAGGAGGAATGGGATGTAACATGCCTGCAAGATTGTTGTACTTCCAGTTCTTATAGAACATGGAGTACTTTAGGATGGGAACGAAGAAATACTGTGTGTCTGTCTGTCTGTCCGTGGTCAAAATGTGTTCCACTCACTCCAGACAAAACTTCTGGGCTGATCTTTCTGAAAATGTGTAGGTATGCTCATTATGGGTCACGGATGATGCCTGATGTCTTATTTTACCAGAATAGCAGTTACTAACGGCTATAACGGCCCAATAAGGAAAAAAAAATCAAGTCCGATAAGGAGAATAACCACTGCACTGTCGAGTTTTTTTTTCTTCCACTAACTGGAAATTGTCTCCCCTCTTTGTCACCGTACACGCGTATTCAACATAAACTGGGAGTACGTTTATATGCTTTGCGTCTTGTTTTCTTTAAAATTCATTCCAAGCAAAGTGGAGTGGAGAATTGTATGGTATGACACTGAACTGTATTGCATTGTATTTTTTGTATTATATTGTATTGTATTGCACTGCATTGTATTGCACTGCATTGTATTGCATTGTATTGTACTGTGTTGCGTTGCTCCACCTACTGAAGACATTCTGTACGCATTACTGAGAACCGTTGTGTTATTTTTGATTACTGTAGATACTGGTACCTTTGGCTCTATATTGTATAGGCCCTACTGCATTGTTGCTGTTCTTATCACAAGTCATTTCTCTGTGTGGAAGTCATATCTCACAGGGACAGTGTGTCGCCGTACTGTGGCGCCAGCCCTTGTTCTTGTTTCTGTCTACATACATTTAGTTTTCCCTCCCCTCTCTCTCTCTCTCTCTCCTCTCTCTCTCTCTCTCTCTCTCTCTCTCTCTCTCTCTCTGTGTGTGTGTGTGTGTGTGTGTGTGTGTGTGTGTGTGTGTGTGTGTGTGTCATTCATTTAACGTCTTTCCACTAAACGTGATATTAGACGGAAAAAAAAAAATCGTACCGAAAGAGTGAGATGGGGAAAGAAAGAGCGTATGTGCTTATGCTTGTGCACGCACACGTATGTGTGCATGTGCGTGCGCACGTATGTGTGCATGTGCGTGTGCTCGTGTGTGTGTATGCGAGTATGTTTGTGTGCATATGTGTGTGCTTATATGAGTGCTTACATGAATAATAATGGTAATTACAAAACACTTGAATTTTTCAAATAAGTTTGAAAGGGAAAAAAGCTAAAATTTGAACAAAACTAATTAACAACCATCTAGGCACAGAAACTTAACCTTTCTCAGTCCTTGTCACTTTTGAGCTTTGTACATTGTGTGTGTGTGTGTGTGTGTGTGTGTGTGTGTGTGTGTGTGTGTGTGTGTGTGTGTGTGCGCGCGCGCGCGTGTGTGTGTTAGCGTGTGCGTGCGATGGAATGATTATATCATTGTGAATCTGTGTTCATCTGCATGCATGTATGAGCGTGTTGTTCATGTTTTTAAAAAAAAAAAGTGTTTATTCTTTAATCACACACACACACACACACACAGAGAGAGAGAGAGAGAGAGAGAGAGAGAGAGAGAGAGAGAGAGAGAGAGAGAGTAATGAATTTTAAATCATAATAGAAAATGACGGCGCGTGATGGATTGAAAATGGAAGGTCACGAGCCTTCTGTATTGTTGTTGTCATGTCAATATTCGTGTTATTGTTGTTGCGTCTGGGTTCGTTTAATTGCTGTTGTCATGTTTGTGTTCGTGTTATTATCGTGTTGTTATTGTTGTCTCTGTACGAATGCTATCCTAATGTCGTGTCTGTATAAAACTTATTATACAATTCTCGACTTCAGTATGTTTGGAATGAATTTAAAAGAAAAGATCTTGCACGCATGTTAAATCCCATTGGTCCTTTTGGGCACAGTAGCCTGTCGTGTGCCTGTGGAGACGGTTGACATGGCAAAAACGGACACAGTTGTGCGGCAATTTAATCTTCATCAGTTATGAAGTTGGCAGCTCTAACCAGTGGAAGCAGAAGAATGCTCATGATATCTGGAAGCATGCCAGACAATACAACGTAAATGATTACATATAGAATGCCCATGATATCTGGAAGCATGCAAGACAATACAACGTAAATGATTACATATAGAATGCCCATAATATCTGGAACAACGCGATGTTCCATTTCCATTTGTGCCAAATGTACCAAGCACCGGGAGCAGTGCCATACACTATATATATTGTTTATTGAATAAGCGTAAAATACACACAGGATCTTTTCTCTCTTATCCTTTCTAGTTTCAGTTCAAATAGAAGCATCTTCATTGGACCGTGTTTGTGTCGTCTGTTGCTTCTTTGGTATCAAAGGCACGCGAGCGCGCGCGCGCGTGCACACACACACACACACACACACAGACACACACACACACACACACACATTTTTTTTTCTCTCTCCCTCTCTCTGTCTGAGTCTCTCTCTCTCTCTCTCTCTCTCTCTCTCTCTCTCTCTCTCTCTCTCTCTCTCACACACACACACACACATACATACATACATACATACACTTAAAATCACCACGGAAGTCATGGTGAACCACAGTCACAGGCAAAAGTCTGTACGTTAACACACAACACAACAGTAACACTAATACGGACACGTACACAACAACAACAACAATAAAACTAATACACATACAGACATAATAAGTTTAATACAGACACGACAAGAAGGGTAGCATTCGTACAGAGGCAACAATATCAACACGATAATAACACGAACACAGACATGACAACAGCAGTTACACGAACACAGACGCAACAACAATAACACAAATAAAGACTTGACAAAAACAATACCACACATGCAGACACGACGATAACAATAAGATAATGTCGACATGACAACAATAATAACTCTAATACACATGCTAGAACAACAATAACAAATCCAGACAGGACAACGATGATACAGGCATGACGACAACAGCAAAAACATAACCACAGACACAACAAAAATACTACTACTACTACTACTACTACTACTACTACTACTACTACTACTACTACTACTACTACTGCAAACATGACAACAACAGTAACATTTATTGAGACATCATGATCATCAACATTAAACTAAAGCAGACACGAGAACAACAAGTACACGAATACACCTTTAGCTACATCTATTGGCCATCGACCTTTGGTCACATGCATTGAACATAGATCGGGTCAGATCTATAGACTATAGATCTTTGGCCACATATACAGACCATGGACTTGCAGCCACACCCATAGATGTGGCCGCATCCATGGACTATAGACCTATGCCCATGTCTATATCTCATAGACCTCTAGCCACATCCCTGCACCTTGGAACTTTGGCCACATCTGCAGACCATAGATGTGTGGCCACATCTATAGACTATGGACCCATAGTCACATCCATTAATCATAAATCTATGGCCACGTCTATAGATCATAGACCTGTGGCCACATCCATAGACCGAACTGTGGCCATAAATATAGACCATAGACCTGTGGCCATATTTATAGACCATAGAGCTGTGGCCACATCTGTAGACCATAGAGCTGTGGCTATATCCATAGACCATAGAGCTGTGGCCACATCCATAGAGCTGTGGCTATATCTATAGACCATAGAGCTGTGGCATTATCCATAGAGCTGTGGCCATATCTATGGACCATAGAGCTGTGGCCATATCCATAGAGCTGTGGCCATATCCATAGACCATAGAGCTGTGGCCATATTTATAGACCATAGAGCTGTGGCATTATCCATAGACCATAGAGTTG
>CM031613.1:70102963-70105463 GCA_018398815.1 Conus ventricosus
TTTATTTTTAATTTCACTCCACGGCACTGTTTCTCTTGCATTGTGTACTGCATTGCGAAAAAGTGATATATGAAAAAAAGACAATGAAACTGAACGACCAAAAACAAGCAGATGAGAGAGAGAGAGAGAGAGAGAGAGAGAGAGAGAGAGAGAGAGAGAGAGAGAGAGAGAGAGAGAGAGAAGTCAACCATATGGCAAAAGAAAAGAACAGAGAGAGAGAGAAGAGAGAGAGAGAGAGAGAGAGAGAGAGAGAGAGAGAGAGAGAGAGAGAGAAGTCAACCATATGGCAAAAGAAAAGAACAGAGAGAGAGAGAGAGAGAGAGAGAGAGAGAGAGAGAGAGAGAGAGAGAGAGAGAGAGAGAGAAGTCAACCATATGGCAAAAGAAAAGAACAGAGAAGAGAGAGAGAGAGAGAGAGAGAGAGAGAGAGAGAGAGAGAGAGAGAGAGAGAGAAGTCAACCATATGGCAAAAGAAAAGAACAGAGAGAGAGAGAGAGAGAGAGAGAGAGAGAGAGAGAGAGAGAGAGAGAGAGAGAGAGAGAGAGAGAAGTCAACCATATGGCAAAAGAAAAGAACAGATAGAAACAAACAAAAAGGAAAGGGCACGAGACAAAAGACTAAGCCAGCTTTCTCCATTAGCGTGGCGGCGTGAATGGTTCCTTTTTTTTTTTTCCATCTGTGGGGGTGGGGGTGGGGGTGGGGGTGGGTGGGGTTATCTGATGCCAGCTAGGGCCAGCACCGTTCCTTTCGATCCCTGCACAGCACAGGACAGCCAAAGGATCAACCCAATGGCTCCCAGCTGGTCGATAGCGTGGCCTCCAGGACTCTGGAAAGGAGCCAAGATTAGAACGACACCGTCAAGTATTGGACAGCAGTAATGGAGGAAACAGTAGACAACAACAACAACAACAGCAGCTACAATAACAGCAACAACAACAGCAACATCGCCACCACCACCACCACCACCGCCGCCACCACCACCACCACCACCAAGACAACAAACACACATAAAATCCATGAACGATATGTGCTCATCAAAAGGTAGTGTTTGTTATTTTCTCGAAAAGCATTCCTCATTTATGTACTCGACAAAACGAACGGTAGAGGACAACAAGGACAGAGAATCAAACTCTCCCTACTTCCTACCCCTTGCCCACCCCTACCCCTAGGCCCAAGAACCTGACAAAGTTAGAGAAGTTATCTAAAAACAATTTAAAAAAAAGAAAAAGAAAGAAAGAACGATGCACTTACCTGACCATTTTCTTTGTGTAGGAAGTTTATTGCGCATGTCAAATTTCCCACGAGTCGGGATGCTCCTTTGACTGTAATGTAGGCCCCTTAGAGGGAGAACGCGCTCATGGGCACGTGAAATGTCCCATTCTGAAGCAAGCCATTGTTTTCATCCGGCCTGGACACGCCTTTCGTCGCTTGAACCTCTCGTCAGTACGGTTGGAAAATGGAAGAAATGTGTTGGGGGCCACTGAGATCCAATAAACAGAGATATCAAGAAGTGGATGGCTGGAAATGTCGGTTTGTATGGGAGATAAGACGCAGACGGTATATCAGATTTCTCTCTCTCTCTCTCTCTCTCTCTCTCTCTCTCTCTCTCTCTCTCTCTCTCTCTCTTCCATTATCTTCCCTTTTCTTTCTTTCTTTATATCCTTCTTTCTTGTTCTTTCTCAGTTCTTTTCTTTTCCTCGCAAAGCAAAGTGATCTCGCATTCTTCTCTTCTTTCTATTCTGTTCGTGTCGTATTGACTCTCCGCTCTCCAAACTCTTTGGATCATTTAAAAGTTTGGCTGTCGCCTCTGAAATAACACATGCAGATTAGTACTCCCTGGTTTAATGTTATAGCAGCTTTCATTCTTCCGTGGACGTGATTGTTAAGTTTGCTGTTTAGTTTCTAGGTTTCTTGTTTGGTTATTAGGCGTTTTTCCTTATTGCTTGTTAGGTTTTTATTTTGGTTATTAATTTTTGTTTTGGATGATAAGTTGTTCTTTTTCGTCCAGTTGTTTGGCTTGGTTATTACAAAGTTTGTTTGGTTATTAAGTTTACAGCTTGTTTGTCAAGTTGTTTATTTATCAGATATGTTGCTTGTTTTTACTAAGTTCTCGTTTAGCTGTATGGTCTGTTGTTTGGTTGTTAGCCTCGCTGTTTGGTATATAGGAAGGTGTGGTTTTTTTTTTTCCTTCAAATTTTTGTTTTTTGGATATTAAATATTTTGTTGGTTGTTGTTCAGTAACCAGATATTCACTGACTGGTTATGAAATCTATGATTTGGCTATTGATTTTTCCCGTTATTACGTTCTTTCATTGATATTGTCTGTTGCTTAATGAAGTGAGTTCATTGTCTGTTGTTTAGTTATAGTTATTGTTTGATAATGGGCCTATTGGTTGATTATTAAGCTTTTTGTTTAGTTCTATGGTTGCTGTTTGATTATTTAAGCGCATTGTTTGGTTTTTAGATTTATTATTTGGTTATTAAGTTTGTTCTGTAGCTTT
>CM031613.1:70110463-70122963 GCA_018398815.1 Conus ventricosus
CTCTCTCTCTCTCTCTCTCTCTCTCTCTCTCTCTCTCTCTCTCTCTCTATTGTTTCTGAATAAAATATTTTGGCACACCAAGTTCTTTTCGTGAAAATGAGTTGATGGTGATGACAATGTCATCATTATCACCACAAAAAAAAAAAGAAAGAAGAAAAATCGTTATCATTAAAATCCACGTCAATATTGCATTTATCATCAAAAACAGATGAATGTGTTCAGCTTTTTTCGAAAAAAGTAAACATTCCATGACACCACAACTGCATCTACTGTTACAAGGGTGGGACGCGAATCCTGCACGCCCTACAGCCATGCCTCAGCATGGGGTACTTTGGATACCTGAAGATCTGGAACAAAATCACCGACACTGACACCACCACAACTGGGTTGAAAAACGTAGCGACTGCAGGCAAGAGCTGAAATGGGAGAAAGAAGAAAATGACGAACGAGTAGGGTAGCACTTGCTTTCCATAACTGTACCCTGTATCTGCAAACGAATGCTGTTTACGACACCAAATCGTCTAGCAAAAATGTCAACAACAGAGCGCTTTGAACAAACAAGCACACACCCCAAAAAAACCCAACAACAACAACAAAAAACAAACAAACAAAAAAACAGAAACAAACAAAACCAAAAACTCTTCCAGCTTGTCCAATGAAATGAACAAAATAACATCTATTCAAGACTGGCACAGACTGTAAAGTCTTGGTTTAGTCAAACAGAACATACAGACGATCAGAAATAATCATATGTAACCTCGCTTTGATTAGTTTTGAAAGGCAATCACAATTCAGCCAGGGAACAACAGAAAGATAAATAACGAACAAGTAGGGCAACTCTTGCTCCCATGATGAGCTAGTTACACCCCATAACTCCAAAAGACTGCTGCTTAGGGCATGCACCAACGCAACCCGCCTGGCCGAAATGCCAACACAGAGGACAGAGAACAATCAAGGAGACATCCCCCTAAATGAGCGAAAGAAGACCCGCTCGGTGAATGGGGCGACATTACTGAATCAAAGCGTTTCCGTCCTTATGCCCTGTACAGGTTTGGCAAACAAAAATGTCCCCCCCCCCCCCAAGCCTTCCCCCCCCCCCCCCTGAAAACAGAGAGGAGAGAGAGAGAGAGAGAGAGAGAGAGAGAGAGAGAAGAGAGAGAGAGAGAGAGAGAGAGAGAACAACGGCTACTGGGAGGAGTTCCATTTTTGTAGGTTTCACATCATGAATTAATGAGGCAAGGCCGAGAATAACGAGAACAACATTTTCAATACATGTAGCACAGTTTGATTGTTCTCGGAATTTTTAGTGTATCTAGATATTGACATCCCCCCCCCCCCCCCCTCAATTTCTTTTTCTCTCATATGTTCATGAAGATGCACGCTAAGTTGTTCCGAGCAGACAGATCTCTATGAAAGAAATAGAGCTAGGGGCCAATTCTAAACACTGACTTCTAATATCAAGTACGAAGCAGATCTGGATTCCTAGAGTGTGAGACATGTCATCAGTAGGGATTTTTGAAAAAAAAAAGTAAAATAATTAGGGGAAAGGAGGGGGAAGGGGGGGGGGGGGATAGGAAGGAGGGAGGGGCGGTTAGTGTGTGCTACACATTCATTTGCATTGTTTTTGTTTGCGTGAAAAGCACTCTGTGCCTCAAGCGATTTTGGGTTAGAGAGTATTCCTAACCGAGGCATGTGGCTTGCAGGGGAGGAAGATATGTAACGGGAGTTATGTTCTCTGCGGCAGTTCGAACTGAGAGAGGAGAGGAGGAATGAAGGGTTTTAAAAACAATCTCCCGAACTACTGCTGGTCTACTATGCTGTGAACGTAGGTGAAAATTTGAGCTGACTGGGCCAGATAATAATAGCATGGCAATGATGAAAACAATAAAAATGATAATAATAATGATAATAGTAATGATAATAAAAATAAAAATAATGACAATGATCACGATAATAATAATAATAATAATAATAGTAACAATGAAAATGATACAACAACCACCGTCACCACCGTCGCACGGGTGCCTCCTGCCACCACCACCCCCACATTTATAACAACTGCAGGAGCTGCTATTGCTATTGATGCTCATCATCATACCCCCTCATCATCTCATCATCATCATCATCATCATCATCATCTCATCATCATCATCATCATCATCATCACCATCATCATCATCATCAGCGCGAGTCATTATCATCATCATCATCGTTGTCGGTCATCATCATCATCATCATCATCATCATCATCATCATCATCATCATCATCATCATCATCATCATTCATCATCATCCATCATCATTGCGAGTCATCATCGTCATCATAATCATCATCATCATCATCATCATTATCGCGAGTCATCATTATCATCAACGCGGGTCATCATCATCATCATCATCATCATCATCATCATCATCATCATCATCATCATCATCATCATCAGTCCCTTAACCCCAAAGTGATTTGGGCACCACCAGAACTGACAATCCTGCTGCTTTTCTGTCTGTCCTCTATCGCTGCTGTGTATGAATGGCCCAAGGTCCGGCCTGTCCACTCCTGCATGTTGTCCATCCTCTCACCTCTGTCTCTGTCAGGCCTTTCTACCGTTTCCTACTACAGCGTCCTACAAGATGGCTTTGCAAGGCCGGATGGTGGCGCGATGTGGCCATACCATCTCTGTACTGCTGCCAAAGCTACTGGAAAAAAAAGCTTCTACTGTCATTTTTTGTGTGGTTCACCTTTTTGACAGCGCCAATGAAATAGATGTAGATTAGCAACAATACTTCTCTGCAGCATTCATACCACGCACAGAAATTACCACTTAGACAACTGTGATCCAAAGCCAGGCGTGCACAATGGCCCTGTACAAGCGAAGTGCGTAATGCACTCGGTAAACATGCATAATATATCTGCAACAAACGCCTGTCTTTGAAGACGGGAGCTCAGCCCTGCCAGGAATGATGTATGACAAGTGCTGCCTGCAGTGCTGGCAAGAAAGAGTGGCAGGAGCAGGCTGGGTATGGATGCCATGGTACAGAAACCTTTATGGAGAGTGGTAGAGTTTGCAGTGAAAACGATAGCCAGTTAAAAACAAACAAACATGAATGCTACTGAACATAGCATCACACACACACACACACACACACACACACACACACACACACACACACACACACATACCACACACACACACACACACACACACACATGCGCGCAAGAACACATGCACGCATGCACATCCTCTGCACATGCAGAGAGAGAGAGAGAGAGAGAGAGAGAGAGAGAGAGAGAGAGAGAGAGAGAGAGAGAGAGAGAGAGAGGGAGGAGAGAGAGAGAGAGGAGAGAGAGAGAGAGAGAGAGAGAGAGAGAGAGAGACAGACAGACAGACAGACAGACAGACAGACAGACGCACGCACGCATGCACGCACGTACTTATGTACGCACACATACACACATCCTCCATACAGAGAGAGAGAGAGAGAGAGAGAGAGAGAGAGAGAGAGAGAGAGAGAGAGAGAGAGAGAGAGAGAGACAGACAGACAGACAGACAGAGACAGAGACAGAGACAGAGATGGTCTGAGAGCATGAAGCAATAGACAGGAGATAGAAGCAGACAGACAGGGAAGTAACGAAAATGTTTCATTCTTCTTCTTTGGAAGACAATCATGGAGGCCATCAGACAACCAACCCACCCTTTGCCCAGCTCCATCAGACACACTGACCATTGAACTGACTGCACCACCAGAAAGGAGGGTGTCGGAACATCAGTCAAGACAATAGAGGAGAGGCTGGGGGGGTGGGGGGGGGGGGGGGGGGGTAGGGGGAGGAGGGGGGATACAGCCTCCACCGGAGGATGAAGGAGGGGAAAAACGATGATTTGTCTGGGAGACAGTATGGAGATGGCACTGTGGTCTGTGTTTTCTTCTGATGCCGCAGACAACGTGGCGCCAAGGAGATGAAAAAACCTGTCCTCACTGCCATGAAACCGGGCTGTTAAGTGTTAAACCTACCTGTACTGTGCGCTCACGTGCTGTATATCACGCTATCTGTCTGTCTGTCTGCCTGTTGGCCGATCAGACAGTTGGTCTCTATCTGTCTGTTTGTCTGTCTGTCTGTCATCTGTGTCTACCCTCTCCCCGTCTTCCATTTTTATTTCTCTGCCTCTCTCCACCCCCTTCATCCACTTTCCCCTCTGTCCCCTTCTCCTTGCTTCCACTCTCCCACCCCCATCTCTTTTGATCTCCTCTTCTCTCTATCTATCTATCCTGCTCTTTTCTTCCCTCCCATGTCCCCCATTCTTCTCTCTCTCTCTCTCTCTCTCTCTCTCTCCTCTCTCTCTCTCCCCTCTCCTTCTCTCATTCTCCCCCAGCACATCACCATTGCATCATATGTACACATCCACCCCTGCAATGTAACCCCCTTCTTCCTCTCGCATCCGGGTCCAGGTCACCGCACTGCTATGTTTGTGAACGGCTGCATTTTTCTTTTTCAGGCTTTAAAGACTTTTCCTTTCTTCCAGAACTTGTATTTCCCTTGCCTTTGACGCACGCAGACTATGCCATAGAACAGGTGTTTCACCGATTCATATTTCTTCTTTTCGTGATCCCCGATTTTTTTTTTTTTTTTTTTTTTTTTTTTTTTTTGCTCTTTTTTTAAAAAAAAAAGAAAAGTTTTTTAGTCCATTTTTGTTGTTGTCCTTTTCGTTCTTTCTTTCCTTCCTTCTTTTTCTTCTTTTCCTTCTTCTGTTCTTTCCTTCGCTTTTATTTTTGTTTTCTTACTTCCCTTCTTTCTTTTCTTATTTTTTTAAATCTTTCTATCCTTCTCTCCTTTTCCTTTTTGCTTTTCTTTCTTTCTTTTTTTTTTTTTTTATTGTTAGCCTGGTCTGTAATTTGGCAAAACATTTTTTTAAAATGGCCCAAAGTACCACACTTTGCACATTTGATCTACATATCTTAAACTTTAATTTCAGATCCGGACCCAAGGAAATATGCATTTTATCGCTTAAAACGTCATACTTTTTACGTCATAAAGTGCATGAATAGCCCGTCCTGCAAAGGCGCACGTAAATCCTATTTCATTGATATCATTTATATGTATCATAATACAGTTTTTTGTAGGAATGGACAAGGCTGATGGGCATGTACTGTGTGTAAATAGATGGTTTTCTTTTGTGTACTCCCAGTTCTTATGAAACAGGGAGTACTTTAGAATGGGAACGAAGAAATGCTGTCTGTGTGTCTGTCTGGGGTGTCCGTGGTCAAATGTGTTCCACTCGCTCCAGACAAAACTACTGGGCCGATCTTTCTGAAAATTTGTAGGTATGTTCAATATGGGCCACGGTTTGAGGCCCGATGTTTTAGTTTAACCGCTATAGCCGTTACTAACGGCTGTAACGGCCTGTAACGGTTTTTTCTTCTTTATGGACTATCTCAAGAGTACTTGGCCGACCTTTATGAAAATAGCAGTATGTTCATTATGGGTCACGGATCATCCCCGACGTTTAATTTACCGTTATTGCCGTTACTAACGGCAATAACGACCTAACGTTTTCTTCTTTATGGAATATCTCAGAAAGTACGTGGCCGATCTTTCTGAAAATTTGTAGGTATGTTCATTATGGGTCACAGAGATGCCCGATTTTTAAGTTTACCGTTACAGCCGTTACTAACGGCCCACAATGGTTTTCTTCTTGAATGGAAAATCTCAGAAAGTTCTTGGCCGATATTTCTGAAAATGTGTAAGAAAGTTCATCATAGGTCACAGATGATGGCCGATGTTTACCAGAATAGCCATTACAAATGGTTACACCAGCCCAAGACGGTTTTTCCTCTTCATGGAATATATTCACGCGTATTCAGGATAAACTGGGAGTCGTTTATATGCTTTGCATCTTTTTTTTTTTTGACTGATCATCTATCAAAATCCAGAAATCGCTTTTCGTATGTTCGCGTGAACACTGAAGAAAGTACATGACGAACACAATGGCTGGACTAATGTATCATTTGCCAGAAGTTAGCAGATGAAGAGCTGAGATGTCCTCAAAAAAAATAAAAGGAAAGAAGATAGAATACAACCATACAGGACATTCTTTGAAAATGTAATTGAATTTCGGAGGCTGACTGTCTTCCAGTGCCTCTTGCACTTGACAAAGACACCACTGCTGAAGATTCATTCAACATGAAGAAAAGTGCATAAATCTTGTTACAAGTTCACTATATATCGCTTGGAAAAGGGAAAAACGAAAAGCGACATGGAAGAGGCAGGACCTTCTGATGGTGATCGTAAAAAGCCGCGTAGAGAGGAAAATCATGGCCGGGAAAATCCTGCATTTTTTGTACGGAACCCAAAAGGACACTTGCATGATGTATACCCATTTGGTGTGGACACAAATATTAGATGGCTCAAGATCTTGAAGACACCTTTTCTGCTGACCAGACTGGGAAACTTACTGCATTTGAAGGAAAGTACCATTTTAGTTGTTTGACTAGTTTCCGAAATCGGCATGTTTCATTTCTGCGACTGCGTCAAAGGGCAGCCAAACTTCGACAGAAGGGGGAAAGAGCACAGTCTAGGGCATTTGTTTAAATTTGGGTTGCATACATAGAGAGTTCAGTCAGAGATGGAATTTTTTCTTTCAATTGTCTGATTTACACAGTTTGGTACACAGATCGTCTGCATTCTCTTGGGGTGGAAGCTTCAGTCAACAGAACTTTTTTTTAAAGAAACATTACTCAAGCAATTCCCTGATGCTCAAGAGGAACGGTCGGGGTAAGAATAAAGTCATTGTCTTTGAACAAGGCATGCAAGATTTGTTGAAACAAGCAATGGTGACCGACTTTAACAAAGACGCTGCAACCTAAAGCAAAAGCTGTCGAATAGTGCGCCAAGATATTTTCAGTGGAGACTGCTTCAATTTTGCGCTTCTTTCCCTTCTCAATGCCAAGAAAACTCAGTTCCTTCTTCTTTGAAGATGCTGTTTCAATGCTGTTGTACGGAGCACACCTAAAACAACAACAGAGAAGGAATCACAAGCATGTCTTACAGTTTGTCAGAGAATTCTGTTAAATGCAGGAAGAATGTAAGAAGTCAAGCTGGTGCTGGGGAGAAAAGTCGTCACTCACTTGAACGCGAACCCCCTCGTCCTTGTACTTGGGCATGAAATTTTCACACACTGACAAGATCAAAAGCACTTATCACAATCCCTGCATCGTTTGGGATTGAGTCCTAGTTATGGAGAATTTTGCAGCAAGAGAGGCAGTTAGATCAGCTGTCCTACACATGTTCAAAGAGCAAGGTTTTGTTTGCCCTTCACAATTGAGATTAACCTCTTCTTCATAGTTAGCGCTCTCGATACCCGGATTATAACCCCTCCAGCACAACCGCTGATGGTTCCTTTCATGGGACAGGCATCAGTTTGTTCCAGTCTCCATCGAAAATCAACTTGGGCCAGTGCCGCACTCAGATCACCCTTTCTGACCTGGAAGAGCTCTTGGCCTGACTTTGCCCGAATCTTACACCACAGTGCCTGCAGTCTCTCTCAAAGAATCCACAGTCGAGCCACCCAAAGCTTGCTAAAATGAAAGAGTGGTTGCAGACTTGGCTGCTGCACGAAAAAGAAGAAGATCAGTGGCTAACAAAAGCAATGGAATACCTACGAAAGAGAAACTTGAAACTGGGGACACTTTAGCTTGGTCAGCATTCCATGTTCTGACAACATGGGTGGGACAGAGACCAGAGAGAACCAGCACTTTCGCAACTATTCCCCTCTTCAACGAGGAAAGCTGCTACACACGCCATGGTGAAGCAAAGGCCAGGACATTCTGCGCCAGTCCACTCAGTTTTCTAAAACCCTGGGCAGATACCTGTAATGGCTGTGGACGCACCCCTGTTTGCGCTGGCCAACCACATACAAAAGGGAAATGGCCTGAGAGGTATGGTGAAAATGCCATGGTCATTATGCTTGGAGGTCTTTAGTCGAGATGAAATTTTGGGATACATTGGAAAACCCACTTGGAATGTTCAGGGGGACGGCTGCTCTGGTAGAGGCAGAGGTTGCGTCTTAAGGTATTGCAGAGTCATTCTTGCGTTGTTCAAAACCTGACAAGAACAAGACATGCGCATCAATCAGTGCTCTAGCACTTGCACAGCTCCAGAAAGAAGCATTTTTTGCTTCATCTGGACCTCAGACTGAAGAAGCGATGGAACATGGAGAAAGGAAATTATTTCAAAGAGCCCAACATTTCATTTCCCGGGACTCAATACTCAGTCTAGAGCTTCTAGGATCGATCAGAACAGCAAACTTCAGACTGTATGTCGAGACAAACCCAAAAGGGCCCTGGCCCCCTGTTTTTTTTTGTGTGCTCTTTTGTGCTTTGGATCACCAGAAAATATTCATGCTGGCTCCCCGTCCACATCAAGACAAAGGGAACTTGCCTTTACTCTGTCTTAGAGGAGTTTGAACAGCAGGGACACATTGTTCTGACAAAGACGCAAGAAAATACCTGCAATTCCAATCGATCAAGCACACGTCAGAATAACTCATTGGTGAAGGGGTCTGGAGGGGCAGTGGGGTCTGACACAAAATCCATTAGCCTTTCAAAGGTGGATGTTGTCTGGTCCTGAACAGGGAAGACTGATGCAAGAATTCGAGGCAGAATTACTTGATAATGACGATTCCAGTCATCATGAAGAGGGGCTTGCAAGTCAAGAACGCTTCAAGAAGCAAATCAGTTTCTCTGATCAAAAGTGTAATGCAACGGGGAACCCTTTCTTAGAATCTGGCCCTGAAATTTCTGAACATTAGTTTTTCGTGATGTTCTTCCTGATGATGTGGTAGAGACTGTAAGAAACATTGAGAACATTGGGAAAACAGCAGTATGATGACTATATGGAATCTGTGTTGGTAAAGGGGACCAAATCAATCACGTAGCCACCAAAAAGGGAATTCCTTCGTCTTTTCAGAGTCCATCTTTTAAAGTCCAGAAGCGACCAAACAAAATAAAGACCTGAAGGAAGACGTCAGCTTGTTTTCACGCCTGTATGTCGTGGCTGAGAGCAGAGGTGCTGATCTTGATTCTTTCTTCCAAAATGAAAATCATGTGTACCCACCTTCACTGGCGGACAGAGACAAGATTCGAGCAGGCGCGAGAAATGATCTGTTGCCTTGTTTGCTGAGAGCTGAGCAAGCAGAAGTCCAACCGATTCTTTGGGGATCTGGAATCTGCTTATCAATTGGATGAAATCGACAGTATAGACACTTTATGACACAGACCTTGCTGAAGCCCTTGCCGAAGTGCCTGCAGCTCTGTTAGGTACCTCACAACTGACACCAAACGTGGAAACTGTTGAAACAAAAACTGATACAGTTGCAGTGGTTGATATGATATGAACACTTTTTTTATCTCAAAGGATGAGAAATTAAGATAGGTGCATAATAAAAAGTATAACAGACAAATGCATAAAACAAGAATCATCACAATCAAGTGGCCACTTATAGAAATTACATATACAGTCCGACACCAACACACACACACACCACACACACAACACACACACACACACACACACACACACACACACACACACTATAAACATTTGAAAAACCTCATGCAACATGCACTTACACAACACACTCATAGGCTTACACTCACAAGCAGATATATATATATATACACACACACACACACAAGCACATATTATAAGCAAATACCATATCTTCACACAAACAAACATCTTCAACCACCCCACAAGCTCTCACCCTCGCACCTCCCACCTCCCCCTCTCTCTCTCCCTCTCCTTTCTCTCCCTCTCTCTCGCATTCCTTCACATCGCTAAGCATGAAAAATGGTACAAAAGACATCATGAATTCAGAAGAAAGGATCGACCTGGGTATAAAAGTTTTTTGCGCCCTAGATTTGACTCTAAGGGTCCTAAACGACGTCCAGATGGTAAAATTTCGTTTAATATTTGCAAAACATGGAAACATCCGCAACTTTCTTGCTTTCCTCCCACTCGTCGTCAACAATTTGGGATTCCAACTTGCTTCCTTCCATCACTTTGCTACACACATTTACCACACATTCAATACTCGCTTGCTCTCACACCCAACTTTCCCTACCAGCACATAAAAGAACATGGCATACTCAACACAACATCGTAATAATTTGTAGATTAACAGGTTTAACACCAATATTTCTAGCTTTTGCAAACCATATTCTTGACTGCAATTTTTTGGATTTTAGTAACATTTTTATCAAAAACAATTTATCATCAACAATCATTCCCAGATATTTATACTCATTCACTCTTCAACAGCTTCAAAACCATAATTACAAGGTGGCACAGATCCGGGTTCTTCCGAAAGTCGAATTAAGATTTCTTTGTTTTTTGCACATTTAGGTCAGAAGTTGTCTTTTCACCCGCTGCAGAATTTTTGTTTTCCTCAAGTAAACTGAATCAAAAGTTTGACATATCTAGAATAGCAAAATCATCCCCGAATATTTAATGTCTGACGTCAAGGTGCCTTATGTACGGCTGACTCTTTTCTTAACCCCCCGTGTAGCTCAACATTTGATGATTTGCAAAAGATGTCTTCCTCCCATACGATATCTCAGCAGCTGGAGAATACGCAGAGACTAGACATAGTGTGGGATACGTATGCTGAAAGTAGCCTGTTTGAAAAGCAAACTAAGATCCCGCACAAATGGCAAGACTTCCTGAGAGATCCTGAGAACAAAACAGAGCTCATGAATTTCCTATCAGTAGTCATTGAAGAAACTCACTTTCATCCAGAGAAAGTAGTTGTTGTAAGCGGAGAGGAAAAGACCATCGTTCATGGTCCCAGTGACGGTATCTCAGATTGCCATCAAGAAGAAGCTGACACTCGGATTGTGTTTCATTTAACTGATGCAGTGAAGAAAGGTGCAACTGATTGCCTCGTTTGGACTGTTGACACAGATGTTATCGCAATCCTTCTAGGGAAATTCCACAGTCTACAAGTGATCTATCCAGAATTAAGCATATGGGTTGACTTTGGCACTGGAAAGAACTTTACACACATACACATCAATGACATTTTCTCAAGAATCGGAAAGAACAAGTCAGAAGCTTTGCCAGCCTTCCACGCCTTTACAGGATGTGACTGTGTGTCAGCTTTCCTTGGCCGAGGAACACGCACAGCATGGGAGGCCTGGCGCTGCAATCCAGATGTTACCAAAGCTTTCCAGAAACCAGTGAAGAAACCCTTCTGCTATCTCCAGGAAGACTGTGAGGAATTCAAACTGCTTGGACGTTTCGCTGTTGTCATGTATGACAAAACCAACAATTTAGACACAGTGAACGAATGTCGAAGGGTCCTAGTCTGCCAGAAGGGAAAAGCAACAGAAAATGTTCCTCCCAGTCAAGCAGCTCTGTTGCAGCATGCAAAACGTGCATTGTACCAGGCAAGTATCTGGGCAATCTGCAATGAAACCCAGGATGACTTGCCTTCACCTGAGGACTGGGCTGGACCAAAAGCCAGTCGTTAAAGACATATCAACCATACTGGACTTCTCTAGAACCAGCTGCAAAAGCATGCAGAGAACTGATTCATTATGGATGTAAAAATGAATCTGGTTGCTCACAGACTAGCAGATGCTCATGTAGGGAATTGGGTTGCACCGAACTCTGTTCATGTAAATGCAAAAAATAATGACTTTCTTTGCCACATTCTTGACAGTATCGACTCCGCTATTCTGATCTAAGTAAAGCAAACATTTGAGATATTTAACTTGAACTTTCAAAAGTGCTTGCAGAAACTTTGTTAACATTAAAATGTAGTCAATGTGTGCACTTTAGACCTGAACATTCAAAGTATTATGCATTTAGAGAGGCTTCAAAGCATGCATACGAGGTGACGCATATGTAGCCATGTTTGCATCACCCTTTCAAGTGGCACATCAAAAGAATGACTTGGGTCCAGATCCAGATTGAAAGGTAAGGGCCTAAACTATCAGCAAAAAAAGTCTGTAACTTTTGTCCAGTAAATAAATGTTCTCGACACTGTGGACCCTGCTAGTTGTTTCTATCTTCCCTTTTATCCTTGTGATGAGGTGACAACACTGATATGGCCCTTTGTGGTCGGCGGGACTATAAGCAGCTAGAATTGATTTGAATCTTTCCTCATTTTTTTCCTGTTTTCTTTCTTTCTTTTCCTTCTTCTCTATGTTTTTTCCCCTTACAGCTCTTTTCTCTTATCACTTCTTCTTCTTCTTCTTCTTCTTCTTCTCCTCCGCCTCCTTTTGGTCGTACTTGTCCCCAGTTTAATCTGCATTATTTATTTGTGAGTCATTTTTACATCAACAATGAGAACTTTTTCAGCAAGCGATGCATTTTTTCGCCAAAGCAGTCTTCTTCAAAAGCGTGTAACATGTGTAAAATTGCGTACACACAATTTTGGTAATGCAAGAAAATGATCTGTCTTCATTCTCACTTGCTCTTCTTCCCCTCTTTGGCTTTCTAT
>CM031613.1:70147963-70150463 GCA_018398815.1 Conus ventricosus
ATCCGTGACCCACAATGAACATACCTACAGATTTTAGGAAATATCGGCCACGTACTTTCTGAGATATTCCATAAACAAGAAAAATCGTCACAGGCCGTTACAGCCGTTAGTAATGGCTGTAACGGTAAACTAAAACATCAGGCATCATCTTTGACCGATAATGAACATACCTGCTAATTTTCACAAAGATCGGCCAAGTACTTTCTGAGATATTCCATGAAGACAAACAACCGTTACAGGCCGTTACAGCCGTTAGTAACGGCTATAACGGTAAACTAAAACATCGGGCATTATTCGTGACCCATAATGAACATACCTGCTAATGTTCACAAAGATCGGCCAAGTACTTTCTGAGATATTCCATGAAGACGAAAAAGCGTTACAGGCCGTTGCAGCCGTTAGTAACAGTATAACGGTAAACTAAAACATCGGAGATTATTTGTGACCCATAATGTGTGACCCATAATGAACATACCCACAAATTTTCAGAACGATCGGCCAAGTGCTTTCTGAGATATTCTATAAAGAAGAAAAACCGTTACAGGCCGTTACAGCCGCTAGTAACGGCTAAAACGGGGTAAAATAAAACACCGGGCATCATTGGTGACCCATAATGAACATACCTGCTAATTGTCACAAAGATCAGCCAAGTACTTTCTGAGATATTCCATACAAAAAGAAAAAGCGTTGCAGACCGTTACTGCCGTTAGCAACGGCTGTAACGGTAAACTAAAACATTGGGCATAATCCGTCACCCAAAATGAAAATATCTACAAATTGTCAGAAAGATCGGTCAAGTGTTTTCTGAGATATTCTATAAAGAAGAAAAAGCGTTACAGGCCGTTACAGCCGTTAGTAACGGCTATAACGGTAAACTAAAACATCAGGCTTTATTCGTGACCAATAATGAACATACCTACAAATTTGCAGAAAGATGGGCCAAGTACTTCTTGAGATATTCTATAAAGAAGAAAAACCGTTACAGGCTGTTACAGCCGTTAGTAACGGCTATAACGGGGTAAACTAAAACATCGGGCATCATCCGATACCCTTAATGAACATACCTGCTAATTTTTACAAAGATCGGCCAAGCACTTTCTGAGATATTCCATAAAGAAGAAAAAGCGTTACAGGCCGTTACAGCCAATAGTAACGGCTATAACGGGGTAAACTAAAACATCAGACATCATCCGCAACCCATAGTGAACATACCTGCTAATGTTCACAAAGATTAGCTAAGCACTTTCTGAGATATTCTATAAAGAAAAAGAAAAAAGCGTTACAGGCCATTACAGCCGTTAGTAACGGCTATAACGGTAAACTAAAACATCCGGCATCATCCTGGATCCATAATGAACATACCTGCTAATTTTCGCAAAGATCGGCCAAGTACTTTCTGAGATATTCCATGAAGAAAAACAACCGTTACAGGCCGTTACAGCCGTTAGTAACGGCTATAACGGTAACCTAAAACATCGGGCATTATTCGTGACCCATAATGAACATGCCTACAAATTTTCAGAAAGATCGGCCTAGTGCTTTCTGAGATATTCCATAAAGAAGAAAAACCGTTACAGGCCGTTACAGCCGTTAGTAACGGCTATAACGGTAAACTAAAACATCGGGCATCATTCGTGACCCATAATGAACATACCTGCTAATTTTCCACAAAGATCAGACGAGTACTTTCTGAGATATTCCATAAAAAAGAAAAAGCGTTAGAGGCCGTTACTGCCGTTAACAACGGCTGTAACGGTAAACTAAAACATCGGGCATCATCCATGACCCATAATGAACATACCTACACATTTTCAGAAAGATCGGCCAAGTGCTTTCTGAGATATTCTATAAAGAAGAAAAAGCGTAGCAGGCCGTTACAGCCGCTAGTAACGGCTATAACGGTAAACTAAAACATCAGGCATTATTCATGACCAACAAAGAACATACCTACAACCTTTCAGAAAGATCAGCCAAGTACTTTTTGAGATATTCTATAAAGAAGAAAAACCGTTACAGGCTGTTACAGCCGTTAGTAACGGCTATAACGGGGTAAACTAAAACATTGGGTATCATCCGTTACACATAATGAAAACATCTACAAATTTTCAGAAAGATCGGCCAAGTACTTTTTAATATATTCTATAAAGAAGAAACCCCGTTATAGGTTGTTACAGCCGTTAGTAACGGCTATAATGGGCATCATCCGTGACCCATAATGAACATACCTGCTAATTTTTTTACAAAGATCGGCCAAGCGTTACAGGCCGTTACAGCCGTTAGTAACGGCTGTAACGGTAAACTAAAACGTCGGGCATCATCCTTGACCCATAATGAACATACCTACAAATTTTCAGAAAGATCGACCCAGTAGTTTTGTCTGGAGCGAGTGGAACACATTTTGACCACGGACACACAGACAGACAGACAGACACACAGACAGCATTTCTTCGTTCCCATTCTAAAGTACTCCCTGTTCTTTAAGAACTGGGAGTACAAAAAC
>CM031613.1:70160463-70177963 GCA_018398815.1 Conus ventricosus
CCCCCCCCCCCTGCTCGATATTAAACCCTGTCCAATATTCTCCCTGCTCTTCTTGTCACTCCTCACTCCTCCGCCCATTAAGAAAGAAGCTCTTGTTCTAGGGGACCGGGGTACGAAGGGAAATCTTTTCCATACCACAGCTAAAAACCACAGGATCACACACACACACACACACACACACACACACTTCTGCAAGCAAAGGGAGTTTTCAGCAGTGGGAGTACTGAACAGGGGTAGCATCGAACAGGGGGAGTATTAGTCAGGGGGAGTATCGGGCATGAGATCTATCAATACGAGGAGTATGTAGCTGAGCCCCCTCAGACGTGTTAAACAACGGTGATATTTTCACTTGTATTTTCGGAAAGAGCGTATAGTCGGCACAGTCAGAAGCCCGACAAGAGAGAGAGAGAGAGAGAGAGAGAGAGAGAGAGAGAGAGGCGTTTTTAGATGCCCCAAACAAGGGTCCGGTTCTATGTGTCACAGGGCCGTTGTGTCATAGGGCCGTTGTGTCACCGGCACACTGTATGGTCGCTGTGTCACAGGGCCGTTGTGTCATAGGGCCGTTGTGTCACAGGGCCTTTGTGTCATAGGGCCGTTGTGTCACAGGGCCGTTGTGCCATAGGGTCGTTGTGTCACAGGGCCGTTCTGTCACAGCGCTCAAAGGGGTACGGCTCCCTAACCCTATCCCTAACCCTATCCCTATCCCTAACCCTAACCCTAACCCTAACCCTATCCCTAACCCTATCCCTAACCCTAACCCTAACCCTATCCCTAACCCTAACCCTAACCCTAACCCTAACCCTAACCACTTTAGTTACAAAACTGGTTAATACTTAAAACCCGGCCCTGTGACACAACGGCCCTATGACACAACGGCCCTGTGACACAACGGCCCTATGACACAACGGCCCTGTGACACAACGGCCCTATGACACAAAGGCCCTGTGACACATAGAGCGGACAGCCCAAACAAAGTGTTCCCTGCTGTTTCAACTGTCGTGAATGTGAGGAAAATGTTGGGAAAAAGGAGACATTATAGGGGCCCCCTCTCACTCCACCCCGCCCCTCCGGTCTCTCCCAGTGATCCGAAAGCAAAACAGTGCTGCAGACCCTTCGTCACCTGCATTCAACTTCAACGAACACAGAAATTATGATGCGCATGGGTCATGGAACCTGTAATTAACCAGTCAACTAGTCACTTGACCAGCCATCCAACCAATGAGCTTACCAGCCAGCCAGACAACCAACCAACATTAACACGCCAACCATCCAACCAATGAGCCAGCCAGGTAGCCATAATATATCCAACCCATCAATCATCCAACCGACGATCCAGCCAGTGAACTAACCACCAGCCAGTCAGACAACCAACTAACCCGCCAACCACCCAACCAGTGAGCCAGCCAGCCTTGCAAACAGCCACCTACCTGCCACCTAACCGGCCAACTAAACAACCAACTAGAACTAACCGATGTACACCATGAACACGCTCCACCATGTTCTCAACTGTGCATTTTTTAAAATTTGTTTTTGCCCCAGAGGAGACCAGCAATGGCTGGGGCCACATCCATCCACACTGAACGTCCATACTCCCCGGAGGCGGTACAGCACACGGGGAGAAGCATGCGCGGGTTCAGCTCGATATCCCACCGTATCGGTAATCCCCTGCTCGATGATACTCCCACCTATTCGATACTCCCTCCTGCCTGATACGTCCCCTGTTTGCCTTTTGCGCGCGTGTCTTTATGCGTGAGCGCGCACGTGGTCTTTAACTGTGGTATGGGAAAGATTTCCTTTCGTATCCCACCTCCCTCAGCGTAAGCGTTTCTTCCTGTTGAGGTCGGGGGAGTGTCGAGCAGGGAGAATATCGAGCATGGGGAATATTGGACGGGGGAGAGGGGGATGGGGATGAAGAAGAGGGGGGGGGGGGGGGGGGGAGAGCTATCAAGCAGGGAGCGTATTGCGCAGCGATAAGCAGGGCGAGTTTTAAGCAGGAGGAGTATTGAGCGGGGGTGGGGGTGGGGCGGAGGTTGGGGGTTGGGGGTTGGTAGAGTATTGAGCAGGGGGGTTTGAGCGGACGGTGCCCCGGCACTAAGCTTAACTGCCCGATCCAGACAGCTGACCCTTCCAGAACGACTGCCAGACTGTATCTCAAGGTTTAGCCCTCTTTCTGTGACCACTAAGCTTAACTGCCCGATCCAGACAGCTGACCCTTCCAGAACGACTGCCAGACTGTATCTCAAGGTTTAGCCCTCTTTCTGTGACCACTAAGCTTAACTGCCCGATCCAGACAGCTGACCCTTCCAGAACGACTGCCAGACTGTATCTCAAGGTTTAGCCCTCTTTCTGTGCCCACTAAGCTTAACTGCCCGATCCAGACAGCTAACCCTTCCAGAACGACTGCCAGACTGTATCTCAAGGTTTAGCCCTCTTTCTGTGACCACTAAGCTTAACTGCCCGATCCAGACAGCTAACCCTTCCAGAACGACTGCCAGACTGTATCTCAAGGTTTAGCCCTCTTTCTGTGACCTTCCATCAACGAAAGGAAAACAAAACAACGGAACAATCACAAAACAACAACAACAACAAGAACAAAAAACTTGAACAACACCCATTGCAGCACTGACGAAAGCAAACAGCACGTGAGGAATTCAGGTGCTGGGTGAATGCTCAGTGTTTGGCCACGGGGGGGACAGGCGTGTCCAGACTTGGCCATCCTCATTTTCTTGACCTGCTGATCAAGGTGGGTTGTGAGCGGGCATGGACTGCCCGGCGGACGGTCTGAACCTGCGGTCAATGTTCCATTGACCAGATCCGATTCCTCGTCACGCTTCAGTGGTAAAAATGATGGCACGGGACGCAAGGAAAAGGGACCTACACGTAGAAAAAAAGGAGAGAATGACGAAAGGAACACACGAATGAAATGACAAATAAAATGAAGAAAGGGTGAAAGAAAGAGAGAGAGAGAGAGAGAGAGAGAGAGAGACAGACAGAGAGAAGGAGAGAGAGAGAGACAGAGAGAGAGAGAGAGAGAGAGAGAGAGAGGAGAGAGAGAGAGAGAGAGAGAGAAAGAGAGAGAGAGAAAGAGAGAGAGAGAGATAAAGAGATAGACAGATAGAGAGAGAGAGAGAGAGCGAGAGAGGGAGAGAGAGAGAGAGAGAGAGAGAGAGAGAGAGAGAGAGAGCAGAACAGAACAGAACATAACATAACAGAACGGAACAGAATTTTATTCAGCAAGGCCAAAGCTGCATTTAAAGGGGCGTGAACATTGACGGCAGACATGATAAGCCAAGTTCAGACAATACTGTCAATTCATGCTTGAAAGCTAATTCAAGAGACAAGCTGGAAGCGTATCACCAATGAAACATAAAGAAACATGAAAAGAACAACAGCATACCAGCTCGTACAAGGCATCATGCACTAAGCTGGCTTCAAAGGACAAGTAAACATTAGTACTTCAAGACATAATTATTTCTCTTTTCTTAAAGGTTTATATTAAATGATTATACATCACGAAATTTCTATTGATCTGTGCATTTTGTGATGTCAAAAGTAATGTTTATCAGAAGTCACAGGAATTGTTATGATATTTCAGATGGTTTAAACTGTGTCTGAAATCATCAAAAGCAATACAACAAAAAACAAAAACAAAATGAATTTCATCATTAGTGGCAGATGTGCAAAACGGGTGTGTTGTTCCACATTCACCATTCCTTTTGAATCTGGAACTATGCACTGATGAATCAGACATTCTATATTAAAATTTTGTCACAATGTATAGGATAAATCTATCCAAACCCAATAGTAAGTATGACTCTAGATCATGTCTTGAGAATTTTCTGTGGTCTATAATTCTGTCGCTGTTATATATGAGAGAGAGAGAGAGAGAGAGAGAGAGAGAGAGAGAGAGAGAGAGAGAGAGAGGAGAGAGAGATGGTAAAGGGGGGAAGGGGGGAGGGTTAATAGTGTCAATGTGTTATTTAGGCACTTCTAGGAAAAAAGCTAGATCTTCAGAACTGTTTCAGTAAACAACTACGATCATCTCCTTTTGAACATTCATAAACTTTTTGTTTTCGAGGGTCTCTGCCATTTCATTCCTGAGGCTGATTTGAAAGTTGGGTGACTGCTGGCGAAAATTGAAACATAAAAACAAAAATAGAAATAATGAAGGAACACACGGATTAGAAAACCGACAACGCGTTTTGACCTACTGGGTCTTCAAAACAACAGAAACAAACAACTAACTAACAGTCGGTCAACTTCTCGATCTGGATGAATATGTGGCGGGGCTGGAAAACTGAAACTTGGATTGGAAATCAAGAGAAAAGAGAAGAGGTTTGAGAAGGAATGATGATGATGATGATGATGATGATGATGATGATGATGATGATGATGATGATGGTGGTGGTGGTGGTGATGATGATGATGAAAAGATAATGATAGTAACGATAATATAGAAAATGAGAAGATAGTAAGATATAATCTGAGAAATCTTATATAGTTATGCTGCTGCTGCTGCTGCTGCTACTAATGATGATAATAACGACAATAATGATAAAACTGATAATATTGATATAGATATATGACACAGAAAGTGGGAAGGACAGTAATATGAAATCTCAGAAATAATTAGATGCATACAATTTAGAAACTACACAGGCGATGAAAATTCATCGCAAAGTAGGAATAGTGAACATAATTACATTGATAATACAGTAGAAACCGCCTTTATGGCGGTCGGATATAAGGCGGATACCGCTTATAAGGCGGGTGACCTCCAAGTACGGAATGCGTCCCTTCTTTATAAGACTAAAATTACGGGGCAGTATAAGGCGGTGCCGCCGCTGACCATATACCGTTTATAAGGCGGGCCTTCTCACCAAGCTAATCAGCCCCGCGGGAGGGTGAGTAGGGTTCATTGTTTGTTGGCTGCAGTTGAGCGTTGTCTCACTCTCTCACCACGCTCAAAGCCTTTGTCTGCCTTCAGTCAGCGCTTGTCTCACACGCTCACTCGCAGTCAGTTGATGAAGAGAAAAGAGAGAGAGAGAGACGCCCGTCACTGCCTGGGTCAGTCAGTTGATGATCATGGCTACGGCAAAGAAATCAAGACAATGTCTGTCAATGTCTGAAAAAGTCAAGCTGCTTGACAGACTGAAGGCGGGAGAACCAAGACAAAAACTTGTCCAAGAGACTGGAATTGGACTGCGAACCATTGAGCGCATGGTTGCATCTGAAGCAGACATCCGAATGAACGCGGCAGCAACTTCTTCCCCCCAATCAGTCAAACGCAAAAGGACTGGCAAACACGATGAAGTTGACACTGCTTTGGGGGCTTGGTTTACGTCTGTCCGAAATAAAAAAACAGATCGTAACCGGGCCTATGCTCATGCAGAAATCGAAGGATTTTGCCGAACAATTAGGCTCTGATTTCTCACCAAGTGTTGGGTGGCTTGGTCGGTGGAAAACAAGAATGGGCGTCAAGTTCAAGAGGGCGCATGGAGAGAAGAATTCGGCCGATGCCCCCGCTGCGGAACAATGGTTAACTGACAGAATGCCAGAGATTCTTGAGACTTTCAAAGAAGAAGAAATTTACAATGCAGACGAGACAGGGCTTTTCTACAGGGCAACCCCTGATGCCACACTTTGCTTTGCAAAAGAGCAGTTGTACGGCTCCAAAAAGGCATTAGACAGAATCACGGTGCAGTACAGTACATGTATCATATGTAAGGCGGAACCGCTTTTAAGGCGGCTGAATCGGCGGGACAAACGCCCGCCTTATATCCGGTTTCTACTGTAACAACGACGACGACAACGACGAAAACAACGACAACAACAACAACAACAACAACAACAACAACTAGAATTATAGTAAAATTGATAATAACAGTGATAATAATAATAATAATAATAATAATAATAATAATAATAATATAAATAATAATAATAATAATGATAATGATAATCAATGATGATGATGATGACGACGACGATAACGGTGATAATTAGGTAGAAAGGAATGAAACTAATAAGCGAGTGAAAAGCCAAGAGTGCTATTGAAAGAGGAAAAAAAAAGAGGAGGGAGTGGGAGAAGAAAGAAAGAAAGAAAGAAAGAAAGAAACAAAAGATATGTAAATGAAGAAGTATGGGTATCTGACAGAAAATCCGAGTAACAAAAATGGGATGAATAGATCAGTAAGTAACGACAGATTGATGAAGAAAATGCAGATAGCGAAGGAAGAAGAGAAGAGCGAAGTGCTGTTATCTATACATGAGGTGAACAGTGGTAGCGTGAGTGTAATAGAGTGTCTGTGGACAGCACTGTGGGGCAGTGCTGCTGAGGTGGAAGTATACGCTATTTTTGGATTAAATTTTAAATGTAATTCATAGCGCACCGCCAAAACAAACAAACAAACAAACAAAAAAAACAAAAAACAACAACAACAAAAACGTAGACAAACGAATCACAAGACAAAACACGACGCGTTTCGACCTCTTAGGTCTTCTTCAGGCAAGATACAAAACACTCAGGACAACGAAAATGAAGGAGCAATCACTTATCTTCATCCGCTTCAATGCAAGATGGACGCTGAATCAAGCAGTGGCTGTTTCTGCTGTTTCTGCTGTTTCTGCTGTTTCTGATTCAACGTCCATCTTCCGCTGAAGTGGATGAAGATAAGTGATTGCGCGTTCATTTTCGTTATCCTGAGTGTTTTGTATCTTGCCTGAAGAAGACTTAAGAGGTCGAAACACGTTGTGTTTTGTCTTATGATTCGTTTGTCTACCTTTTTTTGGTTGGGGGTGGGGTGTGGGGGGGGGGGTGGGGGTGAGGGTGCGGTGCGCTATTAATTACATTTAAAATTTGTTGAGATTCCTGCCTGCAGTCGCCTCACTTTGCCACCAGATCTATTTTTGGATGTTGATTCCAAGTAAGCAGAGGCTGCCTAGTCTGGCAGAAAGATAGGATTTCCGCATAGTGCATTTAAAGTTGTCACCCTGTACTAACCAAAAGCGACCGATGTTGTGTTGGAGATAGTTAAAGTGCAGAGCGACTGGTCTGGGTCGGAAATGGGGAACCAAGTATTAAGAAATGCGTGCATCAAGCTTGCAACTTACATAAATCTTACTGCACAGTGAACAGTAGATAGCACACATCCCCAAAGGCTCGTTCAAAGTTAAACGTACATTCTCCTGTCAGAGCCGCAACACTGTGCATTTTATCCACTGTGAACCGTGCGGTGAAATCTTTATAGGTGAAAAATGAATACACATTGATACACACATATCTGAACAGCTGGCTGACGTCCGCCATCACCGACTCAAACCAGTTGTTCTGCATTTCAACCACCCCCAAACACAACATCAATCATGTCAACGTCCTGGTGCTTTGGCAATTACAGAATGGCAACTTTGATTGCACCGTGCAGGAATCCCATCTTGCTGTCAGACTTGGGACCCACAGCCCACTTGGCATCAACACCCCAAAAAATAGCATGCACCTGTCCACCCCGACAACACTGGCCCGCAGCACTTTCCACAGACAAGCTACCACACTATTCGTTATTTACCTCATGCATAGCTTACAGCTGTTCTCTATTCTCTTCTTCCTTTACTATCTTCATTTTCTATATCAAGCTATTCTTTACTTACTATTTTCTTTCAAATGGATATATCTATTCCTTTACATATTTCTTTCTTTCTTTCTCTTTCTTTCTTCTACCCCCTCCCCGCCCCATCATCTCTTCTCCTCCCCGTTCCTTTCTTTAAAAAATCTGTTTCAAGATACTTTTCCCTTATTATACATTTATCAATTTCATTCCTTTCCACCTATCTCTTCTTCTTCTTACTATTGTTACATTATTATAAATATCATCATCATCATCATCATTATCCTCCCCTCCTCCTCCAGCTTCTCTCCTCCTCCTCCTCCTCCTCCCCTCCTCCTCCTCCTCCTCCTCCTCCTCCTCCTCCTCATCGTCATCATCATCATCATCATCATCATCATCATCATCATCATCAGCAGCAGCAGCAGCAGCAGCAGCAACAACAGCAGTAGTAGTAGTTGTAGTAGTAGCTGCAGTCGTTAAAACGTTAAATAATTAGTATTGTAATAAAGAAGAAGAAGAAAGAAGAAGAAGAAGAAGAAGAAGAAGAAGAAGAAGAAGAAGGAGAATGAGAAGAGAAGAAGAGAGAAGAAGAAAGAAGAAAGAAAAAGAAAAAGAAGAAGAAGAAGAAGAAGAAAATTTTACAACTCATATTTTATATGATGTGCTTTCCCATCTCCAATATTATTTATAATTGCTATGATTATCTTTTATTTTCGTTTTTATCATTATCATCATCATTAGATTGTAGTATGATTCATAACTATTTATAGATTTCTCAGATGTTATCTTACTGTTTTCACCGTATTGTTATTATCATTATTACTACTACTACTATTATTATTATTATTATTATTATTATTATTATTTATTATTATTTATTATTATTATTATTATATAACTATTATTATTATATTATTATTATTGTTGTTGTTGTTGTTGCTGTTGTAACAGCAATGTAGGCAGAGATGAAAACGCTTCTTACAGAAACCAGTGAGTTCACGCCAGTCTTTGGCTGTGATGGACCATGCTGGACAGTCGTTCACACACCTACATGCACAGTGTTCACCTGGCCCTGAGTCGTTCCACACCTACATGCACAGTGTTCGCCTGGCCCTGAGTCGTTCATACACCTACATGCACAATCAGTGTACATCTGGCCCTGAGTTGTTCACATACCTACATGCACAATCAGAGTACATCTGGCCCTGAGTTATTTCACACACCTACATGCACAGTGTTCACCTGGCCCTGAGTCGTTCACACACCTACATGCACAGTGTTCACCTGGCCCTGTCCTTCACACACCTACATGCACAGTGTTCACCTGGCCCGAGTCCTTCACACACCTACATGCACAATCAGTGTTCACCTGGCCCTGAGGGCGTTCACACCACCTACATGCACAGTGTTCACCTGGCCCCGAGTCCTTCACACACCTACATGCACAGTGTTCACTGGCCCTGAGGCGTTCACACACCTACATGCACAGTGTTCATCTGGCCCTTGAGGCGTTCACACACCTACATGCACAGTGTTCATCTGGCTGAGTCGTTCACACACCTACATGCACAATCAGTGTTCACCTGGCCTTGAGGCGTTCACACACCTACATGCACAGTGTTCATCTGGCCCTGAGTCGTTCACACACCTACATGCACAGTGTTCACCTGGCTTTGAGGCGTTCACACACCTACATGCACAGTGTTTTATCTGGCTCTGAGTCGTTCACACACCTAACATGCACAGTGTCACCTGGCTGGGGTCGTTCACACACCTACATGCACAGTGTTCACCTGGGTGAGTCGTTACACACACCTACAGCACAGGGGTTCACCTGGCCCCGAGTCTTCACCCACCTAATGCAAAAATTAGTGTTCACCTGGGGCCCCGAGGCGTTCACACACTACATGCACAGTGTTCAAACCCGGCCCTGAGGCGTTCACACACCTACATGCACAGTGTTCATTGGCCTGAGGCGTTCACACACCTACATGCACAGTGTTCATCTGGCTGAGTCGTTCACACACCTACATGCACAATCAGTGTTCACCTGGCCCTTTAGGCGTTCACACACTACTGCACAGTGTTTTACCTGGCCCTGAGTCGTCACACACCTACATGCACAGTGTTCACCTGGCCCTGAGGGGTTCACACACCTACATGCACAGTGTTCATTGGTCTGAGTCGTTCACACACCTACATGTACAGTGTTCACCCGGCCTGAGGCGTTCACACACCCGCAGCACAGTGTTATCTGGCCCTGAGTCGTTCACACACCTACATGTACAGTGTTTTACCTGGCCCTGATCGTTCACACACCTACATGCACAGTGTTCATCTGGCTTTGAGGCGTTCACACACCTACATCACAGTGTTCATCTGGCTCTGAGTCGTTCACACACCTACATGTACAGTGTTCACCTGGCCCTGAGTCGTTCACACACCCACATGTACAGTGTTCACCTGGCCCTGAGTCGTTCACACACCTACATGCACAGTGTTCATCTGGCCCTGAGTCGGGTTTACACACCTACATGTACAGTGTTCACCTGGCCTGAGTCGTTCACACACCTACATGACAGTGTTCATCTGGCTCTGAGGCGTTCCCCCAACCTACATGCACGTGTTTCATCTGGCCCTGAGTCGTTCCCCACGCCTACATGCACAGTGTTCACCTGGCCCTGAGTCGTTTACACGCCTTTCATGCACAGTGTTCACCTGGCCTGAGTCGTTCACACACCTACTGCACAATCAGTGTTCACCTGGCCTTGAGTCGTTCAAACCTACATTTCACAATCAGTGTTCACCTGGCCCTGAGTCGTTCACACACCTACATGCACAGTGTTCACCTGGATCTGAGTCGTTCACACACTACATGCACAATCAATGTGCACCTGGCCCTGAGTCGTTCACACACCTACATTTCACAGTGTTCACCTGGGTCTGAGTCGTTCACACACCCTACATGCACAATCAGTGTACATCTGGCCCTGAGTCCTTCACACACCTACATGTACAATCAATGTGCACCTGGGGCCCTGTGTCGTTACACACCACATGCACAATCAGTGTTTCATCTGGCCCTGGGGTCTTCACACACCTACATGTACAATCAATGTTCACCTGGCCCTGGCTTCCCCGACATGTGGCAATCGAACAAGATTGCCAAGAGCTGGACCAGGAACACAGATCAAAATAAAAATCATTATGTGTTCTTAATCTCCTGGGGTTCGTGTATCTGGCGACAGTTCATGTACAAAATCACGATAAGCATGGAGGAAGATTCCAAAGGAACAGCTAATCCGCTCAGAAGAAAGTTTTTGTTTTACTTCCGTCAAAAGTGAGAGTTCTCAGACCTGTTACGGTCGATGGTTCAGATGATGGTTCAGATGATGGTTCAGAGGGAGCTGTGTTTGTTCTGGGGAATGGGATTTTCATAGATCGGGTTTAACACGTTCTTCATTCTGACCCAGCTGGGAAAGTACTGCAAAACGATTGGCAATGGGCACATAAACACTTGCAGCATAAAGGTCAGGTGTGGTAGTACTGGCTGACTAGCGATGTCTGTTTCCACAACCTTTGTTTTCTTTGGAGAGAGAGAGAGAGAGAGAGAGAGAGAGAGAGAGAGAGAGAGAGAGAAGAGTAGAGAGAGAGAGAGGAGAGAGAGAGAGATGAAAATCATGCATATAAGTAAATATGATTTGAAAGCTGCTCAAAAACTGGAACATCTTAATGAAAATTTTCGATCTGTATCTCCGTCCTTTTACAGACTTACTGGGCTACTTTTCCCCGATATTCTGAAGACTGAAGGAAGGCAGACCTTCATCCCCTTCTCGCACCCCCTACCGCCCTTTCTCTTGCCTCATCCCGCCTTCTTTCCCCTCTCCCTCCCTCCACACAGTTAAATATAAAAAAAAGCCCACACTTTCCTCCAAACTATTTCTACTTTTTTTTTTTCAACCCGCTTCTGCCAGGAATGCGCTTGTTGCCCTTCTTTAGTTGAGCTTTTTCACTCTCTTCGGAACATTTCCTTCCCACGTCCAACTTTTACCTCCACAATATTTTACCTGTGTTTTCTCTCTAGCTTGTCATCGTGTCGGCCATGTCAGCCCCTGCAACAGAAAACCTGGATGAGATAAGGGGGCAGGATGGAAGAGGCAGACATCGTCAGGAGAGAAAAAAAAGAGTGACAGGCATTCTCTCTTTTTCTCGCTTTTTTGTCTCTCTCTCTCTCTCTCTCTCTCTCTCTCTCTCTCTCTCTCTCTCTCTCTCTCTCTCCTCTCTCTCTCTCCTCTCTCTCTGTGTGTGTGTGTGTGTGTGTGTGTGTGTGTGTGTGTGTGTTGTGTGTGTGTGTTTTTGTTTCCCCTCCAATACTTCAAACGATTATTTACGAGTTCGTTCTCTTCCTGGCCATTATCAGTTTTGGGCAGAAGACTCTCGCAGCTTGTCGTTTCGTGGGGAAGTAAATCTGCTGCAGTGTAAACATCGTTTTTCTTCTGCTTTCTTTCTCCGTCGAATTCTTGCCTTCTTTCTTTTTCTTCCTTTTTCTTCTAAATATTCGAACACAGAGTTCGCCTTTTCCTTTTATACCTCCAACCCCTCTACCTGCCACCTTTTTGAGTCTGTCTGTCCGTCTGTCTGTCTGTCTCTGCCCCTGTCTGTGTCTGTCTCTGTCTCTGTCTGTCTGTCTGTCTGTCTGTCTGTCTCTCTCTCTCTCTCTCTCTCTCTCTCTCTCTCTCTCTCTCTCTCTCTCTCTCTCCCTCTCTCTCTCGAGTTCGCCAATTACAAGTCAATCAGCAAGCACGTACTTGAGGAAACATGTTTATGTACTTTGTGTGTGATGATTATCGCACCTTTCCTTCAGATGTCTGTGGACTTGTCTGTCAAACATTTTTGTCTCTTTTTGAGAAAGAAAAATACAAACCCACAACATTTTGGTGAAATGTTGTCTTTTCGCTTTCATGTTTTCTGTTCTGTTCGCATGGCTGGGGTCGTTTCATTCTTTTTCCTCCGTGGTCCTCTTCTTTCCTTTCTTTCTCTTTGTTTCCAGAATGTTTGCGTCTTCGTCTTCGTCGTCTTTTTGTTCTCTTTGGTCTTCTTTCCAACTTGCTTGCTTTTGTCTGGGTAAACTTCTTCGTCTCTTCATCTTGTTTCCAAGGTGTTTGTGTCTGTCTCTTGCTCCTCTTTTCCCGCTCGTTCTTCTTGTTTTCGCGTATGTACTCTTCCTGCTCTTGTATTTTTCATCTTTTTTCCTTCAACGTGTTTGAATGTCTCTTAATCCTCTCTCTCTCTCTCTCTCTCTCTCTCTCTCTCTCTCTCTCTCTCTCCTCTCTCTCTCTCTCTCTCGTAATTTTACATGTCCGCTCTGCCATGAAGATGATGAAAATGAAGTTCATTTTGTTCTGTCCTGTCCTGTACTACAAGTTATCAGACAGCAATTAATCCCACTTAAGTATGTAAGAAAACTTTGTTGCTTCAAACTCATTATGTTCATGGCATCATCAAATGAAAACATTACCAAACAGTTCGCTTTGTATTTGTATAAAGCTTTCAGAATGCGAAATGATGTGTTAAGATAGCAAATGTTATGTTTGTCAAATTGAGTTTGCATTGATGAATTGCGCGATTTGTCCTTTATTTACCCCCTTCTAAGGGGCTATGGCCTTTACGAATAAACATCTGCATCTGACTTGGGCGCAAAAACGTTAATTTTGCGCCCATTTTGAGGAGAAAATGACCAAAGAGGTCGAACCGCGTCGTGATTCGTCTTGTGATTGGTCCCTTTCGTCTGGCGGAATAGCATTTTTTTTCTTTTATGCCTGTCATAATTTCCGTTTGCAATCACCTAACTTTGAAACTAATCACAGGAGAGAAGGTTGTGGAGATTCTCGACTGTTAGGTGTCTGTAGCAGCACCTCTGTCACCTGCTGTTACAGGACAATGAGAAGGTCTGCGGACAGGTGCAGCATCTCTGTCACCTGCTGTTACAGGACAATGAGAAGGTCTGTGGACAGTCTGTAGCACCTCTGTCACCTGCTGTTACAGGACAATGAGAAGGTCTGCGGACAGTCTGTAACACCATCTCTGTCACCTGCTGTTACAGGACAATGAGAAGGTCTGCGGACAGTCTGTAGTATCTCTGTCACCTGCTGTTACAGGACAATGAGAAGGTCTACGGACAGTCTGTAGCAGCATCTCTGTCACCTGCTGTTACAGGACAATGAGAAGGTCTACGGACAGTCTGTAGCACCATCTCTGTCACCTGCTGTTACAGGACAATGAGAAGGTCTACGGACAGTCTGTAACACCATCTCTGTCACCTGCTGTTACAGGACAATGAGAAGGTCTACGGACAGTCTGTAACACCATCTCTGTCACCTGCTGTTACAGGACAATGAGAAGGTCTACGGACAGTCTGTAACACCATCTCTGTCACCTGCTGTTACAGGACAATGAGAAGGTCTACGGACAGTCTGTAACACCATCTCTGTCACCTGCTGTTACAGGACAATGAGAAGGTCTACGGACAGTCTGTAGCAGCATCTCTGTCACCTGCTGTTACAGGACAATGAGAAGGTCTGCGGCCAGGTGCAGCATCTGTGTCACCTGCTGTTACAGGACAATGAGAAGGTCTGCGGACAGTCTGTAACACCATCTCTGTCACCTGCTGTTACAGGACAATGAGAAGGTCTACGGACAGTCTGTAACACCATCTCTGTCACCTGCTGTTACAGGACAATGAGAAGGTCTGCGGACAGTCTGTAACACCATCTCTGTCACCTGCTGTTATAGGACAATGAGAAGGTCTACGGACAGTCTGTAGCAGCATCTCTGTCACCTGCTGTTACAGGACAATGAGAAGGTCTGTGGCCAGGTGCAGCATCTGTGTCACCTGCTGTTACAGGACAATGAGAAGGTCTGCGGACAGTCTGTGGCAGCATCTCTGTCACCTGCTGTTACAGGACATGAGAAGGTCTGCGGACAGGTGCGGCCGAAGAACGGCGGCAGTCTAACCACAACTCAACCAGTCAGCCGTTCCTGTCCGTCACCCGGTGTCCACACAACAGGGCCTTGATGCCCGTGTGTTTGACACTGTCAATGAACATTGATAACACTTGACTGGGTCTTTTTCAGAATAACTATATGATTTGAAGATAAGGCAGTAAAGATCGAAGCAAAAGGGGGATCAAAAGGAAACAAAAGCATTGCATAGTTTTCGTTTCCTTTTGACCCCCTTTTTGTTTCGGTCTTTTCTACCTTATCTTTAAATTATCTAGTTGTTTTACACTGTCGTTGTCCTTTTGAGGACCTACACTGACTATGCCGAAAGCGACCGCCGCGACCTGGTGCTGAATTACGTATCCACCAAGCCAGCGAGAGACCCAGATTCTTGTGTGAAGACCGTAAGTTTCCATAAATCTGTTTCCACGAATCTGTCTTCCACAGTGGGTTGGGGTTGCAGAGGGAATGGTTCTAGCTTATCACGAAGTTGATGAGGACACAGTCAATCCCTCTTATGATAAAACTCTACTCCCTCCTCCAGGCCCTGAGGCAAGGGACACATTTTCCACCAAGGATGTGTGAGGCAACACGTGGCGCCATCTCAGGTGTCCCGGCGTTGCAATGTCACCGTGTGGTAGTTACATGTCACCATCGGATTCCTGCTCACTTCCACCGCACTGTATTTCTGCAGTGACTTCCTCAGTGACTGAACAATCTGTTGTGACTCTCATGATGGGTAGCATCGGCCGGCACCTTTGGGTTACCCTACAGCTGTGTGTCTCTGGTCTGATTCATCGGCCGGCACCATTGGGTTACCCTACAACTGTGTGTCTCTGGTCTGATTCTTCGGCCGGCACCTTTGGGTTACCCTACAGCTGTGTGTCTCTGGTCTGATTCTTCGGCCGGCACCTTTGGGTTACCCTACAGCTGTGTGTCTCTGGTCTGATTCATCGGCCGGCACCTTTGGGTTATCCTACAGCTGTGTGTCTCTGGTCTGATTCATCGGCCGGCACCTTTGGGTTACCCTGCAGCTGTGTGTCTCTGGTCTGATTCATCGGCCGGCACCTTTGGGTTACCCTCCAGCTGTGTGTCTCTGGTCTGATTCATCGGCCGGCACCTTTGGGTTACCCTCAGCTGTGTGTCTCTGGTCTGATTCATCGGCCGGCACCTTTGGGTTACCCTGCAGCTGTGTGTCTCTGGTCTGATTCATCGGCCGGCACCTTTGGGTTACCCTGCAGCTGTGTGTCTCTGGTCTGATTCATCGGCCGGCACCTTTGGGTTACCCTCAGCTGTGTGTCTCTGGTCTGATTCATCGGCCGGCACCTTTGGGTTACCCTCAGCTGTGTGTCTCTGGTCTGATTCATCGGCCGGCACCTTTGGGTTACCCTGCAGCTGTGTGTCTCTGGTCTGATTCATCGGCCGGCACCTTTGGGTTACCCTCAGCTGTGTGTCTCTGGTCTGATTCATCGGCCGGCACCTTTGGGTTACCCTACAGCTGTGTGTCTCTGGTCTGATTCATCGGCCGGCACCTTTGGGTTACCCTACAGCTGTGTGTCTCTGGTCTGATTCATCGGCCGGCACCTTTGGGTTACCCTCAGCTGTGTGTCTCTGGTCTGATTCATCGGCCGGCACCTTTGGGTTACCCTACAGCTGTGTGTCTCTGGTCTGATTCATTCGGCCGGCACCTTTGGGTTACCCTACAGCTGTGTGTCTCTGGTCTGATTCATCGGCCGGCACCTTTGGGTTACCCTACAGCTGTGTGTCTCTGGTCTGATTCATCGGCCGGCACCTTTGGGTTACCCTACAGCTGTGTGTCTCTGGTCTGATTCTTATGCTGGCCTGTGCTGTGACCGTGTGGTGTGCGGCGTCCATGGCTGTGCGTGTGGTGTGCGGCGTCCTGTGCTGTGACCGTGTGTGTGCGGCGGCCTGTGCTGTGACCGTTGGTGTGCGGCGTCTTCTGTACGTGTGTGTCGTCCTGCTGGTGACGTGTGTGTGCGGCGTCCTGTACTGCTGGGCCTGTGCTGTGACCGTTGTGGTCTGTGCGGCTGTTCTGTGTGGCTGAGGCCTGTGCTGTGACCGTGTGGTGTGCGGCGTCCTGTGCTGTGACCGTGTGGTGTGCGGCGTCCTGTACTGTGGCCTGTGCTGTGACCGTGTGGTGTGCGGCGTCCTGTACTGTGGCCTTGCTGTGACCGTGTGGTGTGGGGTCCTGTCGCTGAGGCCTGTGCTGTGACCGTGTGGTGTGCGAGCGTCCTGTGCTGGCTGAGGCCTGTGCTGTGACCGTGTGGTTGCGGCGTCCTGTACTGTGGGCCTGTGCTGTGACCGTGTGGTGTGCGGCGTCCTGTACCTGTTGAGGCCTGTGCTGTGACCGTGTGGTTGTGGCGTCCTGTTGCTGAGGCCTGTGCTGTGACCGTGTGGTGTGCGGCGTCCTGTACTGCTGAGGCCTGTGCTGTGACCGTGTGGTGTGCGGCGTCCTGTAGCTGTGAGGCCTGTGCTGTGACCGTGTGGTGTGCGGCGTCCTGTACTGGCTGAGGGCCTGTGCTGTGACCGTGTGGTGTGCGGCGTCCTGTACTGGACCTGGGCCGTGCTGTGACCGTGTGGTGTGCGGCGTCCTGTCTGTGACCTGCTGGGCCGTCGTGCTGTGACCGTGTGGTGTCGGCGTCTTGCTGTACTGTTGAGGCCTGTCTGTGACCGTGTGGTGTGGCGTCCTGTACTGCTGAGGCCTGTGCTGTGACCGTGTGGTGTGCGGCGTCCTGTACTGCTGAGGCCTGTGCTGTGACCGTGTGGTGTGGGCGTCCTGTACTGCTGAGGCCTGTGCTGTGACCGTGTGGTGTGCGGCGTCCTGTACTGTGACCGTTGACGTGGTGTGCGGCGTCTGTGCTGCTGAGCCGTAGTGG
>CM031613.1:70190463-70195463 GCA_018398815.1 Conus ventricosus
ACCAATCATCTGCATTCAACAGCACTTAACAACCCCGCACCAGCATTTCCAAAATGCGCGTTGCTACTGGCTGGAGAAAAAAAAGAGCACACCCAATCATCTTGTATTGAATAAGCTGGTCACTCCCCAACATTATTGTCCACTTCCAACATGTTCTGCACTGAGCCGCCATCCACTTGTTACTCACCACGTCAGTCAGCCTGATCGCCCAGACTGGGGGGGAAACAAGTGCAGGTGAGCGAGTCCTGGGTTCACTGTCACTGGCACTTTTAGGACTCCATCGGCTGGTGATGCGTCCCCCGCAGCATTGAAGGCATCACAGACTTGCAGGTGGTGCTCCACATGGATACTGTGGGAGGACTGCTCTAGCTACTGAAGACTGTGACTACTCAGGAGTTCTCATCCAGGAGATGAAGGTGGACTCTGGCTGGGCGTGAGATGAAGGTGGACTCTGGCTGGGCGTGTGATGAAGGTGGACTGTGGCTGGGCGTGAGATGAAGGTGGACTGTGGCTGGGCGTGAGATGAAGGTGGACTCTGGCTGGGCGTGAGATGAAGGTGGACTGTGGCTGGGCGTGAGATGAAGGTGGACTGTGGCTGGGCATGAGATGAAGGTGGACTGTGGCTGGGCGTGAGATGAAGGTGGACTGTGGCTGGGCGTGAGATGAAGGTGGACTGTGGCTGGGCGTGAGATGAAGGTGGACTGTGGCTGGGCGTGAGATGAAGGTGGACTCTGGCTGGGCGTGAGATGAAGGTGGACTGTGGCTGGGCGTGAGATGAAGGTGGACTCTGGCTGGGCATGAGCATAATACGGTTTAGTTCACACCACGGAACACCGCCATGACCACTGCTGTCATTGAATGGACCACTACTGTCATTGAATGGACCACTGCTGTCATTGAATGGACCACTAATGGACCACTGCTGTCATTGAATGGACCACTAATGGACCACTGCTGTCATTGAATGGACCACTGCTGTCATTGAATGGACCACTAATGGACCACTGCTGTCATTGAATGGACCACTAATGGACCACTGCTGTCATTGAATGGACCACTAATGGACCACTGCTGTTATTGAATGGACCACTGCTGTCATTGAATGGACCACTAATGGACCACTGCTGTCATTGAATGGACCACTAATGGACCACTGCTGTCATTGAATGGACCACTAATGGACCACTGCTGTCATTGAATGGACCACTGCTGTCATTGAATGGACCACTGCTGTCATTGAATGGACCACTAATGGACCACTGCTGTCATTGAATGGACCACTGCTGTCATTGAATGGACCACTGCTGTCATTGAATGGACCACTAATGGACCACTGCTGTCATTGAATGGACCACTGCTGTCATTGAATGGACCACTAATGGACCACTGCTGTTATTGAATGGACCACTAATGGACCACTGCTGTCATTGAATGGACCACTGCTGTCATTGAATGGACCACTAATGGACCACTGCTGTCATTGAATGGACCACTAATGGACCACTGCTGTCATTGAATGGACCACTGCTGTCATTGAATGGACCACTGTCATTGAATGGACCACTAATGGACCACTGCTGTCATTGAATGGACCACTAATGGACCACTGCTGTCATTGGATGGACCACTGCTGTCATTGAATGGACCACTAATGGACCACTGCTGTCATTGAATAGACCACTAATGGACCACTGCTGTCATTGAATGGACCACTGCTGTCATTGAATGGACCACTGCTGTCATTGAATGGACCACTAATGGACCACTGCTGTCATTGAATGGACCACTGCTGTCATTGAATGGACCACTAATGGACCACTGCTGTCATTGAATGGACCACTAATGGACCACTGCTGTCATTGAATGGACCACTAATGGACCACTGCTGTCATTGAATGGACCACTGCTGTCATTGAATGGACCACTGCTGTCATTGAATGGACCACCGCTTTGATATTCATATTTCAATGTCGTCCTTTTCATCCCATTTATCCTCCTCCACCCCCCCCCCTCCTCCAAGCCCCATCCCCACGAAGTCATTTTCATAGTGACTGAGGGTTTTTTTTTTTCCATCTGCGCTTGTTCCTTGCCCCCTCCACTCTATACCTATTTAAGCTTGCACTGTTTGTTTGTTTGTTTGTTTGTTATTGTCCTGCCTGGTGATGACCAACTGGCCATGGTCCCTTATTTAAATGCTCGTGTTCATCTGGCAGCTTCGGTATTTCAATATTTATTTTCATGGTTTGACTTCTTCTGCAGTCATTGCACTTGAAAACCGTTATCTTTTATACAGTTTTCTCTGTTATCCAAGTCATTTCTCTTTCATTCATTGTAGATCTTCTAGCGGCTCCTGAAATACGTGCCTTAATTTTGTTTCAATCTGGCTTACATTTAGTAGCTTATATCTGTATGCTGCCTTTTTCCATTTCCCATTTCTGTCCTTCACTGGCCCCTTGGGAAGTCTGTTGGATTGTGATGTTTTTTTTTTCCATATCACAAAAGTATTACAGACGGTGCTCTATGTCAGATAGTGTGGATAGATTGCCACAACTCATGAAGGCCAGGTCCACCCAGGGATGAACATAGACTTTCGGTCGGACATAAACAAATGTTTCTCTTCAAAATACGGAACTCAGTACCCAGACAGCAAGGGTCCTAGGACCCACCTAGGGCCCACCTAGGTTCTGGCTAGATTCAGCGTGTCCAAGCTGGAGCTAGCTAGAACCTAGGTGGACCCTAGTACCCTTGCCGTAAGGGTAGTTTCCTTTGCTGTCAATGAAAGGTTTAGTTACAAATATTCCTATTTCAGAATGGTCCTTTTCATGTCACTCTCCGTGTCCATACCTCTGTTAACTGAGGGCTTGTTCAGCTATGCTTGTTTTCTCCCCACTCTGTTTATTTCTGCTCTTTTGTTTGTTTATTATCACAGTCCATCCAACACCCAGAGCCTCACAGTTTATTATTACAGTCCGTCCAACACCCAGAGCCTCACAGTTTATTATTACAGTCCATCCAACACCCAGAGCCTCACAGTTTATTATTACAGTCCGTCCAACACCCAGAGCCTCACAGTTTATTATTACAGTCCATCCAACAGCCTCACAGTTTATTATTACAGTCCATCCAACAGCCTCACAGTTTATTATTACAGTCCATCCAACAGCCTCACAGTTTATTATTACAGTCCGTCCAACACCAGAGCCTCACAGTTTATTATTACAGTCCATCCAACAGCCTCACAGTTTATTATTACAGTCCGTCCAACACCCAGAGCCTCACAGTTTATTATTACAGTCCATCCAACAGCCTCACAGTTTATTATTACAGTCCGTCCAACACCCAGAGCCTCACAGTTTATTATTACAGTCCATCCAACAGCCTCACAGTTTATTATTACAGTCCATCCAACACCCAGAGCCTCACAGTTTATTATTACAGTCCATCCAACCCAGAGCCTCACAGTTTATTATTACAGTCCATCCAACAGCCTCACAGTTTATTATTACAGTCCATCCAACAGCCTCACAGTTTATTATTACAGTCCATCCAACAGCCTCACAGTTTATTATTACAGTCCATCCAACCCAGAGCCTCACAGTTTATTATTACAGTCCATCCAACAGCCTCACAGTTTATTATTACAGTCCATCCAACAGCCTCACAGTTTATCATTACAGTCCATCCAACAGCCTCACAGTTTATTATTACAGTCCATCCAACAGCCTCACAGTTTATTATTACAGTCCATCCAACAGCCTCACAGTTTATTATTACAGTCCGTCCAACACCCAGAGCCTCACAGTTTATTATTACAGTCCGTCCAACAGCCTCACAGTTTATTATTACAGTCCATCCAACACCCAGAGCCTCACAGTTTATTATTACAGTCCGTCCAACAGCCTCACAGTTTATTATTACAGTCCGTCCAACAGCCTCACAGTTTATTATTACAGTCCATCCAACAGCCTCACAGTTTATTATTACAGTCCATCCAACAGCCTCACAGTTTATTATTACAGTCCGTCCAACACCCAGAGCCTCACAGTTTATTATTACAGTCCATCCAACACCCAGAGCCTCACAGTTTATTATTACAGTCCATCCAACAGCCTCACAGTTTATTATTACAGTCCATCCAACACCCAGAGCCTCACAGTTTATTATTACAGTCCATCCAACAGCCTCACAGTTTATTATCACAGTCCATCCAACACCCAGAGCCTCACAGTTTATTATTACAGTCCATCCAACAGCCTCACAGTTTATTTTACAGTCCATCCAACACCCAGAGCCTCACAGTTTATTATTACAGTCCGTCCAACAGCCTCACAGTTTATTATTACAGTCCATCCAACAGCCTCACAGTTTATTATTACAGTCCATCCAACAGCCTCACAGTTTATTATTACAGTCCATCCAACACCCAGAGCCTCACAGTTTATTATTACAGTCCATCCAACACCCAGAGCCTCACAGTTTATTATTACAGTCCATCCAACAGCCTCACAGTTTATTATTACAGTCCATCCAACAGCCTCACAGTTTATTATTACAGTCCATCCAACAGCCTCACAGTTTATTATTACAGTCCATCCAACACCCAGAGCCTCACAGTTTATTATTACAGTCCATCCAACAGCCTCACAGTTTATTATTACAGTCCATCCAACAGCCTCACAGTTTATTATTACAGTCCGTCCAACAGCCTCACAGTTTATTATTACAGTCCATCCAACAGCCTCACAGTTTATTATTACAGTCCATCCAACACCCCGAGCCTCACAGTTTATTATTACAGTCCATCCAACACCCAGAGCCTCACAGTTTATTATTACAGTCCATCCAACACCCAGAGCCTCACAGTTTATTATTACAGTCCATCCAACAGCCTCACAGTTTATTATTACAGTCCATCCAACAGCCTCACAGTTTATTATTACAGTCCGTCCAACACCCAGAGCCTCACAGTTTATTATTACAGTCCATCCAACAGCCTCACA
>CM031613.1:70213340-70215840 GCA_018398815.1 Conus ventricosus
TGTACCTGATCTATGTACACTGTGACAACAACTGGAGAAATGAACAGACATAAAGTCATGTTTCTTCAAGACAGACGTGGCCGTTTTATTTTGAACAGAGTCAAACAAATATCCAGATGAACAGACACAAGTTTAGATAATTTTGATTTGACTTATATGAAAGAACATCTTAAATGAGGCGGGGAATAGTAAAGAATGAATAATGAATAACGCAGGTACATCTTGCTTCCATGATGAGAAAAGTTACACACCCCGAGCTATAAACTAACTGCTGTTGACACCTAAATACCTGGCGACACACCCCGAGCTATAAACTAACTGCTGTTGACACCTAAATACCTGGCGACACACCCCGAGCTATAAACTAACTGCTGTTGACACCTAAATACCTGGCGACACACCCCGAGCTATAAACTAACTGCTGTTGACACCTAAATACCTGGCGACACACCCCGAGCTATAAACTAACTGCTGTTGACACCTAAATACCTGGCGACACACCCCGAGCTATAAACTAACTGCTGTTGACACCTAAATACCTGGCGACACACCCCGAGCTATAAACTAACTGCTGTTGACGCCTAAATACCTGGCGACACACCCCGAGCTATAAACTAACTGCTGTTGACACCTAAATACCTGGCGACACACCCCGAGCTATAAACTAACTGCTGTTGACACCTAAATACCTGGCGACACACCCCGAGCTATAAACTAACTGCTGTTGACACCTAAATACCTGGCGACACACCCCGAGCTATAAACTAACTGCTGTTGACACCTAAATACCTGGCAAAAGAGCTAAGACAAAGCACAGAGAACAAAGAAGGAGACATACGAAAAAAAAAAGAAGAAAAAAAAAGAAAGTTGGAAACTTGCTCATTACACCCGGTACCTGACACACGTACACCCAGCAACAACTGGAATAATACACAATGCATATCATGTATTCAAGACTGTCACAATCTTATATATCTTGAATAAACAAACACACAGATGAACGGAAAAAAAGTAGGAGTAACCTCAGTTTGATCAGTATGAAAGACAATCTTACATGAGACAGGAAACCGTTAACAGTAAATAACGAATAAGTAAGGTACCACTTACTTCCATGAATTACGCGCTCATAATTCAAAAACATTGCTGTTTACAATACATAATCGCCTGGTTGAAACGGCGACACAGTGCACACAGAACAAGCGAGGTGACATTCCCCCAAAAGATGTGGAAACTGGCCCATATAGTCTGCACCCGGCACACGTACATAACAACAACTGCAGAACTCCACATACAAATTGACATTTATTCAAGACTGGCACAGCTTCCTTCATGTTGAATATAGTCAAGCGCACAGATGAGCAGAAAGAAATATGGGTAACGTTGGTATGATTTTTCTGACAGAAAATCTTAAATGAGGTAGGAAAGAGTAAACAGTACATAATGCATACATAGGTAACTCCTGCTCCCATGATGTGAAAAATGACACACCCATATCTCCAATCGATTGCTGCTTACAACACCTGCTCGCCCAACAGAAATGCCAACTCCGAGCATACAGAACCGAAAAAGGAGACATCCCTCTACAACAAGCTCCAAGCTTGCTCATACTCCCTGTACCCGACACATGCAACAACAGCAGAACTGGAGAAAGAAAATAACATTCCTTCAAACCTGGCACAGCCCTCTCCATTTTGAATACAGCAAAATAAACACGCAGATGAAGAAAAACTAAATTGGGGGTAACCTCGCTTTAATCGGTCTGAAAGGCCATCTTAAGTGAGGCGGGCACTATTTAAACGGTAACTGACTAATAAGCTCAATGATGAGAAAAGTGCATGCTCATATTTCCGAGCAGCTTACGACACATAATCGTTCAAGCTTGCTCATAATACCTGACTCATGTACACAGCAGCAACAACTGGGGAAATGAACAAACAGAAATTAGCATCAATTCAAGACTGGCACAGCCTTTTCTTTTTGAATATAGTGAAATAAGCCACAGAGGCACAGAAACAAATACAGAGAACTTCGGATCGACTGGTATGAGTGAAAATCTCAAATGGGACATGGAATAGTTAACAAAAAAGAACGAACAAATGCCGAATTCGGGACAGGGGGGGGGGGGGGGGGGGGGGGGGGAAGAAGGGGGCTGAGGGGGTGCGGCACCAAAACTGCCACTTCGAAATGACAGAATACGCTTAGTGATTTGACATCGGAGCTAATTCTCACTGCTGTTGATGATAGCAGCAACCAAAGTGACGATGGTCAGTGAACTGCTGTCATGGAGCTTGTGTTTGGAAGGCACGTATGCATCTGTTTGCGAACAGACCAGCACAGTGGATCGGAACAGCATTTGACATTTGCATCTCAATTTAGCATCTCTCGCTCTCTCTCTCTCTCTCTTTCTTCGAATGTCTACGTGTACGTGTACGCGTGCGTGTGTGTGCGCGCTCGTGCGTGTGTGTGTGTTTCTGTGGATGTGAACGTTGTCTGCCTTGTG
>CM031613.1:70230840-70233340 GCA_018398815.1 Conus ventricosus
ACCACAGTGTTGTCTTCTTCCTGGAGGGCGCGCTCAGCACAAAGCCCTCACCACAGTGTTGTCTTCTTCCTGGAGGGCGCGCTCAGCACAAAGCCCTCACTTACCACAGTGTTGTCTTCTTCCTGGAGGGCGCGCTCAGCACAAAGCCCTCACTTACCACAGTGTTGTCTTCCTCCTGGAGGCGCGCTCAGCACAAAGCCCTCACGGCCACAGTGTTGTCTTCTTCCTGGAGGGCGCGCTCAGCACAAAGCCATCACTTACCACAGTGTTGTCTTCCTCCTGGAGGGCGCGCTCCGCACAAAGCCATCACTTACCACAGTGTTGTCGTCTTCCTGGAGGGCGCGCTCAGCACAAAGCCATCACTTACCACAGTGTTGTCTTCTTCCTGGAGGGCGCGGCTGGGGCAAGGCACGGTCCGCTGGTGCTCCAAAGCTGCTAACAAGTGATGGATCGGACAATAGGAACGACACGCAATGCAGTAACAGCTTGTGAACATAGAAATTAAGTATAACAGGTTGTTTTTAAGCTTTGTGTGTTTGGCACCAAAAAGGACCACAAGGAATATCGATGTCTTTATTCATCCATTTATCTTCTATTCATCCTTTTACTTTGGAAAATATGGTCATATATCAAACGACCATTGATCCTCTCATTGAAAATTCACATGTATTTGTTTTAAAGCCTGGGCTTTGTCCTGTTCGTGTTTTAATACTAACGAGCCGACAGTCTGTGCTAGTGGTCACGAGAGAGAGAGAGAGAGAGAGAGAGAGAGAGAGAGAGAGAGAGAGAGAGAGAGAGAGAGAGAGAGAGAGAGAGCGAGCGTTGCGTGATGACTGATGAAGCTGATTCATGAGAACGACTAAGAACAGCCTCATCACGCAGAGCGCTTTGAACAGAAATACCTAATCAATGGGCACACTGAATAAATAACCACGTCTATTTCAGCAGCAACGGCTGCTTTTAAGGAAAGTGCATTGTCGCTTGATTGAATAAATAAATACGGGATTACAGGTACTGCGAGTGATTTTCAGGAGACGAATACAAATTCTGAAGAGTGCCTGTACAGCGAATGATTGTCAGGGAGTTAAAACACAATTCTGAGGATGGCCAACACAACCTGCAATTTTCAGCAGATGCATACAAAATTTTGAGGACTATCGGCACAGCGAGTGACTTTCGGCGGATATGAATAAAAAACATTCTGAGGATTGCCGGTACAGCGAGAGATTTTCAGCAGAGAAATAGGAAATTCTGACGATTTATCACTTACACTGAATGATCTTTAGAAGGCGAACACAAAACTGTCACAATTACCGGTACACAAAGCGATTTTCGGCAGACTAACACAGTATGACCTATTCTGAGGATTACCGGTTCAACAGAGTGGTTTTAAGGACCAACATAAAATAAAATCAATATAGAATTCGAAGGATTTACCGGAGCACTGTGTGACATTTAGCCGATGATATCAAAATTCTGCGGTTCACCGGTTCACAGAGAAGCTTCCAAAAGAAGAATACAGAATTCCGCGAATTACCGTAGACTGCATGATTTTTTCGCAGTCACAAAATCTGACGATTACCAGTTGACAGAGTCATTTTCAATGGACGAACAGTGAAATGCTGAGGATTACCAGTACAAAGAGTAACTTTTTTTGCGGACCATTACAAAATCCAGCGGATTAGTAGTGTAGCAAGCCAGAAAATACCCCGTCCAAGATATACACGGGTATAAAGTGAATCATGACGAAATATGTCCGGCTTTGAAATGGCTGCTCTACACTCTGGGGTACAAAATGGCCCAGGCCCCCACCTCCATCCCCCCCCCCCCCCCCCCCATCACGCACCAACCCCACCTTCCGAAGTAAGCGTCGTGGATTCCCGGCTTGGAGGTTGTGGATTTGATTCCTATCAGAGTCATATATACGAGTGACTTTTCTGCCCATGATCTTATGACCGACTCCCACCTAGAGTTCAGTTCGCTATGAGCTTATGTGGGAAGACTGGAACCACACAGACCAATTTCATTCCCCAAATGAACGAACGCATCTTTGAGAGCGTTGCTCCAATTTCCTGACCAACACTGCAGGTGTCTTCATCTCTCGGGCCTGGCCGACGCCAGGATACAGTATGAAAGTCAGCATTGAGTACAGGTCTGTCGTGCACCCAAACCAAAATGGAATTCCTCAGCATTATCGCTGTCGTCTTCATCCTTAAAGATAAGCCTACAAACAAACAAACAAACAAAGTATAACATTCTAATGTCTTTCATGCCCTCCTCGCATGATAAATTCAGTTTCGATTTCCAATCCCTCGTCTTTGCCCTTGGAAGGTTCCTGTCGAAGTGGTCGGTGTCGGCAAGTTCATGGGGGGCAGTCGTTGGACGGACGTGGTGGCGCCCTCCGTAGAGGAAAGCTCATTCACGCTGGCTTTGTGGCTGAGCGCTTATTGCCCTCAGTACGGGGCTTACTTGGTGGCTTCCTTGGATCACCACAGTCTAC
>CM031613.1:70235840-70238340 GCA_018398815.1 Conus ventricosus
GGGCTATAATGAGAAGCAGGGAGCACGTGCATCCTACAGTGTGGTTGAATGGGCTATAATGAGAAACAGGGGGCACGTGCATCCTACACTCAGGTTGAATGGGGTATAATGAAACTGAAACAGGGTGCACATGCATGCTACCATTTGGGTGTAATCAGTCTTCTAGAAACTGGAACAGTTTCTAAACTGAAATTGAACAAGACATAATGAACAGTTTGCTTTGACATGGTAAGTTTCCGTATGCATTTTCAATTCATCTGTGGTTTATGTGTGTTCTTGTTTGCTTTGTGTAGGTTAGTACTTGCAGTATATATAATTCTGCATTAATCACATGAAGTCACTGAACACAGACTAATAAATGAGCACACACACACACACACACACACACACACACACACACACACACACGCACGCACGCATACGCACACACATAGACACACTACACACATACACACACACACACACACACACACACACACACACGCACGCACACACACATGTATGTATGCATGTATGTATGTATGTATGTATGTATGTATGTATGTATGTATGTATGTATGTATGTATTCATCTACTTGTTTGTGTTCAGTGACTCAATGTGATTGTTGCAAAATTATGCTTCCAAGTAAGATAACACGCTTCCAGTGATAGTTTGTTGTTGTCCTTTTCTGTAGGTGTGTGTTTTTCCCTATCTATATATGCCATGATAACGGTTGGAATTAAAGACCTTCTCTTATAGGCTTTGGTTCTAAATCAGCCTCAGAAGTGTCTACTATCCAACTTCAGGCCTGAAAAACTCACCGGCCAGGCGATTTCTTCTACCTTTCTTCTGTCTGCCATATTCAAGTTCAGTCAGTGTAACATGGTGTGGAAGGAGTCAAGCCAATAGATCAATAGCGGGCAGACAGACACTTCGAGCTGGACAGGTTTAACTTCGCAGGAGAAATCACGAAAAAAAAAGAAAAAAAATCAAAACCCTTAACAACCCAAAGTAAAAAAAAAAAACAAAAAAAAAAACAAAGCTGAGACTTTATCAGAGCCGATGCAGGCGGACGACTGCCATGCCCGCGTGGCAGCCTGCCCTTTCAAGTCAGCGAACCTTATCCCCGCACTGAGAGCCGCATTCACGCTTGAGCTGGTCCACAGAGAAGGCAGGCAGGCGTGTCTTTCACCGGCTCCATTAACTGTCGGGCCTCGCATGCTCCAGTTACACACGATGGGAGGGACACAGCCTTTCCGGGCAGGTGCTGGAGCTTAGAGAAAAAAGAAAAAGAAAATAAAAATATAAAAGGAAGAAAAAAAAAAGGAAGAAAAAAAAAAGAGGGGCATTAATTGAAATGAGGTGCTTAATAATTTTCTCCCTACCTGATCTCCCCTCCCCTCCCCCCCCACTCCCTCCCCTCCCCCCTCCAGCCTTTCCTGGCCTGTCAGTCAGGACCGGCGGTGGAGTGGAGTTGCGACCTCTCAGAGAACTGACCTGACACAGGCTAGGTGTTGTTGTTCCTGCAGCGTGGTGAACGTGCAGGATGGAATGATTGACAGAGGATGGTGTGCCTGCAGCGTGGTGAACATGCTGTATGGGGCTCATTTTGAGAAGCATTTATTGTTCCCCACTCACCCACTCAAGCACATACTGTTAGTTAGGTAGAAGTATCTACCACTGCAGATATGAAAAGCTTAACTTCCCCTATTTTTTCAATCGAAGACATAAGATCAAGCTTTGTTTATAATTCAATATTTCTTGCAGTCATTGCAACACCAAGCTGCTCTGAAAATTGCTGGAATGGTGCTCAGTTACTTACCCTTGGAATTTATTAGTTTATTATAGTTCAGTCCCTTGCGGATTTATTCCAAGAACTGGCCCTCAGCACTTGTGCCTTAAGATGTTATCTTTTTATATTTTCTATGCGGATTTATTCCAAGAACTGGCCCTCAGCACTTGTGCCTTAAGATGTTATCTTTTTATATTTTCTACTTTTCACAAGAAAATGTAGCTTATTTTGTTGTTTCATAATTTTCTTTTGCTTCTTAGGTGGGACCTTTGGTGGATTTATGAACATTCAACAAACATACTATGGCATTGCACACCAGCCTTTTTCTAGGATAACATTCTGCTTAAAGCCTAAAAGGCAGAGGAAGCAAGTTGGGACATTCCAAGGTCACTGATGAGAAACAACCAGGTTTCGAAATACTGGTATTTGACTAGGAATTATGATGTGTTACAGAGTTTTCTCCCCTTTGGAGATTGTCTCCCCCTTGGAGACTATAAGCTTGCTGAAGGCTCATTTTGAGAAGCATGTATTATTCCCCATTCACCCACTCAAACGCATACTGTTAGTAAGGTAGAAGTATCTGCCACTGCAGATATGAAAGCTTATCTTCCACTATATTTTCAAATTAAGACATAAGAGCAAGCTTTGTTTATAATTCAATATATATGTACACACACAAACACACACACACACACACACACACACACACACACACACACACACACACA
>CM031613.1:70243340-70248340 GCA_018398815.1 Conus ventricosus
TTGGGAGTGAGGGCACGGGGGAATGAGGAGGGTGAGGAGGGGTGGGGGTGGGTGGGTGGGGGGGAAACTGTTTCCATGATTCTGATACAACCAACTGCCTCTGTCCAAAAAATCAAGTTTAACCCTTGGACTCTCTCTCTCTCTCTCTCTCTCTCTCTCTCTCTCTCTCTCTCTCTCTCTCCTCACACACACACACACACACACACACACACACACACACACACACACACACACACACACACGTTCCCAGTCATCAGGTCATTTCACGATCATACCTCTCACTTCAGCCACAGCCACAACTTGTCTCAGTCAATCACAAGCGTATGAGCCATCATTGTAAGGCAATCCCCCGCAGAAGACACTGCACGACTGCTGAGCTGTTCTTGTAATATCCAGTGGTGTTCGTTCTGATCCAAAACACGCAGGACGTTTCCAACTAAGATGACAACTGACACTTCTTGCCTTGTGCGTCCCTCTCCCTAAGGGTCTGAATTAAAAGAGCGTTTTCTAAAGTAGGGAAGACGTTCAGGGGGACAGTAAAAAGTTGAATTTGTTCAGTTGTATGTAATACAGTCTGCAGTGTCTTCATTCTTTTTTTTTCTTCAGGATAAGGCTTAGTTGTTGTTGTTGTTTTCGTACCCTGGCTAAAAGACTCCAGGGATCATCCGAACAGCCGTAGTATTTGAACACTATGGCACAAATGCATCAGCTGGGGATGAGAACATTAAGCGGCTGACACACGAGCCTCCCCGCCCGTACGGTTGAGACGAAACGTTTGAACCTGTGCGGTCCGACCAGTCAGTGTCGAACGGACGGAGTGCTTCACGAAACGTTTGAACCTGTGCGGTCCGACCTATGCGAGTTTTATTTACCCTTCGAGTTTGATCCCACATGCCGCTTCAAAGGACTGTACAATTGAATACGAAGCTTTTTCTCGAATATTTAGATTCTTATAATTTTTTGAGTTGACATTCCAAAGCACATCATGGCCTTGGTACGATTCAATCAAATGTTTGGTCTCCGAATCGGACAGTCTGATCGCCTTGCTGACGACGCCATTTTTCCTTTGTCATGGGTGTTCGCTCAATGCTGAGCGTTGATTGGTTGGAGGATACCAACTGTCCGTTTCGAATAGATCACGGTGTATCTCAAACGGTCGGGTCGAACTGGATGCCGAAGTCCGTTTGAGACGTACGTTTACTATGACAGACGCTCCGTTTGGGATCGGGTTCGACCGGTACGTCCGAAGCGTACGGGCGGGAGGCTCGTGTGTCAGCCGCTTTACGTGTGTGACCGTTTTGATTACCCCGCCACATGGGCAGCCACACTCCGACTTCGGGGATTTGGGAGACTGATAATGTTATGCTAGGAGCTTGTCACGACTGAAGACAATCCCCACATAACTATGCAGAGCATACCAACATTTTGATGTAGCCTTGGTGTTCTGGCCTATGTCAATTGGTCTGACACAGCCTTAAGCCAAGGCGTATAAGGCTTAGTGATGTTTAGAAAGTACACGTACATTTGGGGTGCAATCCGTGTGCATACGAGTAGGTCTCACTCTTTCACTAGCTTTGCGCACGCGCTCCTCTCTCTCTCTCTCTCTCTCTCTCTCTCTCCTCTCTCTCTCTCTCTCCTCTCTCTCTCTCTCTCTCTCCTCTCCGCTCGCTCTCTCTCGCTCTCTCTCGCTCGCTCGCTCTCTCTCTCTCCTCTCTCTCTCCCTCTCTCTCTCTCTCTTCTCTCTCTCTCTCTTCTCTCTCCTCTCTCTCTCTCTCTCTGTGCTCCCGTCATTGCGAGCGTGAGCGTGCGTGCGTGTGTGTGTGTGTGTGTGTGTGTGTGTGCGTGCGTGCGTGCGTGTGTGTGCGTGCGTGCGTGCGTGCGTGCGTGTGTGAGTTCGTGCGCGCGCGCGTGTGTGTGTGTGTGTGTGTGTGTGTGTGTGTGTGTGTGTGTGTGTGTGTGTGTGTGTGTGTGCGCGCGCGCGTGCAGTTTTCTTTCTTTTTGACATACATATTCAAAATTGATTTTGACATGGCAAACGTCTGGCTCTGGCCCCAGGTTGTTATCTAGGAAATGAAAAATGTCATGAAATGAAAATATTCATTAACGGAAAATGCACTGTGGACTGTAGCAGTATTATCTATTTATATTTTTGAAATGAGTTCTCATGCACCCTTAACTAAACATACAAAGAAATGCACAAAAATTAAACAAATAGTTTTTTTTTTTTTTTGAAACTACACTGTTTGTTTGCTTTTTGAGTGACACAACCACCATGACTTTAAGCTGGAAAGCCATGATCGTTGTGTCTTTGAAGAAGCGTACAAGTTCAAAACAGTATAAATAAACACATTTCTTTTCATTTATGTTTGTTTTCTATCATTTCATTTAATTATGTATGTATGTATGTATGTATGTATGTATGTATGTATGTATGTATGTATGTATGTATGTATGTTATGTATGTATGTATGTATGTATGTATGTATGTATGTATGTATGTATGTATGTATTTACTCACTTACTTATCTATCTCTTTATTTATTTATTTATTCATGTACTTATTTATTCACCTATTTACTTCTTTATTTTTTGCTTCTGCCGGGCATTGTAACCATTCGGCCACTTCGTGCTGGCGGTCACAAATCATCCGTCAGGTTTTATCTTCCATGGTGTGCAGATGAGTCACTCAATCCTCCTAATAGCCTACCTAACCATCCCCCGCCACCTTTGTTCTCCACCCCCCCCCCCCCCCCCCCACCTTAGCCCCCCCCCCCCCCCCCCCCACCTCCTCCTCTTTCCCCGGCCGCCAATTTCCCTCACAATTGACATCTCCCATTGATGTCCGTGAATGATCCTTTTTGTGGCAGCGACACATTGATTGTCTTGCTCTCTGGAACCCTTTTCTTCTTGGCTTCTCTCCCACACCGTCGTTCCCTGCTTCCACCGTCGCTCTAGCAAGGAGAGGTAGTTGTCCTGGTCCCCTAAAGCTCAAGGGGATTGTTCTTCGTTTAGGAGGGCAGCGAAAGCTTGTGCATCGCTTGTTGCGGAAGAGGACGGGCGTTTGCAGGCTGTGCGCTATAGATTCGAACTGAGCAAAAACTATGAGTGCTTCTTTTCTATAGACCCTCCACTATTTCCCTCCATCGAAGAGATGACTTTTTAAGGTGCGGTTGTTGCTTTTCTTTCGTCCTTCTGTCAGCAAGATTAAGCGACAAAATAATAGGGAATCGCTTTAAACCGATTGAAACTAAAACTGGTGGAAAGATAGACTTGTGCCTTAGCCGAGGACGAATGATGATAACAACAATATAAAAAAATAAATCAAGCTGCCGATCCGGATGAAACGCCGATCCAGATTCGTTCAGCGAGCTTACGTCAAAAAAAAAAAAAAAAAATCGGGACTGACTGTGGGCGAAATTGGTGGAAAGGTGAAATGTGGCTCAGGAACGAAGACATTACCTCATGGTGAAGGTCTGTACACACGATCCGAAGACATCACCTCACGGTGAGGTCTGTACACACGATCTGAAGACATTACCTCATGGTGAAGGTCTGTACACACGATCTGAAGACATTACCTCACGGTGAGGGTCTGTACACACGATCTGAAGACATTACTTCACGGTGAGGTCTGTACACACGATCTAAAGACATTACTTCACGGTGAAGGTCTGTACACACGATCTGAAGACATTACTTCACGGTGAAGGTCTGTACACACGATCTGAAGACATTACTTCACGGTGAAGGTCTGTACACACGATCTGAAGACATTACTTCACGGTGAGGGTCTGTACACACGATCTGAAGACATTACCTCACGGTGAAGGTCTGTACACACGATCTAAAGACATTACTTCACGGTGAAGGTCTGTACACTCGATCTAAGGACATTACTTCACGGTGAAGGTCTGTACACACGATCTGAAGGCATTACCTCACGGTGAAGGTCTGTACACACGATCTGAAGACATTACCTCACGGTGAAGGTCTGTACACACGATCTGAAGACATTACCTCACGTGAGGGTCTGTACACACGATCTGAATCAAAGGGCAGACCGAGAGGACGTTGAGTAAGGCTACACCAAAAACAAATATTTGGAAGCTATCTAGCCATTGTTTTGGAGAATGGGTAACACTTGTCTGTCACTCTCAGATGGGTCACATTTCTCTATCACTCTCAGATGAGTCCCATTTCTCTATCACTCTCAGATGGGTCACATTTCTCTATCACTCTCAGATGAGTCCCATTTCTCTATCACTCTCAGATGGGTCACATTTCTCTATCACTCTCAGATGGGTCACATTTCTCTGTCACTCTCAGATGGGTCACATTTCTCTATCACTCTCAGATGGGTCACATTTCTCTGTCACTCTCAGATGGGTCACATTTGTCTATCACTCTCAGATGGGTCACATTTCTCTGTCACTCTCAGATGGGTCACATTTCTCTGTCACTCTCAGATGGGTCACATTTCTCTATCACTCTCAGATGGGTCACATTTCTCTGTCACTCTCAGATGGGTCACATTTGTCTATCACTCTCAGATGGGTCACATTTCTCTGTCACTCTCAGATGGGTCACATTTCTCTATCACTCTCAGATGTCAGTGCTTTCCGTTTCCACCAATCTTTCTGAGTTTCTTCTTCAGAGTTCCCTGGAGCTGAAGGAGTTGTTTGCTGCAGGGTGATAACGACTGCTTCGAAAACAAATGAGATAAACTGGTATAACCCTGATTCTACGGAGAAAGCACATAGATGGGAAACTTCGGAGCATAGCTCCCTCATATGAACGAGTCTTACACACAAAACAACAAGCCATGTGTAATGTGCCTTATATCTATGACTTGGCTCTGAGCCAGTCAATGAAAACAACACTGTAAAACAGAACAATAAGGCAATGCGTAAGTCGGCGCTTATATACAGACAGTCAAGTGGGCATAACGCATTATAGGCCATAATATCGTAACTCATCAGTTATTGAAAGGACTGTGCAAA
>CM031613.1:70260840-70268340 GCA_018398815.1 Conus ventricosus
TTTGGAAAAAAATGATTATTTGATAAATGCATTTATCCAGAAAAACTGGTCAGGATCTTTAGTGCAATCATTGAATGAGAAGGGCAATTTAGAGGTATCTTGCTTACAGACATCAGTGGAAAGCTTTACAGCCAAATCATGAATTATAGATGTCAAGTTTGGGTTGATATGTATGATATCAGAAGCTGGTTCTAGAAAAGACTATTCAACAATACATCGTATTTCTACACTCTTTGCCTTTATACAGAAACAATTGTCTCAAAATCGTAAATTATATGTCACATTCATTGCCTTTGAGAAAGTGTTTGATTCCATTTCAAGGAAACTGCTTTGGCCTGTCCAACAGAAAAACTGAATTCGAAATAAATTATCTAGCATGGTGAAAGGCATGTACACTAACTTATAGACGTGGGTTAGAAATGGACCATCTTTGACATATTACAAGAACTGTCTGCGTGGGGTGAATCAAGGAGATGTTTGAGGTCCTGTCTTATTTTCATTGTTTATCAACAAATCAGCAGCTGACATTATTAACAACGGAAGGCGTGAGGCCTTACAGACGACACCAATTCTTGTGAACTTTTTACATTGTTAATTTCAGAAGATATTCTATTACAGCATACAGCAAATGAGCTGAATATTTTGCATTTGTCATCAACTGGATTAAAAGTCAAAGTTAATGAGAACAAAAATAACATCATTGTTTTTCGTAAAGGTGGTTTTCTTGGAGAACACGAACACTGGTACTTGGGTAGTTGTGAACTGAGGGTAGTCAACATGTGCAAGTATTAAGGACTATATTTTCCCACAAGATTGAGTCTCTCATCCTCTTGAGCTGACCGGGCTGCACCTAGCAAAGGGCGGTTATTAGTATCTTGACATTACTACATAATTATGGCCAGCCTATTGAAAATGTTTATGAACTTTTTAATGCTAGAGTGCAGCCATTACTTGTATATTAATCAGTAATTTGGGGTCTTGACGAAAGTATAGAAGACATAGAAAAAGTGCATTTGTTTGCAATCTCACGTTTTGTAGGTGTCACAGAAAGAACTGTTAATGCAATGATCTACGGAGATGTCCGTATATTTCTGTGATATGTGAATGCATACACTAGATCAGTTAAATACTGGAACAAACTAACATTGATTAATGAAAATCGTCTCCCTTTCAAATCTTATCTGATGTTACTAAATTTGGATGAGAAAGGTAAAGAGAATTTGGTAGCCAACATTGGACTAGTTTTATTTGAGTTTGGGTTTGCGTATATGTGTGAAGAAATCAAGGTGTTGAAACAGCTGATCAATTCATGAAATATGTAGACAAAGACTGATAGATTTGTTATTGACAGGAATGGGTCAAACGCATCTGTTCAAATGAAATATTTGCAATGCACAGATAATTCAAAGCAAGTCATACCTAGGAACAGTATTTTGCAACTGACACAAATAGACATGTAAACCAAGCATTTGTAATTCAGGTTTGGAGTAAGTAATGTCAAATTGCATTCGTTTCGACACAAAAATCGTAGAGATGTAGAATTAATCCGTCCCCTGTATAAAAATAACAAAGAAGATAAACTCTACACTATTTTGTTGTGTTGCCCGTTCTTAGTGATCTTCGATGTGATCTCATACCACTCACATACTACAGAGAGCCAAAAGCTTTTCGTTACACATTATAAATGTCTTCAGAGAATCCAAAAGTAGTAAAACAGTTTGCGATATTTGTTTACCTAGCCTTAAAACGAAGAGATGGAACAACTGGGAATGAATACACAAACCAGAATGAAGACAGCTCTGATTGAATGATGGCAGGACATCCGAGGTATCATTCATAACTTTGCATCTCTTTTTAAAAAAAAAGTTGGTTTATGTCGTTTTCCTCTTTTGAATTCTAACTTTGTTTGCTTGTTTCTTTCTTTGTTTTGTCTACAAATACCTTTGTCTAACTCATTGTTATCGTTCAGCCATTTGTTGACTAACTCATTGTTATCGTTCAGCCATTTGTTGACTAACTCATTGTTATCGTTCAGCCATTTGTTGACTAACTCATTGTTATCGTTCAGCCATTTGTTAAGGCCTAGATGCTGAACGAATAAACCATGTATGTTCTCTCTCTCTCTCTCTCTCTCTCTCTCTCTCTCTCTCTGTCCGTCTCTCTCTCTCTCTCTCTCTCTCTCTCTCTCTCTCTGTGTCTGTGTAGTGATGCATTGGCTGTCATGCTCCTTGGAGACCATTCATCATTGTTTCTTATTGCACTACAGCGCTTCTAAGTTGCAGGGAGAGTTGGCTGTTTTGGACTCTCTGAAGCTCACTGGCATTGCTGTATCCGTTCTGTTCAATGAAGAAATGCATGTGGACGTTTACAATTCTGTTTTTGTCGTTGTTGTTGTTGTTGTTTTCTTCTTTTTCTTTTTTTTTTGGTGGTAATTATTTCACTACCCCAAAGAGCCGGAGACAAAGTAGTTGACAGGTTCTGTCTTTATGGGCGGTCAGATGAGTCACCCAACCATGGTAACACCTAGTCATCACCACCACCCGTCGTCCTCTGTCTCTTTGTCTCCCCGCCTCTTTCCTGGTCAGCAACATCAGTTCGTTTCCCCCGCAGTTGACAGCTGCTATTGATGTCTGTTGACAATACTGATCTTCTTCCCTCTGTACCGGCACCTTGGAACCCGCTTCTTTCGTACTCTCAGACAATAGCGTGACCTACTTCTCGGTGCATTGAGTTTTCCTTTAGATTCAGTGGGTTTAGTTACCCTGGGTTCCTTTAGACTCGGTGGGTTTAGTTTTCCTGGGTTCCTTAAGACTCCGTGGGTTTTGTTTTCCTGGGTTCTTTTAGGCTCAGTGGGTTTAGTTTCCCTGGGTTCCTTAAGACTCCGTGGGTTTTGTTTTCCTGGGTTCCTTAAGACTCCGTGGGTTTTGGTTTCCTGGGTTCCTTTAGGCTCAGTGGGTTTTGTTTTCCTGGGTTCCTTTAGACTCAGTGGGTTTAGTTTTCCTGGGTTTATTTAGACTCAGTGGGTTTAGTTTTCCTGGGTTCCTTTAGACTCAGTGGGTTTAGTTTTCCTGGGTTCCTTTAGACTCAGTGGGTTTTGTTTTCCTGGGTTCCTTTAGACTCAGTGGGTTTAGTTTTGCTGAGTTGCGTGGTGCTCAGTGGGTTTTTTTCCTGAGTTGCTCAGTGGCTTTAGTTTTCCTGGATTCCTTGAGGCTATACGCGTTTAGTTTTCCTGAGTTCCTTTATGATCAGTGGGTTTTGTTTCATGGATTCTTTGAGGCTTAATGTGTATACTTTTTCTACGTTTTCTAGGTTCACATGGGCTCAGTGGCCTTAGCTGTCCTGAGTTCTTGGTAATCGGTGGGTTTTGTTTTCCTGGGTGTCTTGGTATTAAGCGGTTTTGTTTTCCTGGGTGTCTTAGTATTAATTGGGTTTTGTTTCCCCTTGGTGCCTTGGCATTAAGTGGGTTTTGTTTTCCCTTGTGCCTTGGTATTAAGTGGGCTTTGTTTTCCCGGATGTCTTGGTATTAAGTGGGTTTTGTTTTCCTGGGTGTCTTAGTATTTAGTGGGTTTTGTTTTCCCTTGGTGCCTTGGTATTAAGTGGGTTTTGTTTTCCCTTGTGCCTTGGTATTAAGTGGGTTTTGTTTTCCCGGGTGTCTTGGTATTAAGTGGATTTTGTTTTCCTGGGTGTCCTTGTATTAAATGAGTTTTGTTTTCCCTGGGTATCTTCGTATTAAGCGGGATTTGTTTTCCTGGGTGTCTTGGTATTAAGTGGATTTTGTTTTCCTGGGTGTCCTTGTATTAAATGAGTTTTGTTTTCCCTGGTATCTTCGTATTAAGCGGGTTTAGTCTTCCCAGGTGCCTCGGTATTAAGTGGGTTTTGTTTTCCCGTGTGTCTTTGTATTAAGTGGGTTTTGTCTTCCCAGGTGCCTCGGTATTAAGTGGGTTTTGTTTTCCCGTGTGTATTTGTATTAAATCGGTTTTGTTTTCCTGGGTGTCTTGGTATCAATTGGGTTTTGCTTTCCCTGGGTGTCTTGGTATTAAGTGGGTTTTGCTTTCCCTGGGTGTCTTGGTATTAAGTGGGTTTTGTTTTCCCGGATGTCTTGGTATTAAGTGGGTTTTGCTTTCCCTGGGTGTCTTGGTATTAAGTGGGTTTTGCTTTCCCTGGGTGTCTTGGTATTAAGTGGGTTTTGTTTTCCCGGATGTCTTGGTATTAAGTGGGTTTTGCTTTCCCTGGGTGTCTTGGTATTAAGTGGGTTTTGGTTTCCCTGGGTGTCTTGGTATTAAGTGGGTTTTGTTTTCCCGGATGTCTTGGTATTAAGTGGGTTTTGTTTTCCTGGGTGTCTTTGTAGTAAGTGGGTTTTGGTTTCCCTGGGTGTCTTGGTATTAAGTGGGTTTTGTTTTCCCTAGGTGCCTTGGTATTAAGTGGGTTTTGTTTTCAAAGGTGTCTTTGTATTAAGTGGGTTTTGTTTCCCGGGTGTCTTTGTATTAAGTGGGTTTTGTTTTCCCTGGGTGTCTTGGTATTAAGCGGGTCTTGTTCTCCCTGGGTGTCTTTGTATTAAGTGGGTTTTGTTTTCCCTGGGCGTCTTGGTATTAAGCGGGTTTTGTTTTCCTGGGTGTTTTGGTAGTAAGTGGGTTTTGTTTTCCTCTCACGGTCGCCAGCAGCGGAGAAAGCTGTGTGTGTGTGTGTGTGTGTGTGTGTGTGTGTGTGTGTGTGTGTGTGTGTGTGTGTGTGTGTGTGTGTGTGTGTTTGTTTGTGTGTGTGTGTGTGTGTGTGTGTGTGTGTGTGTGTGTGTGTGTGTGTGTGTGTGTGTGTGTGTGTGAACATGTGTGCGAACCTGAGTGCGTGCGTGCGTGCATGCACGCGCGCGCGCGCGTGTGTGTGTGTGTGTGTATGTGTGTGTGTGTGTGTGTGTGTGTGTGTGTGTGTGTGTGTGTGTGTGTGTGTGTGTGTGTGTACGTACGTGTGTTTGTGTGTATGACGAGGAGAGAGAGAGAGAGAGAGAGAGAGAGAGAGAGAGAGAGAGAGAGAGAGAGAGAGAGAGAGAGAGAGAGAATGACAATGACTCTTTATTTTACAACGTTAAGAATGCTAGCTTATGTTAGTCTTTTTTGATTTGCCGTTACTGATCTACGTAATGAGAGAGAGAGAGAGAGAGAGAGAGAGAGAGAGAGAGAGAGAGAGAGAGAGAGAGAGAGAGAGAGAGACAGAGAGAGAGAGACAGAGAGAGAGAGATTAAATCATGGTGACTGAAAGGTTTCGTTCCATTGGTAGCAGCCACTGCTTAACCTGTGACGAAACAAAACAACAACCAAACAACGAAACAATCCAACAGATAAACACCCAAGCAAACAGACAGACAAACAAAGAAACAAACAAAGGAAGAAAGAACCAAACAAAGAAACATGACTGAAAGTTCTCTATGGTAAAACATTGCGCTGACGGTGGCATGCAATAGAAATCTTTTTCCGTCAACGAACAAAACCACCAGCTAGTATGAAACAAACTTTGGGTTGTCAATAACTGACTTCATCCCATTTCACAACATATTTCCCACGAGAGCGCCACCAGTCAGAAAGGGGAGAGCACCACGATGAATGGATGGTTCCAGAGGCGCCATGGCACCCGCCACATTATTATACTGCATGTTTGGGCACTGCACCTACAGAGAGCCCACAGATGTGGGTTTTCAGCCACATTGCCTCTTGTTGTCACCACATCTCGTCACCCCTGAAACAGAACAGAACCCATGGGTATCATTAACCACAAAGGGAATGTGACTGCGTCCAGTGTTTCTGGCTGAACACATCTCGGTGTTTCTTCCTCACTCAGACACGAGACAGCTCTGGCACAGCACCTCCAGCCTGCCTGGTAATCTCGAGAATGACTTCATGTTATTTTCTTGTTCAATGAGTATGAAAATATTTCTTTTTCCGAGCGAGAGAGTCGGCTAGGATCAGGAATTTCTTTCTCTCTCTCTCTCTCTCTCTCTCTCTCTCTCTCTCTCTCTCTCTCTCTCTCTCTCTCTCTCTCTCTCTCTCTCTCTCTCTCTCTCTCTCTGGATGAACAATTTTGAATTAATTTGGAAGCGGTTTTCAAAGGCTAAAAAGATTCTTTTTAGCAGTTTTGCAGTTTTGTCCTCTTGCAATGAAGGTGCCATTTCCATTTGAGACATATTTACACTCGATGTTTAACAAAGGACGGTCAGAATCATACAAAAATATTCCCACATACAATCCATGGCAAACTGGCGCGAGTATCAATCATTATATGGTGTAAGATTTAGAACCCAATCACAGGACGCTGCCAGTGTTATTAATGTCAAAGAATAAAACGAAACAAAACACCAACAGCAACAACAACAACTACAACAGGAACAACAGCTACAACAAGTACAATAACCAAACAAGGACATGGACTAAGAAAATGAACAAAATATGGAGGGAGCAGAGGAAACAAAAGATGAAGAAAGCAATCAAGCTGCCAGTTACTATTGTGTCTTTTTTTTCCCATGGATTATGTGACCATATTCTTTTTTTTTATTTTTAATGAACACAGGAACTGAACTACTGGAGCAATAAATGTTTTAGCGTAAGCTTGAATACATTTTAGCAGTTATTGTTAGCATGGAAGATTGGTTACAATGTGATATTTGAATGAATGTACTACGTTAACGATGTATGATGTGTGTGTAGCCCGATAAGGTCGCCATTTGTTCAAGACCTCATGATGACACACCTCCATCATATGATTATGATTTTCTATGTTGTAGCCTACCTGTTTTTCAGTTGACACATGAATGCTGTAAATCGTGGCTCAGCAAAATCAATTCTACATGTGTAAATATACAAGATGATATAAGATGAAAAGCAATCAGTCTGTTTTTGTTTTGTCGACTGTTCCAAACAAAACAGTTCAACATTTAACCACAATCTGACAAATGTTCGTCTTTTTCTTTCATTTCTTCTTCTAATTCTTCCCAGAATTCTTGTGATTATAGGGCAATACTACAAACAGTGGTGTATAGTATCTTTTTCAATTTGACAAAAAGGGCACCCATCGTGATGTTATTCCTTTTAACTTGATATTTAATGCAAGAATCCTGTGACAAAAATTTTCAGCTGAAAACGTTTTTAATTTGATTTCTTTTAATTTTCTGACACTTTCAATACTTTTTAACAGTCTACCGGGATCTGTAATTTGATTTCCCATTTTGCAAAGGACTTAATGTTAAGCACATTATTTTTGGCTGTAGATTATAGTAAAGTTTCTATCATTTATAAACACTTACTATAGTTTACAACGCATTGCTGTTTTTGTTCCTTATATCGTTTTCACACATCTTATGTTTCTTATTTTTGCGTCGTGGTTTACTGCGTGAACACAATCTAAAGCATGAAGATGGTCTCCATACATATTCCCAAAGTTGTTGCAAAACGTTTACAATAAAAAAAATTACCATCATTATCCCCCCCCCCCCCCCCCCCGCATGAAAAATAAGTT
>CM031613.1:70275840-70280840 GCA_018398815.1 Conus ventricosus
GAAAACAAGAAATTTGTCCCAAATTTAATTTCTTTAATTCTAAAACTAATGCAGCGGGAAAACAAATATTTAATTGTTCTTTGAAGACCAAAACATTGTAGCAATAAAAAATGTCAGCAGAAAAGCAAGACAAAAACCCAAAAGGTCAAAAGTTAAACCCCTGCCTTCCCTTTTGAATAATTTTCCCCGGCCAGTTCATTTATGAACAAGGAAAACAAAACGGGCCGCAGACGTTTTCCCCTTGCTTAACTCCTTGGACACATGACAAACTATAATTTTGCCCAGACTGCCCTAGCTTTCACTTCACAAAAACCCTTACACAAGGGACAGTTTACCTTTAATTCCCTTTTTCAATAAAAGGGGGCCAAGCAATTTTTCCGTGAAAACTAAACAAAGGGGTTTTTCAAAAAATACAAAACAAAATACAACTTTTTATTATTCCAAATTGTTTCTGAACTGCAGCTAAAAGACAAAATATGGCATTGTAAGAAACCTTTCTTGAATCCTGCTTTTTTGTTTTCCCCCTGTCATATTTTTCGAGTACCAATCATGTAATCGGGGATTTAAAAACGGAAATATAAAATTTACTACATATATTGCACAAAAAATATACCCCAAAATTTTTTACATCATTTTCCTCCCCTTTTTTAAAAAAAGGGCAAAATAAGGATTCTTTCCATCCTCTGGGTAAACCCATTCAAAAAAAAAAGTTAAAGGTTTACATAAAAAGCTTTAAAAACGGTCCACCGGAATTCTTTAAAAACCTCCAAAGATACCATCAGGGGCCGCACTTTTTTTCCATTTTTTTTTAATTTTTTAATGCTATAATGTCTTCTCTGATATTGGTCTATCATATAATTTTCTTTTATTACAATCTCCACATTGATCACTGTGTAAATTGTCACTTTTTTTTTTAAAAAATCTTTTAAAAAGTAGGAACCAATCTTTCCTTGGAAGATTTTATAGGTTGTAAATTTCCTTTTGAAATTTTGTGTATAGTGTTCCAGAAGAACTTTTTATTTTTGACTGAGGGCCACAAGATCATTCATAGTAGAATCATTGTATTCTTCATCTTTTCTTTTATATAAATTTTTTTGTTACTCTCTTCTTGCTATACAGAACGATACCTGTCCGTTTTATCCAGCTTTTTCCAAAAAAGTTTCAGAACCAATTTACGTAATTTACTTTGGCTGCCCTACATTCATGATCAAACCAACTCAGCTCAAATTTCTTTTTATTGGTTTAATTTTCTATCATACTTTCAGCTAGTTCTTTGACAGTTTCATTAAATTAAAACAGTGCCTCATTTACGTCCACATGAATAAGATCTTCCGCAGCTTTCACAACGTTTCTATAACAGTGGTGAATTAATACAAGATCCGTAAACTGTTGACCATAATCTAAATTCCAGCCAATACTGAACAATGTGCTGACCACCCTGACCACACTGTACACAGAGCAATACTGGTATTGGCTTGATTCAAGTCTGCAATTTCAATATCACATCACTAGTGCAAGTGATCAGAAATCGTATCTTATCCATCACACGTATGAGTAATTCTTTCATATAATAATTCCAAAAGGTGTACAGATGCCTACACAATAGTCATTCACAACTGCTCCCTAACATCAGAAATGTACGTGAAACGACCCTTCACGGTCCGCCATTACATACACCCTTCAGATTATCAGTCCCAATACAGTGCACATTAAAGTCATTTCTTTCCAAACAAATTTGATACCTTGTCTTGCGAACCTCTTTCATATATAACATTAACTCCTTTCATAATTAATGTATAATCTCACGTACGCATATAATTTCCGCAAATGTTTGAAGTTCTTGCATTCATGTCACCTACAAAATAATAATTCAATATCCTCAATGTACATCAAGTTATTGACAAACAAATTCCTCCAGCATTCAATACCACATCCAAAACCACACTTAGGAATAGAAAGGTGAATTTTCCGGAGGGACAATACACCATACAATTAAGAATACTTTACTAAAAACCGAAAAGATCTCTATCAAGCATAAATAACATGGAATTACTGAAGGTGCACAATCCACCCTTGATGAACATACGGAAAAAGACTATTTCGTACCATATAAATCTGTCTCCTGAAAATCGACCCTGTTTCGTAAGCTCTTACCAGCCGTTTTTCAAATAATTCTATGGTTCTAGGAAAAATAGTTGACTCAAATGATTCAGCAAAGTTTCCAACCAAACAACACAATCAAAAGAAGCATTAAAAGTGGATAAAGTCTCTGTCGTGTAATTTACGAAATTATCCACAAATATCCATGAAGAAAAGGACACACTATTTATACATTTATTTACAGAAACGTCAAAGGATGTGTGCGTGTGTGTATTTGTTTTTGTAATGTCATGTTCGTGTTCATTCGTACGTCACCACCATGACTGAAAATTCCATCTTCCTCGCACAATCATTACCATCAGTCACCCCGACATTGCACAAACCAAACGAGCATGCAAAGGTACAAGATCATCAAGACTGTTAGCTACATCGGCCTGATACTGTCAACACTTTTATCTATTTCAGCAGCAAGTACACGAACATCACGACAGCCTCCCGCCCAGCCCCACGTTTTCTCACAAATACACTCGTTGGGTTTCATACACTCCAGTGTTTCACAGTAGATGGCATAAAACATCGCTATGAAACAATGGAAGACAAATAGCACGAACATTACCTGTCAAAAGCAAATCCAACTTTTTCTCCACAGTTGAACACATTAACCGATCGTGTGTTTTTTAGCAATCTGACCCATTGCCCGTCCACAACCGATGTCAGTGACAAGCTGCACGGGATTTCCAAACATAGCCTACCTGCTACAAATCCAGAATCGTTCACGCCCCATTAAAGTGTCAGCACGTGGAACGGGAATATGATCTCGTGCGGTGGCAGCTTAAATTTCGCGCCTCCCTTCTGACTTTTGACAACGTGCATTTTTCCCAAAGGGCATTTTCCAATGAACATGGCTGGCCCTGAATCCTAACTTAATTCCGCCAGATTGCCACCGCATCCACACCAAAACCATTTTTACTGTCAATTACAAGTGATGGTCCATATTCCATTGACAGGGGGGGTTGTTTTTTTTTTACTTTCTTTTTCCTTGTCAACCGACGGCAGGACTAAAGTGTGGGATAAGTTTCTTTCTTGTTTCTCTTAACCCCGAAAGGAACAACTTCATTAACAAATTCTTCTGTCCCCCCTTCAGTTTCTGTTTACTCGTAAAATTTTGTCCTTAATCTTTGAAGAAACGTACAACGCGCAAACTATTGGCGAGTCTGGCTTGAGTTTACACACGATGCACTCGGTCCTCGGGGAACCTTCTGCAAAATCCATTTTATCAGGTAAGAATTTCTGTTACCCAACTCTTCACAGTCCTGCCAAGGCTCGTTGCTTCCTACGGGGAATACAATGATTATATGTTATTCCTTTTCGACAGGCCTTCTAAATCGTCCAATTTTCTGTCCAAACGCTTCCACCCTGGGCAGTAAGTTTGCAGTTTTCATCTTTTAATCGGTCCATTTACCTGCTTTAAGTGAGTCAATTTCTGCTTCATCAGACCACTCATTCATCCTGAAGTCACAACACACCCCTTCCGCTTCACATCCTTTAACATCTTCACTGACACAATCGGACTTACAGTTAGTTGGTCAACATGGTCACAACATCTCTCAGAGTAGGATCCGGCGGGAGCTTAGAGGCAGAACTCGGTCCCTGTCCACTGTCCATCTGCGGGTAACTTCCCGGCGCTTTCCCCTCCAGCGAGTTTGCCGCTTGCTGTCGGTCTTAGCAGGGCCAGGTCCTGGGATTCAGCTCCACATCCCACACCGTGGAGTAAATGTCCTAACAAAACGAGAGAGTAGCAGACCTAGGGTGACACCGTCCATGCGTGATCTCAACGTTAACACAGAAATCCTCATGGCGGATTTGAATTTTGCCCGTTTTGTCAGAAAAGAGACAAACACATGAGCAAACGCTCCACATACAGGCCTGAATATCAGTGGTCCAGAAGGCATGGCACCTCATAAATGTCACTGCTAACTGTAAAGTCACAACACCAAAAATTTCAAAGGAAAAACGAAGAAAAAGCACAGAGCTCAACAAACGTGACCTGCCAAGTTCGTGCACCACAGGAACCCCCCGATAGAGAGAGAGAGAGAGAGAGAGAGAGAGAGAGAGAGAGAGAGAGAGAGAGAGAGAGAGAGAGAGAGAAGAGAGACAGACAGACAGACAGAGAGAGCACTTGTGTGTCCATTGCCACAGTTGCTGTCTGTCCAGATCTCATCATGGCCATGCTGGGTGATACAGGAACGTCCTGACCACAACTCCCTAAAAACATGGACGACGAGTAAATCACTGAACTCATTACACCGCACACAGTGGCCTGTGCTGTAAATTACTATCTCCATCTTCACCAAGCTGGCGGCCAACCCTCATCAATTTGTTCGATCTCATTTTCTCTCGCTCTCTCTCGCTCTGCCGTCCATTTGTGTCGTCACGCACATACGCCATCTGAGTGGATGGAATGATGGGAACAAGATGGATGGAGCTCATAGCAGGCTGTTGGGGCACACTCCACTAGTGCTACTCCACCCCCCAGGAACGAATTGTCCGTTTCTCTGTCCACAATCACGGTGTCATTTTCATTCAGATTTCCAGGAATTTAGTTTGAGAAAGGAAAAAAAAAATCAAAAAGGAAAAATGTGTGCGCGCGTGTATGCGTATGTGTGTGTGTGTGTGTGTGTGTGTGTGTGTGTGGGGTGTGTGTGTGTGTGTGTGTGTGTGTGCGTGCGTGCGTGCGTGCGTGCGTGCGTGCGTGCGTTCGTGCGTGCGTGCGTGCGAGTGTGTGTGTGTGTGTGTGTGTGTGTGTGTGTGTGTGTGTGTGTGTGTGTGTGTGTGTGTGTGTGTGTGTGTGTGTGTGTGTGTGTGCTTCGTCTCATTTTTATGAGAGAGAGAGAGAGAGA
>CM031613.1:70288340-70303340 GCA_018398815.1 Conus ventricosus
TTCTTTATGTACTACGGAAATTTTCGCGTAAACGCTTGTCATGTATGAAAACTATTGCTAAACATTCTAACAATAACATTTTAAACAGTAAACAAGTGGGGTAACGTTTGCTCCCATAAGAAAACCTAACACAGAGCAACTTTTATTCAAGACTGGCACAGCCTTTTAAACTTGAATAAAGTCAGATAAATACATACACAGACGAACAACCCAATAGTGGGGGAAAAAAACAAGTGCAGCCAACAACCCAACTGTCTTCACAGTAACGACTTGGCAAAGATTTAGACTTAAGGAGGGGGGGGGGGGGGGGGGGGTGGGGGGGGGGGGGTTGAAGAGGGAGAAACTGGGAACATGAAATAAAATATATTACAGATATGAAAACTCTTCACTAGCTGCGTAAGGGAACCATCGCAATCCTTTTGTAAGGAGCAAACGTTAAGCCACTTGTTTACTGTTTATTGTTTACTGTTCCCTGCCTGATTTCATTTCCAATCACATTTTAGAAAACACGAAATTGTCAAACACTCTGCACAATAGTTTGGCCACATGGCCTTCATCAGGGAGACAACCAAAAGAACGGAAAAGCTAGGATGGTTAACCAACCATGGATTTGACCTAGCTTTTCCGTGGCCGACCGAAATATTGTGCAGAGTGTTTGACAATTTCATGTTTTCAAAAGGTTCTTCCCTTTGGAAGTTGGATATCATCTGCTTGTGTTAATCACATTTTAGACTACGTTCTATGCGCTGATGTTGTTGATTTAAAAGTAACGCTGTGTCGCTGCATTGTGGTGTCCGAGACAATAATACAGCATAAACACTGCGGAACGTTGAGGCATTATGTTTCCACTTTCTTAAAACTTTGAAGCTGATCTTTTCACCTCTTTCTGGGTAATGTAGAAGTGCATTACAACAACAACAAAATGGAGCATAAAGGAACATACACGCACATACCCACAGAGACTACAATGCTGACATAACAAATACACAGAAACAAAACAAGCAAACAAACCTTACTCAGATTTGACACATTTGATAATTTCTATAATCATTGATGGAATCCTTCATCACTAACCAGCACTTCATAAAAGTCTTGTAGAACGTGTGAGGCTGGATCTGAGATTTGGAGACCGTGTGGACGTGGGTTCCAGAGGATTTATAGAACATGTCAGTGTGGGTGGCCAGAGGACTCGTAGAATGTGTCAGCCTGGGCATCAGAAGGTCTATAGAGTAAGTCACCCTTAGTGCCAGAAAGTTTGTAAACTGTACCAGCTTGGGTGGCAGATTTGTAGAATAGGTCAGCATTTCAATGTCATGAAATGTGTCGTCCTGGATTTGAGATTTGTAGAATGTGTCATCTTTGGTTTGAGGTTTTTGGAATACGTCTGTCTGGGTTTGTAAATAGTAAAATGTGTCAGCGTAGGTTTGAAGTTTGTCGAATGTGTCAGCCAAAAGTCAAGATTATACAATGTGTCAGCCTGGGTTCGTGGTTATGGAATGTGTCAGCCTGTCTTTCAGATTATAGAATGTCAACCCGGATTCGGCGCAAAGAAAGGAAGCACGCTGTAATGATTCAACATTAAAGCGACTAAACTTTAAAGAAACTAAAATTCAACATCACCACTCAAAAGCGGGACATTTATCTCAAGCACCTCACTTAAGACGGCACATGGACTAACAAGCTAGCTTCGTAAGGAGCTTGGATCTCTCTCTCTCTCTCTCTCTCTCTCTCTCTCTCCCCTCTCTCTCTCTCTCTCTCTCTCTCTTGCTAATTTGGCTGTACTGCTTTTAAGTAATTAACGTTTTCGGTCGTTCGATTTGTTCTCTCTCTCCCCTCTCTCTCTCTCTCTTTTCTCTCTCTCTCTCTCTCTCTCTCTCTCTCTCTCTCTCTTTCTCTGTATCATGTCTGCGTAATTAACTGCACACATATGATTATGGCCGAGAGTCGGGAGAGGGTGGGGTGGGTTTATCCGTGAGCAAAGGGTTACGCTCTGCAACATGATCTTTTTGGTTTTTACTTACTGCCAATAACCAGTTTCTACAGTTAATCTTGTTGTCAACCTTACTTTTTAGTCAGCAGACAGCCGCTATTGTTGACCTGGGTCTTTTATGTTGTACAAATACTGACAGACGCGCTGTAAGCCTCCGCTTAATCCCGCCCTCTCCAGGTAAGGGCCGCTTTACATACCTCGTCGCAATACACGCAATAGTTTGACATCAAGTTCTGTTGCAGCTGCAATTAAACAGTCTGCCTGATTACCATCCAGTCGACCTTTCCGACCCATCGTCCGAAACAAACCAACAAAAACAGGAAGAGAAAGGGGAACACGTTCAAAAGCAGGAGCAGGTAGAGGGGAGAATTCCGGAATGATGGTGAAATCTAGTTCAGGTCACCCCCCTCAAGAAATTTCCTCCCGGGACGAAAACGTGTTGCAGACCTACGTCTGGAGGCGGAATGATAGGCAGTATGATGAGAAGCGTGGATCGGACCAAAGAAGACAATACGAGTAACCCAGCAGTGAGGAGGATCCGGTCTGGGTTGACATGGCAACAAGAGGGTGTGATGAACACAGGAAGAGGTCATCTGTCTGTAGTCTGTATTTGCTTATCAACACCGACTGCAAGAAGCAACTTGACAGGTATTACCTCTTTATTTGTCTCATGTGTGTGTGTGTGTTGTGTGTGTTGTGTGGTGTGTGTGGGGTTTTGTGTGTGTGTGGGGTGTGTTGTGTGTGTGTGCGCGTGCGTGCGTGCGTGCGTGCGTGGTGGCGTGCGTGCCGTGTGTGTGTTTGTGTGTGTGTATATATTTTAAGTGTGTGTGTGTGTGGTGTGTGTGTGTGTGTTGTGTGTGTGTGTGTGTGTGTTTTGTGTGTATATGTGTGTGTGTGGGGTGGTGGGGTGTGTGTGTGTGTGTGTGTGTGTGTGTGTGCGGGGCGTGCGTGCGTGCGTGCCGTGGCTGCGTTGCTGTGTGTGTGTGTGTGTGTTTTGTGGTGTGTGTGTTGTGTGTGTGTGTGTGGTGTGTGTGTGTTGTGTGTGTGTGTGTTTTGGGGAGTGTGTGGTGTGTGTGTGTGTGTGTGTGTGTGTGTGTGTGTGTGTGTGTGTGTGTGTGTGTGTGTGTTGTGCGTGCGTGCGGTTTCGCGTGCGGGCGATTGTGCATGTGTGTTTTGTGTGTTGTGTGCGTGTTGTGTGTGGTGTGTGTGTTTTGTGTGGTGTTGTGTGTGTGTGTGTGTTGTGTGTGTGTGTGTGTGTGTGTGTGTGCGTGCGTGCGTGCGTGCGTTGTGTGTGTGTGTGTGTGTGTGTGTGTGTGTGTGTGTGTGTGTGTGATTGGGGCGTGAATGCGTGCGTGTGCTCCTGCGTGTGTGCGTTGCGTGTGTGCGTGCGTGGCATGCTTGCGTGCGTGCATGCTTGTGTGCGTGTGCGTGTGCGTGGTGTGTGGTTGGGGTTTTGTGTGTGTGTGTGTGTGTGTGTGTGTTGTGTGTGTGGGGCGCCGCGCGTGCCAGCATGTATTGTGCCATATTATTCAACAGTTTTACTCCTCAAAAAAATTTTACTTCGTGCGCAAAAATTTTTTGGGCAAGTAATTGTATTGAGCTTACATTCAGCCAGTTAATAACCTTGATGGGAGACCGTTTTTTTAAATTCCCCGACATTGGTCTGTTTAAACCACACATTGGGGCAGACTTTGAGTTACACTGGTCTCGTTTCCCCCACATCAGGGGCAGACTTTGAGTTACATCACAACGCATTGCAAACATGTCTGCTTTGAAGCTTGGTTTTCCCTCCTGGCCCAGCAAGAGTCCTGAAATGAAGCACCTTGAACTTCACATGAGAGAGAGAGAGAAGAGAGAGAGAGAGAGGAGAGAGGAGAAGTTGAGAGGAGAGAGAGAGGGAGGGAAGAGGGTGAGGGGAGGAGAGGGAGAGAGAGAGAATGAGAGGAGGAGAGAAGAGAGAGGGGAGAGGGGTATGTGCTATAAATGTGGGCACTTGTGTATTTTCGATTTGGTTCGAAAAAGAGAGAGGGAGGAGGGGGAGAGAGAGGGAGAGAGGAGAAGGGGGAGAGAGGAGGAGAGAGGGGAGAGAGAGAGAGAGAGAGGGGAGAGAGAGAGGAGGAGAGGAGGAGAGAGGAGAGAGGAGAGGAGGAGGAGGAGGAGAGAGGGGAGGGAGATGAGGAGAGGGAGAGAGAGGAGGAGAGGAGAGAGAGAGAGGAGAAGAAGGAGGAGAAATGGGGGGTGGAAACCGGAGGGAGAGAAGGAGAGGAGGAGGGGAGAGGAGTGAGAGGAGAGAGAGGGGAGAAAGAGAGAGGGATCGAGGGAGAGAGAAGGGGATGGTGAAGGGGGGGGTGGTGGTTAATGAGTGTGATAGAGGAGAGAGAAGGGGGCAGGAGGTGAGGAGGGAGAAAAGGATGGAGAGAGAAGGATAGGAGGGGGAGAAGAGTGGAGGGGGAGAGAGGAGAGGTGGGAGGAGAGAGAGGGGAGAGAGTAGAGGAGAGTTGAGAGAGAGGGGGGGGGAGGAGAAGGTGTGGGAATGAGGGTGGGTGCAAGGGGGAGGGGAGAGGGGAAGAGGAGAGGTGAGGAGGGAGAGGGGGGAGGGGGAGGAGGGGAGAGGGGGGGGGGGAGGGAAGAGAGAGGAGAGGGGTGGAGGGAGAGAGAGGAGGGAGAGGGAGGGAGAGGGGTTTAGGAGTGAGGAGAGAGGAGAGCGAGAGGAGGAGGGGGGAGCGGTAGGGAAGGAGAGGAGGAGGAAGAGAGGAGAGGGGGGGGGGGAGGGGAGGAAGGAGGGTGGGGGGGAGAGGAGGGAGAGGGAAGGGCGGGTGGGGGAGAGGGGGAGGAGAGGGGGGTGGAGGAGGAGGAGAGAGGGTGGAGAGATGAGGGGAGAAGGGGGTGATGTGGATGAGTGAGGGTGGAGGAGGGGGAGGTGTTTGTGTTGTGTTGATTTGAATGGGGGTTATTTTTGTTTGTGGGTTGTTTTTGGGGGGTGCGGGTTTTGATTGATGGGATTTAGGGTTGTTGGTGGTCCCGTTGGGAGGTGGTTAGTTGGGGTGGGGTGAGAGAGGGGGGATGGTGGAGGTGGGAGGTAGAGGAGAGGATTTAGAGAGAGGGGGAGAAGAGAGTGAGAGGAGAGAGAGAGAGAGAGGAGGAGAGCGGGCATCGGTTGAATGTGGGGCTGTGGTTTATGTCCATTGTGCATTGGTTTGAGTGAAACGGTTTGTGCAAGCATCCTCTCCCTTTTCTTCTCCCCTTTTTTCCCCTTTTCCACCCCTTCTTTTGCCCACACCCGCCTTTCCCCCTTTCCCCCCTTCCCCCCCCCCCTTTTTTTTCCCCCCCCTTTTCCCCGGGAGGCCACGGGAGCCCGAAAATTCAGGAAGCAGAAAAGGAAACGATTATAGAAAAACAAAGACCAAAAAAACAATGGCAGTCAGGAAAGCAAAACAACACACAAATCAACAAAATACCCACAAAAACCAAAAACATGCACCGGCGTTTTTAAAACGAATACCAAAACACACACACACCCACCACACACACACACACACATACACACCCACCCAAAACAAAACCACACCACCACACCACCACCACCACACACACCACCAACCCCGGCCCCCACCACAACCACCACACGCCCCCACCACCCCCCCCCACCACCAAAATCACCACCCCACCCCCCTCAACACCACCATCAGCGTCACCATCCCTTTTCCACCGAACGACTATAATTAACCAAAAGAACTAGGGGCCCCTCTGGCTAACGCACACCTCTGCCCACAATGTTTTCCCAGCAGTGGAAGGGTGTTAGGTGCAGACTGAAAGAGTTACTTCCCTGAACTCCTTGTAAGGGATGTAACTCGATACGGAAGACATTATATTTCAGCGTCTATTGCCTAGGCATGAGATACAATGCGTGTTAGTTCCTATCAGCTCGTTAACAATAATTCCGAAGTTTTAGTATGTTTGTTAAGTTTGTTTAACCTGACTTGCCATAAATTGATAAAACTTGACTGGGTCTTTTTCAGAACAACTTTATAATTCACACAAACACACACACACACACACACACACACACACACAAAGGGGGAATAAAACACACACACACACACACACACACACACACACACACACATGCACGCTCCCGGAATCACCCACCCCCACACACCTACCATTATAGATAGGGAGAAAGGGGAGGGGGCGGGGGGGGGGGGGGGGGGAGGGGGAAGGGGAAGCACGTTTATAACTCATAAAGATATGCATACCTTAGGGTGTCTAGACATGTATATGATATATACATGCACAACCGCAAACAATGTTTTCAACCTCAAAACACTTTTTGAAAAAAAACAACAACAAAAAACCCCAACAAGGGTTGGGTAGTGCTGAAGACCACAAACAAGCTATGTACTCTATCACAGCTGCTGCTGGCATGTTAATAATTAAAAAAAAAGTTCAGGCAGTCCACATTGTATAGCTAAAATGGTGACTCCATCACCTCAGTCCTTGATGTTCAGTCCATGGGGAGTGAGCGTCCCTAGCCTAGAGATCAGAGAGGATTCAAGGAATTTACGGTGTATGGCATCCGAGTGGTTTTGGTGAACAGCAGAGACTGACATATGAAACACGTTATGTCCAGGGCTATTGAAATGTGTACCTATGGGGGTGTCCTTATTCAGGTTGACAGCCTGGAGGTGTTCCCTGAATCTTTCATCCAGATCCGGTAGGCACAGTAGAGTTTGGAACAGAGGTTGCATGAAAGAATGTACACACGGAAGATCGGCAAGTGAAGGGGGATCTGGGATGGGCCCCTGTTTGTATTTAAAAAGGGGCAGGTTTTTGCATCGGGGTTCGTTGCAGCGGTGGTTTCCTGGTGGAGAGCTGCTCGGTGAGTCTTTGTAAGTGGCTCGTACTAGATGGTCCCTGAGGTTGGTGTCACGCAGGTATGCCACTAATGGAGGTTTGTCGAAAGTGGACTTGAGTTTGGGGTCTTTCCTCAGGATGTCAAAGTTTTTCGCAAGGATGTTTTTAACTGGGAGGTTGTGTGGGTGGTAGGTCAGAGTAAGGACTGGTCGGTCTGACTGATCTTTGTTCTGAGATGGGGTCATGGCCTGAGTTCTGGGGGTGCGAAGGGCACGATTGGCGGCATCGATGAAGACTGCTTCAGGGTATCCTCGCCTTCTGAAGAAGGATCCAGTTGACCTGCAGTTTGAAGCCAATGGTGCCCTTCGCACCCCAGAACTCAACCCGGTCGGCCCCGCCGCAGCCCCGGCACCGGCCATCACAGGGAGCAGTCAATGTCAAGTCGTCAAGAGGCAACCCACCGGAGGAGACATTGCACTGCTGCTGAGTCACTTCTGCTGCTGAGTCACTTCGGTGGTGTTCAGTGGCGCCTGATCTGATCAAACATACGCAGGACACCACCTACTACTAAGCCCCCTACCAAATCAAGGCCACAGACGTAGAGAGGACATCGAAATTGAGGTCACCATGAGAGCAGGGCATGAAGGGCCACAGAATTTAAGATGATGCTACTTCTGAGACTGTCTGAGACTACATGACAGGGCTGTATACTCTACGCTTCCTTTCGTAATATATCCCGGCGTCAACAGGCCCGAGAGATACAGGCACCTGCAGTGTTGGTCATGAAATTTGCGCAACACTCTCAGAAACGCATCCATTTAGTGGATGAAACTCGACTGTGTGGTCCCAGTCTTCTCAACTGAGTCCGCAGCAAACTCACCTGTCACTGTGGGTAGGAGCCGGTCGGGGCAGAAAAACCCACATGACTCTGATGGGATTCGAACCCACGACCTCCCAGCCGGGAGTCAGCGACGCTAACCACTTCGCCACGGCGGCTGGTCGGTTATTTTCTTTTTAATCCGTATTTGAACTTTCAAATCAGCGTCGGATTTACGGAATGTTATGAGTTAGCGGTTTTCTTTGGTTGCCGTTTGCACGTGCAGATGTTAGCGTTGGTTTGGGCCTCGATGTTCTCCGTTGTCTGGCTGTGTAGCGGTTCAAACTGTGTCTAAACTGTGTTTGCCTTATTGAAACCGGTTCAACTTGTTTTGTGCGAGTGTTCTGACCCATCATGTGCTTTCACTATGTCGAATCGTTCAGCAACCTCGCCTCCCGTTGTTGATAACGAAGAGAAACGATTCAGAGAAGGTATTCTTGATTTTGATCCAGATGCAACTATTATCAATCCTGAGTTTTTGAATAGTACTGCTATTGAGAAAGAGCCGGGGGAGTAACGATACGGGGGAGTAATGAGCTTATCCGTCCAATTTCTTGACAGTCGTGCATCTGCGATTGACCCTGTGCCTACTGATTCTGTGTGTGACTCGGCACTTTACCCCACCATGGCGTCAGGTTTGGATTTAAAACAAGAGCTACAATCTTTACTGTCTGACCCGCAAATTATAGAGATGATCTCGAAAGTTGTGGCAGCTCAGTTCACTGTTCTTCTCAGCAAAGAGTTAGAAAACCTGAAAGAACAACTGGCTGCAAAGGATAAGGAGATCTCGGCGCTAAAGGACAAGGTCGATGATCTAGAGTAGTATGATCGTCGTAACTGTTTGCGTCTCAGTGGTGTTCCTGAAACAGCTGACGAGGACACAGACACTACAATCAAGGTCGTCGCTAAATCGATGAACGTCGAGATCACCGATGAGATGATCGATCGATCTCATCGTGTGGGCCCTAAACCTCCCGGTGTTACTGGTGCTGGCGCCCGTCCCATCCTGGTGAAGATGACATCTTACCGCCACAAGAAGCGCCTAATGATGGAGAAACAGAAGCTGTGCCAGGTGGACCTGTAGTGACGCACGGTTTCTGCGCACATAGGCGAGCTCAGCGGAAGTGCACCTCGCGTGAGAAGTGTTCACTGACACTCAGGTAGACAAGCAGACGAACTCCGGCAGTACGACGGGGGGAGGTGGGGGGGGGGGGGGGGGGGGGGGGGAGGTGGGGGGGGGGGGGGGGGAGGGGTACAGGCCGCAATGCACGGGGCCATAATGCCACGGGGCCGCAATGCCACGGGGCCGCAATGCCACAGATCCTATATGCTACATCAAAGCTACGGCTTTGGGTTCTCAGTGTTTCTTGATCTATATCTAAACAACATCGCTCTTTCTCTTCTATATAAACACATTGTTTTAACATGAGCTTGTGATATAGAAGGCCATGGCATTGCGGCCCCATGGCATTGTGGCCCCGTGGCATTGTGGCCCGTGCGTCATGTAGCAGGCATGTGGCATTGCGGCCCTTTGTGTGGTATTAGCAGGTCAGTGGCATTGCGGCCCTTTGTGTGGTATTAGCAGGTCAGTGGCATTGCGGCCCTTTGTGTGGTATTAGCAGGTCAGTGGCATTGCGGCCCTTTGTGTGGTATTAGCAGGTCAGTGGCATTGCGGCCCTTTGTGTGGTATTAGCAGGTCAGTGGCATTGCGGCCCTTTGTGTGGTATTAGCAGGTCAGTGGCATTGCGGCCCCGTGGCATTGCGGGCTGCCCCGACAAGGGGAGCTTGAGGAGAGCGGTCCTGCTAACTTGTTAGTTTAGGAAGTGCGACGCTAGGTCTTGAGGAGAGCGGACTAGCTAACCTGTAGTTAGCTAGGGAGTTCGACACTCGGCCTTGAGGAGAGGCGGACTAGCTAACCTGTAGTTAGCTAGGGAGTTCGACACTCGGCCTCGAGGAAAGCGGATTTGCTAACTTGTAGTTAGCTAGGGAGTTCGACACTCGGCCTTGAGGAGAGTGGACTAGCTAACTTGTAGTTAGCCAGGGAGTGTTACTGTACTACAGTGACAGTAACACTAGTGACAGACCAGTGCTAGGGCCTCCAGTTTATAGAAGACAGTTTTGCCTAGCACTGCGACAGTACAGCGTAGACGGTTACTACGGCTAGGACGGCTTTGACAGTACCACTGCTGGGCCAGAGGTGGACACTGACAGAAAGACAGTGACTGTGTGTGACAGACCTTGCTTGGTAGTTCATGCCAATGAAGGGCTTGGGTAAGAATCCTGACCAAACCACCAGGCCAGTCCGGACTGACCAGGTACGTCTCGATGGATCCCGTCTCGATAGATCCCCGTCTCGATAGATCCCATCTCGATAGATCCCGTCTCGATAGATCCCCACTACATGTGGACGGGTTCCCGTCTCGATAGATCCCCGTCTCAGTAGATCCCCGTCTCGATAGATCCCCCATTACATGTGGACGGATTTCCGTCTCGATAGATCCCTGTCTCGGTAGATCCCCATCTCGATAGATCCACGTCTCGATACTAAAACAAGTTAAAAGAAACAAGGAGCATACCGATTACCCCATACAAGGCGAGAAAATGCATGCACAAGTTGAAGAATTGTTGAAGGAAAATCATTTCACAAAAAAGTCACTCATCAGATTTGAAGGGGAAAAAAAAGTTACGAGGATCCATTAAGACAGGGATCAATCGAGACGGGTATCCATTAAGACGGGGATCCATCGAGACGGGGATCTATCGAGACGGGGATCTATCGAGACGGGGATCCATCGAGACGGGGATCCATCGAGACGGGGATCCATCGAGACGGGGATCTATCGAGACGGGGATCTATCGAGACGGGGATCCATCGAGACGGGGATCTATCGAGACGGGGATCTATCGAGACGGGGATCTATCGAGACGGGGATCTATCGAGTGCCCCCCAGGTAGAGTGCGTGTGTGTGAGTGCAAAAGTGCTTAGTATATAAACGAACTTGAATGTAGGGAAAACCCTTCAGACCCGAGGAAGTGTTTCCTCGCCTTCACTGGTCTACAGCGACGTAGTCCAGTCTGCCAAGAACCGCCTTTACCTCAACGACAACCTGACCAAGACTGAGACAGCCGCCTTTTTTTTTGGCCGGGGAGGCACTCGATAGATCCCCGTCTCGATGGATCCCCGCCTCGATAGATCCCCGTCTCGATGGATCCCCGTCTCGATGGATCCCCGTCTCGATAGATCCCCGTCTCGATAGATCCTCCCCATCTCAATGGATACCCGTCTCGATTGATCCCTGTCTTGATGGATCCTCGTAACTGTTTTTTTTTCCCCTTCAAATCTGATGAGTGACTTTTTTTTGTTGTTAAAGATTTTCCCTCAACAATTCTTCAACTTGTGCATGCATTTTCTCGCCTTGTATGGGGGTATCGGTATGCTCCTTGTTTCTTTTAACTTGTTTTAGTATCGAGACGGGGATCTACCGAGACGGGGATCTATCGAGATGGGGATCTACCGAGACGGGGTTCTATCAAGACGGAAATCCGTCCACATGTAGTGGGGGATCTATCGAGACGGGGATCTATCGAGATGGGGATCTACTGAGACGGGGATCTATTGAGACGGAAATCCGTCCACATGTAGTGGGGGATCTATCGAGACGGGGATCTATCGAGATGGGGATCTACTGAGACGGGGATCTATTGAGACGGAAATCCGTCCACATGTAGTGGGGGATCTATCGAGACGGGGATCTATCGAGATGGGGATCTACTGAGACGGGGATCTATTGAGACGGAAATCCGTCCACATGTAGTGGGGGATCTATCGAGACGGGGATCTATCGAGATGGGGATCTACCGAGACGGGGATCTATCGCGATGTGGCCAGGGACAAGAAGAAGAGAGGGGTGATAGAACATCCGTGGGTGAAAGACGGTGTTATCTTTGTCAAGATTAACGACCAAATCCATCGAGTAACCACCAAACGTGGCCTGGATTCCTTTTGATCCCCCTCCTGTTTTGAGTTCATTTACGTGTGGTTGTTGTCTTTGGAGCACTTTGGGCATCATACCTACAAATGGAATGGGATAAAGCAGCGTCTTCATCAGAATAGAAAACGTGTTGTGTCGCGCTGTGCTGCGTCGCGATGCACTACGTGGTGTGTTGTGGTGCTGTGTTGTGGTGATGGTTTTTTTGTACTCCCAGTTCTTATAGAACAGGGAGTACTTTAGAATGGGAACGAAGAAATGCTCTGTGTGTGTGTGTGTGTGTGTGTGTGTGTGTGTGTGTGTGTGTGTGTGTGTGTGTGTGTGTGTCTGTCTGTCTGTGTGTCCGTGGTCAAAATGTGTTCCACTCGCTCCAGATAAAACTACTGGGTCGATCTTTCTGAAAATTTGTAGGTATGTTCATTATGGGTCAAGGATGATGCCCGACGTTTTAGTTTACCGTTACAGCCGTTACTAACGGCTGTAACGGGCCTGTAACGGTTTTTTCTTCTTTATGGAATATCTCCGAAAGCACTTGGCCGATTTTTGTGAAAATTAGCAGGTATGTTCATTATGGGTCACGGATGATGCCGATGTTTTAGTTTACCCCGTTATAGCCGTTACTAACGGCTGTAACAGCCTGTAACGGGTTTTCTTCTTTTTAGAAAATATTAAAAAGTACTTGGCGGATCTTCCTGAAAATTTGTAGAAATGTTCATTATGGGTCACAGATGATGCCCGATGTTTTAGTTTACCGTTACAGCCGTTACTAACGGCTGTAACGGCCTGTAACGCTTTTTCTTCTTTATGGAATATCACAGAAAGTACTTGGCCGATCTTTGTGAAAATTAGCAGGTATGTTCATTATGGGTCTCGGATGATGCCTGATACTTTTGTTTACCCCGTTATAGCCGTTACTAACGGCTGTAACAGCATGTAACGGTTTTTCTTCTTTATAGAATATCTCAAAAGTATTTGGCCGATCTTTCAGAAAATTTGTAGGTATGTTCATTATGGGTCACGAATAATGCCTGATGTTTTAGTTTACCGTTATATTCGTTACCAACGGCTGTAACGGCCTGTAACGCTTTTTCTTCTTTATAGAATATCTCAGAAAGTACTTGGCCGATCTTTCTGAAAATTTGTAGGTATATTCATCATAGGTCACAGATGATGCCCAATGTTTTAGTTTACCGTTACAGCCGTTACTAACGGCTGTAACGGCCTGTAACGCTTTTTATTCTTTATGGAATATCTCAGAAAGTACTTGGCCGATCTTTGTGAAAATTAGCAGTTACTAACGGCTGTAACGGCCTGTAACGTTTTTTTCTTCTTTATGGAATATCTCAGAAAGTACTCTGCTGATCTTAGTGAAAATTAGCAGGTATGTTCATTATGGGTCACGAATGACGCCCGATGTTTTAGTTTACCCGTTATAGCCGTTACTAACGGCTGTAACGGCCTGTAACAGTTTTTCTTCTTTATAGAATATCTCATAAAGCACTTGGCCGATCTTTCTGAAAATTTGTACATATGTTCATTATGGGTCGCAAATAATGTCCGATGTTTTAGTTTACCGTTATACTGTCATTAACGGCTGTAACGGCCTGTAACGCCTTTTCTTCTTCATGGAATATCTCAGAAAGTACGTGGCCGATATTTCTGAGAAAATTTGTAGATATGTTCATTATGGGTCACGGATGATGCCCGATGTTCAAGTTTACCGTTATAGCTGTTACTAACAGCCCATAATGGTTTTCTTCTTTATGGAAAATCTCAGAAAGTTCTTGGCCGATCTTTCTGAAAATTTGTAAGTATGTTCATTTTAGGTCACAGACGATAGCCGATGTTTACCAGAATAGCCATTACTAACGGTTACACCAGCCCAAGACGGTTTTTCATCTTTATGGAATATCTCACGTGTATTCAGGATAAACTGGGAGTACGTTTATATGCTTTGCATCTTGTTTTTTTTTTTCCTTCTTTTTGTTGTTGTTGATTACATTGGATTATGCTGATTATCAAAGCCGTCGTTCACGCTTCCCATTTTCTAGTCATTTCAGTTTGTCTACATCGGACTCGTTCGTTTTGTGTGTGTGAACTGTCTCCACATGTATCTAAATTTGTGTGCGTTGAACGCGTGTGCATGAATACGCACCTGTGTGGGTATCATGTATGTGTGTGTGTGTGTGTGTGTGTGTGTGTGTGTGTGTGTGTGTGTGTGTGTGTGTGTACGTCTGTGCGCCTGTGTGTGTTTGTGCCTGTGTTCATGAGTGTGTAAGTGCGTTTGTATGCATGTGCGTTTTTGTGCGGCCACGCATGTATTAGTGTGTGTGTTTGTGTGTTTGTGTGTGTGTGTGTGTGTGTGTGTGTGTGTGTGTGTGTGTGTGTGTGTGTGTCTGTCTGTCTGTCTGTCTGTCTGTGAGTGAAAGGTGGGGGGGGGGCTGTTATGAAAGAGCGAGAGGAGAGGAGAGAGAGAGAGAGAGAGAGGAGAGAGAGAGAGAGAGGAGAGAGTATGAAAGAAAGAGAGAAGGAGTAGTGAAAGCATACGCAGAACTATTGCATGGGTCAATGGGCAACTTACCTGTTTCGACTTATTGATTTACTTCATTTTGACTTTTTGATGTGCTTATTTGGTTTTGCTGGTGTGTGTGTGTGTGTGTGTGTGTGTGTGTGTGTGTGTGTGTGTGTGTGTGTGTGTGTGTGTGTATGTGTGTGTGAGTGTGTGTGTGTGTGTGTGTGTGTGTGTGTGTGTGTGTGTGTGTGTGTGTGTGTGTGTTTTAGCCGTCCTGGTAAACATGGATATCCTGCACACACTCATGTGTACGGTGTGACTGCCGGCCTATTTCCTGTCTACAGTATATATATATATATATATATATATATATATATATATATATATATATATATATATATGTATATATATATATGTGTGTGTGTGTGTATGTTTATATGTGCGCGTATGTATGTGTATATATATGTATATGTGTGTATATGCATATGTGTGTGCATATATGTATGTGTATGTGTATTATATATATACTGACTTCCATAAAAAACGCGAAAATTTGAAAGGCTATTTTTCTGGTGAAAAGGGGTGAATATACAATATTGAACCATTGTGGCAAGTTGTTTGGGTCCAAGACTCACGTGCAGTGAAAACATTGTGTGAGCAACACATCATTCCCGGCATTGGAGGGTCAACGAAAATGGCAAACTGGTTGCTGCATGTGAGGCACGTGCACACCGTGCAGAGCAAAGTTAACCAGCGAAAAGTACGCAGGCATGCAGCC
>CM031613.1:70310840-70313340 GCA_018398815.1 Conus ventricosus
ACACACACTCACGGGCACACTCCCCCCTCTCCCCCCCCCCCCCCCACACACACACACACACGCACACCAACCCATCCGCGCGCCCCTCCATTCATCAATACAAACCTACATATATACCTTCGCACTACATGCATACGTACGTACGTACGTACGTACACACATACATACATGCATACATACATACATGCATACATACATGCATACATACATACATACACGCATACACACACATACATACATACATACATACGTACGTACATACACACATACATACATAAATACATACATGCATACATGCATGCTTGCATACATACATATATACATACATATACAGACGCATACACATACATACATACATACATACATACATACATACATACATACATACATACACGCATACATACACACATACATACATACATACATACATACATACATACATACATACATACATACATACATACATACATGCATGATGGTAGTCCTTCGGATCCGAAGATGACGTTAGCGTTTCTGCAGCTCATCGATGTACGCGGAGGTGGCTCTGCAGCCCCAATCTGGAGGCGCAGAGTCTGGAACAGTGGGGGCACTGGAAGTCCGTTGTCGTGATCACTGCTGCTGCTGCTCTGTGGCGTTGATCCCTGGCGGCAGTCTAGTCAGCTTTTGGCGTCGAGTACTTTCGAAGTTGGTAGCGGCTTTGTGAATTGTGGCCCGCCACAGAGGTCGGTCACTGGCGCACTCCTCTAGTTCTTTTGGTTTTAGTTCGCACCACTGGAGGTTTGATTTGACCGAGTCCTTGTACCGTTTCTTTGGGCGTCCTTGGTTTCTCTTGCCGTGCAGAAGCTCTCCATACAGCAGTCGCCTTGGCATACGGTGCTCTTCCATACGGATGACATGCCCCACCCATCGAAGCTGGGCCTTGATGAGCATGGACTCGATACTTGTAGTGTGAGCACGGTCCAGGACCTCGATGTTGGAAACACGGTCCTGCCAATGGATTCCGAGTATGGAGCGAAGAGCTCGCATGTGGAAGTTCTCCAGCTTCTTGACGTGTCTGCGGTACAGTGTCCAAGATTCGCACCCATAGAGGAGAGAGGGCAAGACCACTGCGTTGTAAACTCTCAGTTTTGTAGTCAGCCGAATGTTGTGTTGACTAAGCACTTTGTTGCGGAGTCTTCCCAGCGCCTGGCTTGCTTTGCTGATTCGGGCATCAACTTCCCTGTCCAGGGAGCCATCACAGGAGATGGTACTTCCTAGATATCTGAAATGTTCAACGTCCGCAAGCTGGGAGTCGTCAATGACGATGTTTGGGTGCCGAGGGGTTGGTGTTTGGTGCGGGTTGGTGAAGCACCTCAGTCTTGCCGAGGCTGATTGTCAGGCCGAAGAGCTTTGAAGCATCGGAGAAGCGGTCAAGCATCGTTTGCAGATCGGATTCTGCATGGGCCACCAGTGCGCAGTCATCGGCAAAGAGGACTTCTTGAAGGAGATCTTTGATGCTCTTTGTCTTGGCAGTGAGGCGACGAAGGTCAAAGAGGGAGCCGTCCAGACGATAGCGGAAGTAGACTCCCTTCTCCAGGTCCTGGACAGCGTGGGACAGCATGCAGGTGAAGAAGACGTTGAAGAGGACCGGAGCTAAGACACAGCCCTGCTTCACGCCATTGCTGATCTCGAAGGCTTCCGTCACGTTTCCACTGGAGAGGACCTGGCCGGTCATGCCATCATGGAAGAGCTTGATCATTTTCACAAACTTTGGCGGGCATCCAATGCGCTCGAGGACTGTCCAAAGAGCTTCCCTGTTGACCGTGTCAAAGGCCTTGGTCAGGTCAATGAAAACAGAGTATAGGGGCATGTTTTGTTCGATACACTTCTCCTGAAGCTGTCTGACAGCAAAAATCATGTCGACAGTGCTTCTGCCGGGTCTGAAGCCGCACTGCGCCTCGGGGAGGTTCTGCTCGGAAACAATGATGAGTCTGTTGAGGATGGCTCTGGCAAAGATCTTTCCAGCAATGGAGAGTAGCGAGATGCCTCTGTAGTTCCCACAGTCGGCTTTGCTTCCCTTGTTCTTGTAGAGGGAGACAATCAGGGCGTCACGGAAGTCATCTGGCATCTTCTCCTCCTCCCAGATACTCCGCAGGACATCGTGAAAGGCTTTTAGGGCGTTGGGGCCTGCCGCCTTGTAGATCTCAGCAGGTATTCCGTCCTTTCCTGATGCTCTACCGGAGCTCGTCTGGAGGATTGCTTTCTGGATCTCTGCAATGGTGGGGGGTACTGCAAGTGTGTCTTGTATCGGCTGCTGAGGGATCTGGTTCAAGGCATCCAAGTCGACTGACGAGGGCCTGTTGAGCAGGTTGCTGAAGTGTTCTTGCCAGCGCTTGCTTAGTCCTTCTTGGTCCTTGATCAGGGTTGTGCCGTCGGAGGACAGTAGCGGGGAGCAGCCTGATGCTGAGGGTCCGAAGACTGTCTTCAACGAGCCAAAGAATTTCTTGGCGTTGTGAGAGTC
>CM031613.1:70320840-70325840 GCA_018398815.1 Conus ventricosus
AGACTGCGTTCAGAAAATACTGGAGACTTGAGCCCAACAACAACATCACACACACACACACACACACACACACACACACACACACACACACACACACACACCACGCACGCACGCACGCACGCACGCACGCACGCACGCACGCACGCACGCGCACACACACACACACACCTTTATAAAAAGCTGAAGTGTTGCAAAGTCAGTGAAAACACACACACACACACACACACACACACACACACACACACACACACACACACACACACACACACGCGCGCGCGCGCGCGCGCGCACGTACACAACTCACACACACCATCGCAAGTCAAATAACCGTAAGCTTTTGTTTCTGACTGTGCAGTCTCACCGATTCGACCAAGCCAGCGGCCATCGAACAGGCCATGTTGAACATATTGGCCATGTTGAACATATTGGTCATGGTGAACATATTGGTCATGTTGAATATATTGGCCATGTTGAACATATTGGTCATGGTGAACATATTGGCCATGTTGAACATATTGGTCATGGTGAACATATTGGCCATGTTGAACATATTCGCCATGTTGAACATATTGGTCATGTTGAATATATTGGCCATGTTGAACATATTCGTCATGTTGAACATATTCGTCATGTTGAACATATTGGTCATGGTGAACATATTGGTCATGGTGAACATATTGGCCATGTTGAACATATTGGTCATGGTGAACATATTGGCCATGTTGAACATATTGGTCATGGTGAACATATTGGCCATGTTGAACATATTGGTCATGGTGAACATATTCGTCATGTTGAACATATTGGCCATGTTGAACATATTCGTCATGTTGAACATATTGGTCATGGTGAACATATTGGCCATGTTGAACATATTGGTCATGGTGAACATATTCGTCATGTTGAACATATTGGCCATGTTGAACATATTCGTCATGTTGAACATATTGGCCATGTTGAACATATTCGTCATGTTGAACATATTCGTCATGTTGAACATATTGGCCATGTTGAACATATTCGTCATGTTGAACATATTGGTCATGTTGAACATATTCGTCATGTTGAACATATTGGCCATGTTGAACATATTCGTCATGTTGAACATATTCGTCATGTTGAACATATTCGTCATGTTGAACATATTGGCCATGTTGAACATATTCGTCATGTTGAACATATTGGCCATGTTGAACATATTCGTCATGTTGAACATATTCGTCATGTTGAACATATACGTCATGTTGAACATATTGGTCATGTTGAACATATTCGTCATGTTGAACATATTCGTCATGCTGAACATATTGGTCATGTTGAACATATTCGTCATGTTGAACATATTCGTCATGCTGAACATATTCGTCATGCTGAACATATTCGTCATGTTGAACATATTGGTCATGTTGAACATATTCGTCATGTTGAACATATTCGTCATGCTGAACATATTCGGTCGTGACTGATTCTCTTCGTTTCCAAGTGAACGCCAGCAGCTTCATTGCCGACCCGCAACACGTGTAAGCCGCGAATAATTGTCGTGAAAGCCAGTCACCTGAGCAGTTCAGATCATAAAACTAATAAAGTTGCCACCCACTCACACCTGTCCACTACCCCCCCCCCCCCTTCCCTCCCTCCCTTTTCTTCGCTTTCCTCACCCACCCACTTCCTGTTTTTCTTGACCTTTTTTTTCTTCTCATCTTCTTTGTATATCGGTTTCGTTGTCTTTTCTTCCTGTTAATGCTGTTCATTTTTCTTTTCTTGATTACGACGTGTGTCATTGTTACGAGTTTTTGTTTTTGTTTTTTGTCAACACCTTTTTTTTTCTTCTGAGTCATTCGTGTATTTGTCTTTCTTTCTTGTTTCTCTTCTGTGTTTTCTTAGCCCCCCCCCCCTCCCCCCGCACACACACACACACACACACACACACACACACACACACACACACACACACACACACACACCACACACACATACATACACACACACACACACACGTACACACACACACACTTATTTTCCGTCTTTCTTATTTTCCTTTCCTTTCTTAATTCTACTCGGTTTATTCATGACTTCCTCCTTGGTACGGGTGTCTCCGCTTGCTTGCTACTTTTCTTTCTTTCTTCCTTGTTTTTCTTGGAGGGTGGAGAAGGGGAAGAGGGCGGAGCCGGGTCTTCAGTTCGGAGTCGGCCCGCTATTGCGCGGGGCCGCTATTGCGTGGGGCCGCTATTGCGTGGGGCCGCTATTACGCGGTGACTATTTGTCATTCAACCAGTCTCTCAAAACAGTGTAACAGAAACAGGGTTAGGGTTAGGGTATTCCGCTTGTTATGGATGATATGTTCTTAGGTCGCCCAATAGCGGCCCAGTTCAGTTCCGTGTCTATCAGCCTTCAAGGCAGCGGCTGAACTGAATCACACAGCAGATATCCACAAATCGTCTTTGCTGTGATTCACTTTGAATTTCAAACACAATAGCGATATTAGTACAATAGCGACATTAGTACAATAGCGACATTAGTGCAATAGCGACATTAGTACAATAGCGATATTAGTACACTGTCCAAACTGGGCGCTTGTTCGTGTCTGCGGCATCAGTTCCTGTTTTGGTTTCCATCTTACTGACGTTCGAAGCAGCAGGGAGTTCCAGAGGGAGGGTGTCCCTGATCACGGTGCTGTGGGGTCCGTTATTGTATGACAGGGGTTAGTTAGTTAGTTATTTTGTTTCAAGTCTTTTCATCGCGTCGATGATTTTAGACTCTAGCACAAAATACAGCAAAACTTTGTCAATTCTTTAACATCAATTTTTTTTAAACAGAGAGAGAGAGAGAGAGAGAGAGGAGAGAGAGAAGAGAGAGAGATGAGAGAGAGAGAGAGAGAGAGAGTTACAAGAAACGTGCAATAGGACTACAGAACAAATAACGGGGAGAGAGAGAGAGAGAGAGAGAGAGAGAGAGAGAGAGAGAGAGAGAGAGGGGGGAGTGAGTTACAAGAAACATACAATAGGACTACATAACAAATAACAGAAGAGAGAGAGGAGAGGAGGAGAGAGAGAGAGAGGTTACAAGAACGACCAATAGGGACTACATAACAAATAACTAGCTAATCGCAATATGACAGGGGCTGCAGTCTTGCTGAATTTTGTCACCCCGTACTGTTCTAGTTTCTGTTCAGCATTGCATCCTTTTCTTTGGTACTAGAATGTGATCCAATGCTGCAAGCTGTTTTTATTTTTCCGTTCATGTACTTTTCATAGGATCAGGACACCTTAAACAACGGAGAACAAACAAGCAGGTAACTCTTGTTCCCTTGTTGAAATGAATACACTCCCATGTCTCCTTGTGTGTTCTGTGTGCTCTGCGTTGTCATTTCTGCTAACCGATTCAGTGTTGTGAGCAACATTCATTTGGATTGAAGGGCGTGTATTTATTTCATCATGGGAGCAAGAGTTACCCTACTTGTTTTTTTTATTTTCATAGGATAGAATCATTTTACGCTTTACCTTGCACGTATTTTAAATAAGATACATCAACTTAACATTTTCCGCGCATTGATTTTGAACAGGATAGAACTAACAAATGCGCTGCACATGGAAGTAACATTTAAATCTGTCTACCATAACGTTTCATTTTAGTATCCCTATCAGTTTCTTAGAAAACGACGAAACTACAATTGAAGTCTTTCAGCTTGAGTTAGCGATGTTCTTCAAACATCAGAAAATGATATGAGCAGTATGGATTGATACCATGTCTGATGATTAAGCAATTCGCGAGCGTACACACACACGCGGTTATGTCTAATAGCACCTATCGTCGGGTTGGGGAGCAGCTTCCACACGCTTCACAATCCCACACTCTTATTACATTCAGTCGTTTTATGTTTATCACTCATTTAAAAATTAAAAAAAGTCTTAGATCCAATGTTTTGCAAGGAACATATGTTCCGAGTAATGTATCATTCACACCATACAACGACAAAACTGACCTTTTCTTCTAAACGTTTGGGATGTGTTTTACGAGTGCGCAAAATTTTACGCGTGCGTACACGCCCGGAATCGCGGCTTGCAGACTCATTCAAAATGCTTGCAGAAAAATAAGAGTGACAACCAACAGCAATTCCGAGATAAAAATCCCACTGCACCGAAACGGTCCGCCGGAGATTTGAACCCCCGCAGTCTCAGTATCACAAGTTACACGCTTTACCAACTCAGCTATTCGAGCCATACGTCGTGTAGTTAACATTTTTATATAATATATGAAAAACAACGCCAAATATGAAAAACAACGCCAAACGACGTGCATTTTTCTATGTTCGCTGAACGCGACTGTAATTATCTACCATGTACTTACCACAAGTCGACAATCGTGAGCATCTTGAAGGAGAAGAAACATGCTCTGGGTTACGGGGATGATAATTATCTCATCCGCACGTCTTCAGAGATGTTCGGCTCTGTTCCGTAGTCGGCAGGACTGAATCATATCATTAGTGAAAACGTTTAGTTAATTGTTCCCGCGTTTTTCCTCGCGATTCGGAAAATGGACACTCTTATATTGGATGTAAATTCTCCCCCTCTCCCCATTCTTCTCTTGGATGTAAATTCTCCCCCCTCCCCCTAAAAAAGAATATATTGCTGGAGATAATTTTTAGTGTGTGTGTGTGTAGTGTGCGAACGTGTAGATTTGCGCGATCTTTTCTTCCAATTCTTTTTCGAGAACTTGAAAACTGCTTATGCCTTCTCTCTCTTTTCTCCTTTCCTACATTCCTTTGTTCCTTTATCCTTTTCTTTGATTTCAATCTTGCCGTTTTTTCTTCTTTATCTTTTCCTCCCTTCTTCCTTTCTTTTTACGCCTTTCCCCTCTCCATCTTTTGTTCCTTCTTTTCTCTTCCCCCCCCCCCCACCCGCCCCCCCTTTTTTTTCTTATAAAAATTATTCCAGTGTTGCTAAAAGATCACGTGGCCTTGCCGTTATATTCTTCTCCTCCTCTGTGTGTTGAATCTTTTC
>CM031613.1:70335840-70338340 GCA_018398815.1 Conus ventricosus
CTAATGTATTTCATTTCAGCATAAGTTTTTAAACTACACTTCCTTACCAGACCGCGAAAAGAAAGAATACTTATATCCACGTTCTAAACATATGCGCAAATTCAAATCTTGGCAGAAATTTAACTTATCGATTTCTGTGCGTTGGTTGATCAATCAATCAATCAATCAGTCAATCAATCATTTAATCAATCAAATAATTAATCAATCAATCAATCAAATGAATGAATGAATCAATCAATCAATCAATCAATTGGTCAATCAACTAAGTGACCACTCAATCAATCCTTTAATTAATTAATTAATTAACCATCGCTCGCATCCACTTGAGGTTTGATGACTGCCTTGATAACTTGTCTCTCGTGTAGTTCCCCCGTCCACCTTCGTGTATACTTTAGTGTTTCGCACAAGAAGAAGATAATGATAAAATGTGGACTGAATAATTATAGCTCTGCTCCCCACGACAAACAGAGCAAAGAGGACCCAAGTGTGTTAACAGTCCGGGTGTAAAAAAAACAAACATGAGGAGAACTTTCCAATACTCCGGGGAAGAAGTCGTAGAAGTAGTGAAGTCGCTGAAATGTGGCAAGATAGCAGGCATCAACGTGATGAATGCAGAACTCTTGTGGAACATGACGGAGAAACGGTAGATCTTATCCAAAGTGTCATCTACAACATGACCTAGCACACTGGCGTTTGGCCCACAACATGGAATGAAAATATCATCAGTCTTCACTGTTCATTCCTTGATAGCTTGTGTCCCACGTGCACCATTGGGCCATGTCCACTGGCTTGGTAGTTCGTGTCCTTCCAAGTCTCAAAGGACAATGTTGACTGGACTGATAGCTTGTAGTCTCCTCGTCCTCCTGGGCTTGGATAACTGTTCAGGTGGCTTGTTGATGAGCTTAATTAGATAGATTGTGTGCAACTAGGGAATGTTGATTGGTTAAACAGCTTGTGACAAGCTGTGCTGTGTTGACTGTAGTAAGGCTGTGGCAAGCTGGGCTATGCTGATTGTTAGATAGCCTGCATCTGTCTGGGCTATGTTGACTGGTCACATAGCCCCTGTGTCTATCTGGGCTATGTTGGCTGGTTATAGAGCCTGTGTCTCCCTGGGCTATGTTGACTGGTTATACAGCCTGTGTCTCCCTGGGCTATGTTGAATGGTTATACAGCCTGTGTCTCCCTGGGCTATGTTGACTGGTTATACAGCCTGTGTGTTCTTGAGCAATGTTGACTTGTTAAATAGCTTGTGTGTTCTTGGGCTATGTTGACTGGTTATACAGCCTGTGTGTTCTTGGGCTATGTTGACTTGTTAAATAGCTTGTGTGTTCTTGGGCTATGTTGACTTGTTAAATAGCTTGTGTGTTCTTGGGCTATGTTGATTTGTTAAATAGCTTGTGTGTTCTTGGGCTATGTTGACTTGTTAAATAGTTTGTGTGTTCTTGGGCTATGTTGACTTGTTACACAGCCTGTGTCTACCTGGACTATGTTAACTGGTTATATAGACTGTGTCTACCTGGGCTATGTTGACTGGTCACGTAGCCTGTGTCTACCTGGGCTATGTTGACTTGTTACGTAGCCTGTGTCTACCTTGAACATGTTGACTGGTTACATAGCCTGTGTCTACCTGGGCTATGTTGACTGGTTATATAGTCTGTGTCTACCTGGGCTATATTGACTGATTACGTAGCCTGTGTCTACCTGGGTAAATATCTTGTGACAAGGTCTATGCTGACTAGAGCTGTGCTAAGTGGTTAGATAGCTGTGACTAAGGCTAGGTTTGATAACTTGTTACATAGCCTGTGTCTACCTGGGCTATGTTTACTGGTTATATACCTTGTGACTGGGGCCGTGTCACCTGGTCAGATGGCATAGTCCAACTGTCGGACCAGTTAACATAGCTGTAGTCACTAGAGCTATGTTAACTGGTTCGACAGTTGGGCTATGTTGACTGTGTTGACAGTCAGGCCACGGTGACTGGTTTGACAGTCAGGCCATGTTGACTGGTTTGACAGTTGGGCTATGTTGACTGGTTTGACAGTCAGGCCAAGTTGACTGGTTTGACAGTCAGGCCATGGTGACTGGTTTGACAGTTTGGCTATGTTGACTGGTTTGACAGTTGGGCTATGTTGACTATTTTGACAGTCAGGCCATGGTGACTGGTTTGACACTTGGGCTATGTTGACTGGTTTGACAGTCCGGCTATGTTGACTGGTTTGACAGTTGGGCTATGTTGACTGGTTTGACAGTTGGGCTATGGTGACTGATTTGGCAGTCAGGCCATTTTGACTGTTTTGACAGTCCGGCTATGTTGACTGGTTTGACAGTTGGGCTATGTTGACTGGTAGTCATGCTATGTTGACTGGTTTGACAGTCAAGCCATTTTGACTGTTTTGACAGTCTGGCTATGTTGACTGGTTTGACAGTTGGGCTATGTTGACTGGTAGTCATGCTATGTTGACTGGTTTGAAGTTGGGCTATGTATGGTAACTGGTTTGAT
>CM031613.1:70348340-70352356 GCA_018398815.1 Conus ventricosus
CAGTGATGCAATGTGCTCTCCTGAATTCAGGAGAGAATAGAAATGGCGATTACAAAAATTGGTGTTGATGTTAACGAATCTTTGAGTATATTTAACAGTTGCCTAAAAGATGCAGCTGAATGTATGAAAAAACAGTTTAACATAAATGCAAAACACAGTTGTGATGACTGGTATGACGTAGAGTGTCGTAACGGTAAAGAAAGGCCCGTAACCATTTAAATAAATATCGTCGCACTTTATTACCCCCTGATCATTTTCTTACTGTGCAGCCAGGCGTGAATACAAGAATCTGTTGAAACACAAACGTAAACAGTTTAACAGTAATTTAGTAGAACAGTTGGTTTCTTCTGTGAATGACCAAAGGGAGTTTTGGAACTCAATGCGTAAAATCAACAATAAAGGAAAACAACCGTCTAATAACATTGGTTTGGAAGACTGGTTTCAACATTTTCAGAAATGCTTGAAAAAGACGTTGACACAGATGATGTTACAGATGAGGAAGGCAGTGGAAATGTTCAACATGACTCCAGTGATGATAGTAATTCCAGTAACGATTATTTCAATCGTCCAATTTCAAGGGATGAAATTATGATGGCCTTAAGAAAACTGAAAAAGTCATAAAGCTAGTGGCCCTGAAGTATTATTGGTGAAATGGTGAAAAATGCATGTAAGTCTAATTTGATATTGGATTTTGTTACAAAGTATTTCAATTCTGTTTTTGGGACAGGGGTGTTTTTCCTGTGCTGTGGACAGAATCAATAGTTCTTCCTTTATATAAAAAGGGTAATGTTGATGATCCTAATAATTATAGAGGAATTTCTTTGTGAAATGTTTGTAGTAAATTGTACAGTACTGTTATTAATGCAAGACTGCAGGAGTGGGTAGAGGAAAAGAACCTCACAGGTGAATGCCAAGCTGGATTTAAACGAAATTACTCCACGATAGACACATGTTCACTTTAATGGCGTTTGTGCAAAAGCAGTTTTGTTTGAATCGTAAATTATACGTCGCTTTTATTGATTTTGAGAAAGCATTTGATTCTGTTAACAGGAGTATATTATGGCGAATTTTGTTTAAAAATGGGATTAAGAGGTAAATTGTATCAATGTGTCATGAGCATGTACGACTCTGTAAAAGCTAGAGTAAGAAGCGGCGGTTTCTCTGACTGATTATATAACCTGTACAACTGGAGTTAAACAAGGGGATGTTTGTAGTCCCATTTTTTTTTCTTTGTTCATTAATGAATTAACGAAAGAAGTGACTAATTCTGGGACGACATGGAGCAAAATTCATAAATGATGTTTTGGAAATTTTCATTCTTCTTTTAGCTGACGATGTTGCATTGATGTCTGAACGATAGTTGGTTTACAAACCCAGTTGAACAGTTTAGAAAGAGCATCCGCTTCACTTCGATTAAACATAAACATGAATAAAAGCAATATAATTGTGTTCAGAAAGGGTGGATATCTTGCAGCCAGAGAAAGGTGGGTATATAATGGAACTGCTATGCCCCTTGTGAATGCTTACAAATATCTTGGCATATATTTTTCTACACGTTTAAGCTTTACCTTCGCTTGTAAAGATCTTGCAAGTGGAGCTAAATATGCATTATTGTGTATACTGAAGAAATTAACGATGTTGAATAATGAATCTTTGACTTTATTTTTGAAATTATTTGATGCTCAAATTCAACCGATGCTACAATATGGTGCTGAAATATGGGGTTTTGATTCTGCTGCTATGCACATTGAGAAAATCCACCTGTATGCTCTTAAGAAATTTATTGGTGTTTCTTTGAAAACACCGAACGATCTGGTATATGGAGAGACCAATAGATACCCTATACATTTAACTTCAGTGGTAAAGTGTATTCGTTACTGGTAAGAATAGCACAAATGGAACAACACAGATTGCCATACAAAGCCTATACTATGCTTTTAGAGTTAGATAACAGGGAAAGAAAACTGGACTCTAATTTAAGACTAAAATTGTATGAATTCGGATTTGGTTTTGTGTGGGAAAACCAGGGTGTTGGTGATGTAAATGGTTTTGTTCGTGTGTTTCGGCAAAGATTGATTGATTGTAGTTGGCAGAGTGGAACTCGCATGTTGAAGACAGCCCCAGGTTTTCTATTTACAGACTATTAAATCCTATGCATTGCATTCCTAACCCATTTGTCAATGGCGATTAATAAACATTTGAGACATGCTGTGACAAAGTTTAGATTGGGTATTTCAGATATCTTTGCACATTCTCAACGATATAGAGTTGTAGGTGATCGTATGATTTTTTGTCCATTGTGTCACGAATCGCAGGAGAAATGAAGTTCATTTTGTTCTTTCATGTCCAGAATTAAGTGATTTAAGACAAACAGTATATCCCTCCTAAATACTTTAGACATCCATCCTTGTTTAAACTAATCTTGTTAATGGCATCGACAAATGATAAAATAGTGAAACAGTTTGCTGTTTATTTGTACAGAGGTTTTAAACAGCGTAACTCTATGTTAGCTTAAAGTTGTTTACATCATCTACTAGAAATGTGTCGTGTAAGTTGCTCTGTGTACATCCCCTTCTAAGGGGCTATGGCCTATACGAATAAAAGACTTGTCTTGTCTTGTCTTGTCTCTCTCTCTCTCCTCTCATCTCTCTTCTCTCTCTCTCTCTCCCACCCTCCCTCCCTCTCTCTCTCTCTCTTCATTTGTCGTATCGCTCTTCCAGCCTTAATCTGAATTGAACCTGCTCATGCCTGGAATAAGCTCCCTGAATCTGACACCTCAATCCCTACACCTCTTCGTCCTTGTATTTTCATTCTCCAGTCTCGCGTCTCCCCATCCGTACCAGCCGTGTGCCTAAGGCAGTCTTGCCCCAAAGGTATAGTGGTTGATACGTGCAGGATGCCATCAATATTTTCACGTCTTTTACTCCTCAGAGTGAAGGCCGAAAATGGGAAGAGAAATGTGGCAGGACATCAATGAACGTCGATCATTTTGGCCTCTCTATCGTCTGTCGTTACCTTTCCGTCGACATGAGCTTAAGTTTGGTTTTCCTTCTCGGCTAATGATGAAAGGGAAGTAATTATTTTACCCTGTCCCACGCGTCAGAGCTTTCGGTTCAGCTGAATTTTCTTCAGTGTTATGATTCAGCAGCTGGGAGTCAAATACAAGCAAACAATTTACTCTGTTGTCAAAAAAGGAAAACATTTGCAGAGATCCTTTAATAACTCCTGGTCATGTGTCAAATCTGAATGGTGATATTTTTTGGTTAAGTCATTTCAGGTATTTGTATATTCACGTAATTAATTCAGCTCATGTCTTGAGTTGAGATTCGGGCAAATCTTATTTTTCACAGTCCCACATGTTTCTGTTGCCTTTAACATAATTAAGTGCCATATTTCTCTTGTCAATAATAAACACAAATTTGGAACCCCTTGTAATACCCTTCCATATCCCAAAGTCTAATCTCTCATAGTACCTGGATTTGATGAAGCATGCGCATGCACGCCAACACACACACACACACACACACACACACACACACAACACACACACACACACACACACACACACACACACAAACACACGCATACACAAACACAGACACACACAGGAATACACGTGCACACACGTATGCATGCATGCACACGTGCACACACAGACAGATAGACAGACAGACAGACCGACATATATTCACACACACACACAAACACACACACACACGCACGCACACACACACACACACACACACACACACACACTGGAGAATTTCTGATGATGACAGATATTCTAGTGTCTGAAAATCGACTCAGTCCAGACACAGCTAATGGTTCTCTTCTGAAGAGAGCTCGGCTCTCTGTGAAGGATTTGATATTGTCACTTTACATCGTCTCCTTCAGTCTTTGCAACTCATTTTACACATGACAGAAAAGTTGTTTACTGGCACTTGTCTTAGTGATCATAGTGACAATGATGGCTGTCACACTGTCACTTTTGCCCGCACGCATTCATGACAGCATTT
>CM031613.1:70352456-70362456 GCA_018398815.1 Conus ventricosus
TCTACGAATTTGAAAACCCCAACAATAAATTTTAAACCAGAAAAAGAAACAAAAATTTTAAAGCCCATCGCCAAAACCGCCAAGGGGCCAACAAAAGATAAAAATTTTGAAAAAATTCCCAAACAAAAAAATTTTAAGAATATAACTATTAAAACATAAAAGGGAAAAGTAAATAATAAATTTGGGATTTTTTTTTTTTTTTTTTTTTTTACAGAACCGGGGCCCCCAAAAAAAAAATTTTATCATTCAAGTTTTTTAAATTAATTTAAATTTTTTTCAAATGGCGTTTGAAATGATAAGTCATAATAAGACATGGAGTCTATAAAAGCTTTTCCATAGACCAAATTGTAATCAATGCGGTTGCTTAGGATGTAAGAACCTTCTTTAAGATCTATGCAGAGAACGCTGAGCAAGACATCCTCAACGATGACACTTTTTTTGAGGCGTGTGTGTACTATATTAGACATTTTACTATTTAAGATAAAAACATAGCTTGTATTTTTTGAAATTTAAGATAACTTGAATAAGAATTTGGTTGTACTTAGAGGATGACCTTAGTTATGATCTTGAGGTAACTTGAGTAAGAACTTGAGTAAGAACTTGTGGTTTGACTTGAGGATGACTTGGGAGGACTTGAGGATGACTTGAGTAAGAACTTGTGGTGACTTAAAGGATGACTTGAGGACACTTGAGGATGACTTGAGGATGACTTAAGGATGACGTTAAGTAAGAACTTGTGGATGATTTAAGGATGACTTGAGGGAAACTTGAGTAAAAAACTTGAAGTGACTTGGGGTAATTGAGTGTGTGCATCCCGGGGGGTGGGGGGGGGGGGGGGAGGTGTGCGTGCCCCTTTTGGGATTATTTATAAAAAAACAAAGTTCAGAATATAATAATTTATTATCAGTAAAACAGAAAACAACAACAACAACAAAACAATAACAGCATATATTCAAGCACCGATCGCCCGCCACACACACACACACACACACACACAAGATAGGGGGGTGCTTGCATGGAGAATGGAAAGGGTTTAATGGCTGGCGCTTGAGCGCCGTAAATTCAAGACGGCTGTCGGTCTCTCTGTCAACTGAAGATTATTCAAAGGGGCCCACCAAGTGCATTTATCAAAAGCTTGATTTAATAAAAAAGACATTAAATTTAAAGTACACTCTGTGGCCGCTTGAAAAAGCAGCCAAAAAGTTGAAGCAGGACGTTGAAGCGAAGCAGTGAAGCCATTTAATCACAGCAATATATACAAAGTCATGAAGTGCTTGGTGGAAATTTCAAGGCAGTCAACTCTAAACAAACCCGACCGCTCCTGCATGAGCGGTATCTAAAAATAGTTTTACGTCAGTGGTGGGCCTGCAGTGGTCTTTCCCAGTCGCGCGCACTGTTGCTAAAGCGACCAACTCTAAACAAACCCGACCGCTCCTGCATGGCGGTATCTAAAAATAGATCTTACGTCATGGTAGGCCTGCAGGGGTTTCTTACAGCCGCGCGCACTGTTGCTAAACGCCACACAACCCTGCCTCTAAACAAACCCGACGCCCAGTAGGCGGGTAAAAGGTGGGCTTTTGTAGGTCAATCGGCAAAGTCTGCCGATTGGCCTAGTTTTGTTGGGCGCTGTAAAACTACCCCTGTGGAAGTGGCTCAATTACTCCTGCCATGCAGGTTCTAACCGTCATGTGTATCAGCCAGAATGCTTTAAAGTTTGGGGGTTTGGGTTGTTGATTTTTGAATGAGTTTTCGTTTGCTGTATAACTCGTTGAAAGAAATCGCAAGTTTGTGAAATTTTGAATAAGAAAAGAAAAAAAATGACACTTCAATTAGTTTCTTACACGAGTTGGCTCAACCACGCAAATCTTTTTTTCAGATAGGACTCCCAGTTTTTTGTTTTTGACTGTTTCAAATTGTCTTTGCTTTCTGAAGCCCAATGCCCTAAAAAAAAAGAGCCTGAGAAAGAGATTTCTTTTCACTATCTTTCACTGAGTAACAAGCCCGGTGTAAGATGGGGGGCATTTCTTGAACAGTTTCAAGGTTTTGGTTTCATCAAATGGATCGGAAGGCAGCTCACAAAGCTGTGTTTTCAAATATTTGTCAAGATCTTCAACTGAGAGTTCCCTTTTTTGTTGAGGAACAAAACGAAATGCTTCCTTTTGGCTTTGAGGGGGAGAACAAGGCTCGCCACTCAATTTCTTTGTCAAAAACTTTTCATGGCCTATATAAACAATGTATTTTTCCACAAAGATCGTCTTTGTTCAAAAGTTTCCTTTCGAAGAAAAACAACACTTCAGCCATTTCTTGGTATATTAGTGTCACTTCCAGCATGACGAAGGCATTGAAACATCACTTTCCCCGAATCGCCATGTTTTTACACACCGCATAAAACGCAGGCCCGCCTTCCCAATGTAAAATGGCGGCGGCTTGTATGGTGGCCACAACACAAATGTCCCCCTGTTTAAGTCGGCACTTGATTCGATAGAGCTTTGCGCCCCAGTAACATGACTGAACTGGGAAGCCCCCCGTGGCTAATTACAAGGCACCACAGAGGCGCCCCGACCACTGTAACCGATAAGCCCTGCACATTCAAAGAACCCTGTAGGCTGGGGGTGCACATGCCCAGTTCTCGGCCAAGCCATACTAATTTTTAGATTTAAAACAGGGTTTTTTACTTTAGTTTGTTAGTATGTTTGTTTGTAGATAATCGTATTTTTGGTTATTAAAGCCCTTTCTTGTTCAAATTGAAAGTTTTGTAATTTAGTATTGAAAAATACCTACACAGTATGTTTGTTTGTAGATAATCGTTATTTTTTGGTTATTGAAGTCTTACTTGTCAGAGAACTAATAAATGCCGCTTTTAGGCCACTTTCGCCCAAAAACTGGTTGATCGCGAAAGTGAGTTAGAATTGGTAAATGCTGTTCTCTAGAGTTTTGAAAAAGGGGGTGAAAAGGAATGAAAGGATACACAAGATCGGAACAGTGAGAAGAAATCAAGAACACAAAAGAAGCCCTCAGACAGCACCCTAGTGGTCACTGTCCCCCGTGAAACTGGAGACGGGAAAAAACAAATCACTCACAATATACACAACACTACAGCAATAATGCAAAATAATAAACAATCAATTAATAAATGCACATTCACCCAAACTCAAAGAAAATCTCGCACCACACCCAGAAAAAAAATAATCAAAAGATAAAGATGTTTATTTGGGCTGAGCGGTAATCAACTCCACCACCTACACTATTTGCGTGACGGAGGTGAAGCTGATCCCACACTCTGAGGGCAAGGGGAAAAATCAAAATGAAACAATAGGAAAGGGAAAGAAATAGATAATTACGAGAAGGGAAAGACTATCGACTCCCCAACGCCATGCCCCCCTGCTAAACGCAGGAAGAGGTTGGGGCTATCAGTCCTGGGGAAGGGGACAAAAATCTAATACTCTAGGGGAAGGACAGCGATTCCTCAACGCCCTGCCCCTTGCTGCCAGGTACGAGCAAGAGGGAGGTTGAGGCTATCGGTCCTGAGGGGGGAAAGGGTCGAAAGGAAATCCTACCAAAAAAAAAACCTTAACGGAGTAGAGCAACCAAAAGAAATCTCAACCACCTTAAACACACATAGAAATAGAACAAAAAAAAAATTGCAAATATTATACACAATAAATAATTAAACTTTCTTTTTTTTTTTCCTTCCCTCAAACCCTTGAGGGTACAAATCAAAATCTTTTTTTTCTCAGGCCCCAAGGGCACAAATAGAAATCCTTCCTCTGAAGGTACAAATAGAAATCTTTCTTCTTTTTTTTTTCTAGGGGAAACAAAACAACGGCAGCTACGTCGGTGAAACTGGAGTCGGGGTCACCACTGTCACACTGTCACTTTTGCCCGCACGCATTCATGACAGCATTTACTCCATACGCACACGCAATCTTTCCAATCAACCAAAAGGCGCACTACCGAATGTTTTTTCTTCTCCCCCTCTCCTTCGGGAAAACACTTTACTAAATCACATCAAACACGTTATAAACAAATTTTATACATGTAGCACTCTTTCCACTGAGAGGCAAACTAACTCACTCAAGACTTCATAAAGTCATGGCCTCCACACAACATTGGCCCACAAACTCCAGACCAGGAAAATAAATGATTCTCTCACTCCTTGATGCTATGCCTGCATCCGAATTACGACTCGCCTCATCCTTTCAGGATTCCCTGTCTCTCTCAGACATCATCTCGCCCCTCGATTTCTCCCGTCCTGGAGATATGACTTCCGACTCCTCTCCCTCGACTCTTCTTGTCACTGGAGAGATGAGTTCCAACTCCTCTCCCTCGTCTTCTCCTGTCCCTGGAGAGATGACGAGTTCCCGACTCCTCTCCCTGGAGTCCTTAATTCCTGGGGCTGTCTACCGGTGTGTTCCCCACACCATGGCCATCTTCAACCACCTCACGGGGTGAAAGGTGAAGGGTGAAGGGCGAAGGGTAAAAGGGTGAAGGGCTGAAACACGAATAAGGTTCGTGTAAGTAACCTTCTTAATTCAACATATGAATCTTTCTTTCTCTTTTCCTTAAGTTTTCCCCTGTAGCTTTCCCCAACTATCTATCGCTCACCTGGTAATCACTGGTCAGCAGCGAGGACCAACGTCCTGACAGGTTCGAGTCTCTAGGCCATCTGCTGGGTTAAAACTGATTCTTTCCTCCTTCCTCCTAGTGAGTGCATACTCAGTGTTCAAAACACATGACCAGCACCTTACCAGCCCTTGTTAAACTATCTCTCAGTGGTCACTTTCACCCAGTGACCACATTTGTTTCTTTACCGAGTCATACTCACAATTATTTGGGGACGCCCGCTACACTAGTCAAGCCACATGAATATCCTTCCTTTTCAGTAGTAGCATGGGGAAATGATTCATATCACTAACTACATGTGATGGAGCGTCACATGCCTTGATGTGAGGCTACGTCACATGACAATGGCAATGGTATTAGAGAGTAGCCTGTGATCAAGCAGTCAGAGCATTTGCCTGTAGAACTGACGGTAGGTTGTGAGTTCGAATCACTCGGTTTGAATCCCCTCTCTGTTCACCCAGCTGTCAATGGACACCTGATCCAGGTCAGGGAAGGTTAAGGAGGCGGTAGGAGGGAATGGGCCACGCCCTTCATGATACCATGCCTGGACACGGTGAACATCTGACAGTTGACTGCTAGTGTGGCCATCCTGTTACGGGTCTTGAACATTTTTAATGGTGATAATAATGATGCACATTTTTCTAGCACTTTTTCCATCACCTCCATGAGTTTTCCAACTTAAATCAATTATTCCCATCTGCACTCAGACAACAATGCATCGAATAGCATGCCCCAGGGATCCCGATTTCCTCTCTCACTGCTCCCACTCCCCTGTCTGCTACCACTCTGCCCCTGTCCCACTACTATTTCCACTACATCCTGCCACCCCACCCCTTTACCAGCATTCAGGCTTAGATGAACCCACCAACGCTATGCCTCCCACCTCCACTGCCAAACACACGCACTCACGACAACACACACACCACACACACACACACACACACACACACACACACACACACACACACACACACACACACACACACACACACACACACACACACACACACACACACACACACACACACACACACATGTAGATTTGAAAAAACAAAATGCCAGAAGTCCTTTCTGTCCTTGAAGACTAAACAAACATCAGGCAACTTTAAAGGAAGTGTAGGAAGCCAAGGGAACATGTGCAGCCTTCTGGGAACATCATGTTTCTATGGGAGCTGAATGTTTCTTAGATGCAGTTCCTCCTGAACAGGAACCGATCCATGGGCACCTCAACAGTTCCTGACTATTAGCTCCTCCTCAGCAGGCCCAAAGAATATCAGGAATTGTGTTCGGTCCAAGAGACCCAGCAAATTACTGATACATTGAACAGAAGATGACTAGAAATGCTGGCTTCCACACATTTCTGTTTTGTGCCGCCTTGAGACTACCCATACAGAATAAAATGTCACAGAGCATTAGAAATGTTAGATACAATATCTGTCAATGCATGAAGAGAAGAAACACTCTGTGCCTACTTGAGAATGAAAAAATGAAATACAGGAAGAGAGCTGGTTCGTTTAGAATAAACTCGGTGAAATACTTACTGAGGTTCCCATGTGTCAGACCAAGCAATGATTTGGAATTGCACTTGCATGTACTGAAAGGACACACTTGTCCTCCATTGTTGTCTCTTTAAATCAACTAATTAACAGAGAAATCACGTGGACGTGATCAATCCTTCTGTCCTGGAAGATTTGCACTGAAGTGCAGGAGAGACAAAAGGAGAATCAGGACTTAGTCCCATTTCATCCTCCATGTCCCTCATTTTAACTTCCTGGGCATACGTAGCACCAGCAATACAAAGGAAGTCATCACTGTTGAGTGTACATGCACTAGCCAGAGAACACTGGCTGGTCATAGTCAGGGTCCTGTCTGAAATGGTCCTTAAGACACTTGTCGAATGTTCCCCTTTCCTTTCTTTATCCTCTACTATGACAACAAACAAGATGGATTGCATGGTTAACAAACCTGGCAACAACAAAACAAAACAAAAAAAGGAATATGAAGTAAACAGCTTTCCTCCTGCCTAGATTCTCAGAACAGACACACATTTAGCTGCCAGCCTGGAAATGCTGAATAATTAATTCCCACAGAATGTTAAAAATGATCTGTTTAAAGGAATGGGACGCAGCAGACGCTCCGAAGCCATATCTAAAATGGCTGTAACGTGTATACCGCCATAACCGTCAGGACCGATGGGATGATGAGGGGGAGGGGTGGGTTAAAGTGACAGGAAAGGATGGGGCGAAGTGGGGAGAGTAAGGGCAGGGGGGGAGGGAGGGGGGGGGGGGGGGAGGTAGTGGAGAGGAGGAAGCAGTGGTGTGTGGAACTCAGGGGGATGCATGCGGGGAGAGACACACCCACTGTCTGCCTTCTTTAGGTCACCACGATCTGAGAGCAGGGAGGGGAGGAGGTGGGAGATGAAGGGGAGTGAAGGGGAAGGGTGGAAGGCGACAGGGTATAGGACGGTGGTGGTAGCTGATGGTAGCATTGCAAAAGTGAGGGTAAGGTCGATATTAGAGCCTTGCCATCCCATGCATCCACCCACCCTATCTACACCCCCTTCTTTCCCTCCGCACCTCTCAGGCACTCTCTCACTCTCTCCTCCATTTCCATTATCCAGAAATGCGCTTTCACTTTCACACTGAATTTTCGTTGTTTTATTCGTTTATGTCTCACCTGAGGAAGACCTAAGAGGTCGAAACGCGTTGTGTTTTGTCTTGTGACTCGTTTGTCCACGTTCTCTGGGCGGTTCGCTAACATTTATTTAAGATTTGTTTAGATTTCCGCCTGCAGTCGTCTCGCTTTGCAACTAAATCAACTAATTAACAGAGAAATCACGTGGACGTGATCAATCCTTCTGTCCTGGAAGACATGCACTGAAGTTCAGGAGAGACAAAAGGAGAATCAGGACTAAGTGCCATTTCATCTTCCATGTCCCTCATTTTCACTTCCTGGGCATACGTAGCACCAGCAATACAAAGGAAGTCATCACTGTTTAGTTGACTGGAGCACATCCACCAGCGAACACTCTGACTGGCAAGACTCATAGTCCTGCCTAAAATGTTGCTTTAAGGTACTTGTCGTGGACTCTTACTGTTTCCTTTGTTTAGCCTCTATTATGACAATGGACAAGATGGATTGTATAGTGTACAAACCTGACATGGACAAGATGGATTGTATAGTGTACAAACCTGACATGGACAAGATGGATTGTATAGTGTACAAACCTGACATGGACAAGATGGATTGTATAGTGTACAAACCTGACATGGACAAGATGGATTGCATAGTGTACAAACCTGACATGGACAAGATGGATTGCACAGTGTACAAACCTGACATGTAAAAGAATGTGAAGCAAACAGCTTTCCTCCCGCCTGGATTCTCAGAATAGTCAGACATTCACCCGCCGACCTGGAAATGCTGAATAATTAATTCCCACAGAATGTTAAAAAAATGATCCGTTTAAAGGAATGGGACGCAGCAGACGCTCTGAAGCAATCTTGGAAATGGCTGTAACGTGTATACCGCCATAACCGTCAGGGCCGATGGGATGATGAGGGGGAGGGGTGGGTTAAAGTGACAGGAAAGGAGGGGGCGAAGTGGGGAGAGAAAGGGCGGGGGGTGGGGAGGGGCAGAGGGAGTGGAGAGGAGGAACTCAGGAGGATGCATGCGGAGAGACGCCAACTGTCTGCCTTCTTCAGGTCACCACGATCTGAGGGCAGGGAGGGGGGAGGTGGGGGTGGATGTGAGCGAAGGGGAAGGGAGGAAGGGCATAGGGTATAGGATGCTGGTAGAATTGCAAGAGCAAGGGTAAGGTCCATATTAGAGCCTTGCTCATCTGCCCACCATATCTACCCCCCCCCCCTCCTCCACCTCTCAGGCACTCTCTCTCCTCCATCCCCATATCCACAAATGCGCTTTCACTTTCACACTGACATCACATCAAGGTGACAATACCAGGGGTCACGTGACGCAAGTGTCAACGATGAGTTGATTCCGTTGATGTTCAGCTGGTGGTGATATATTCGAAAGAGGTGGCTTAACTGCAGGGTTGGTGTGAATCATATTTCTACACTGAGTATATAGCAAGTAGTGCGGCAACTTTGTACATTGTTTAGCTGAGTACATGCATAACAATGATCATAATTATTAACTGTCACATAGTCATTTGATAAGAGCTGTGAATGTGACAATCAAATATATGCATTGAAGGAGAATGTTAGAAAAGATGTTGATAATGTGATCTTCATTTCACACGTGGAGCTGGAACAACAAGCAAGATGTGGAAATTTCAGCACAATGGTAACCATGTAACCAAGATATAAACTATGATTTATTATCAATAAAATTTTGAAACTGCATTTATTATCTGTGGATGCTAATCGATGTAATGAATGTAGTGCTGATTTGGATAGATGCTGATTAAACCTGCAAAACCTGATAGAATGCAAGTGTTGTATCAAAAGAAGATGGTACATGACAACGTTTCTGTGAAGAAAAGCAGTTCCCAATTTTTCTCACAAAAGTCCATCACAGTCTCGCTTCCTCTCCTTCCTTTCCTTCTTTCATCAAAAACAAAATGGAAGTATAGATGAGCACAAACTGCGTGCATATATTCAAAGTGTGCCAAGAAAACAGAATTTCACTTGATTTCTTTATATGTTTGTTTATTTTGTAACTCGGTGCCATGCCAGCCATAGCTTTTCATTCTCATCAATGCTTTTCTGTAGTTCGTATTCTGTGTGATCGGTGAGTTCTGTATGTTCCGAATGAAAGCAAACCTTTTTCTATATCTTATTCATTCGTCAGTTCGTGTGTTTTTATTCGCGTAATTGCCATTCATAAACCTTTGATATGTATATGCTGTTGTTCTTTTCAAAGTTATTCCTTGATGTTGAAGCAAATGACTGCAATGCATGCAATGCAATGTCTATAACTTCTATCTAGCTATCGATTTCGTCTCTTTCAATGTATTCCTCCATATAGGTCAGAGAGAGAGAGAGAGAGAGAGAGAGAGAGAGAGAGAGAGAGAGAGAGAGAGAGAGAGAGAGAGAGAGAGAGAGAGAGAGAGAGATCTCCGATATACGAAACCACACAAAGTGATTCCTTCCAAAGGAGACGGACAGTGTCCACTTCTTACGCTGTACGATAGCTTAAAGGTTTCCTGAAACGTCTCTAAAGGCGGAGAGAAAGGCAGCGTAATCTGAACTTGGTGCATTAAGGAAAGAATAAAGATTCTAGACAGGATATAACAGAGGCAGACAAGAAGACAAAGACAGTGTTTTTCAACTCGCTATCATGGTTATCATCATGCATATTTTTTTGCGCTTTATCTCAACAAATTTTTTTTTCGCTTACCACTCATTGAGACGAA
>CM031613.1:70367456-70381323 GCA_018398815.1 Conus ventricosus
CCTGATCAGCGTCTATGCGCCAACACTCAGCGCCACCAAGGAAACAAAGGACGAGTTCTACGATCAGCTCGACTCACTTATCCAGAGGATCCCCAAAGACGAGCAACTGTTTCTGCTGGGTGACTTCAATGCCAGAGTGGGCGCTGACCATGACTCCTGGCCCTCCTGTCTCGGAAAGTTTGGTGTGGGAAAGATGAATGAAAAATGGGCAGCGACTCTGGAGATGTGCTCATACCACGACCTCAGCATCACCAACTCCTTCTTCCAGACAAAGCCTCAGCAGAAAGTGTCATGAGACACCCTCGCTCCAGCACTGGCACCAGCTAGACCTGATTATCATCAGGCGGTCTGCCTTGAGGTGCGTCCTTTTTACTCGCACTTCCACAGCGCCGACTGCGACACGATCACTCGCTGGTGTGCTGCAAGATCAAGCTCCAGCCTAAGAAGATACATCGCTCTAGGCCTGAAGGCAAACCTCGCATCGATGTGAACAAGACCACACATCCTGACAAGGCGGCGGAATTTACCCAAGCCCTCTCCGAGGTGTTCGACCTCAGACCCTCCTGGTGGCTCAGCCCATGAGAGATGGGACTACATCAGAGAGACAGTACACAGCACTGCCATGAGATTTTGGAAAAAAGCAGACTAAGAACAACGACTGGTTTGAGGCCAACTCCTCCACACTCACTCCAGCCACAGAAGAACGCCGCAGCGCCCACCTGGAATACAGCGATCCCCAGCCAGAGAACTCTGCAGGTGTACAGATCTGCAAGAGCAAAGTACAGAGATTAGCAAGGCAGTGCGCTAACGACTACTGGCTCCAGCTATGTCAAGCATCCAGATATCGGCTGATACTGGAAACATCAAGGGCATGTACGACGGCATCAAAAAGCAATGGGCCCCACCAAGAAGACTACAGCTCCACTGAAGTCTGCCACGGGCGAGACCATCCAGGACAAGGACAAGCAGATGGAGCGATGGGTGGAACATTATTCCGAATTGTACTCCAGACAGAACCACGTCACCGACGAGGCCCTTGATGCGATCGAAAGCCTCCCCCTCATGGCGGAACTGGATGAGAAACCCACTCTGGCAGAACTAGAGAAAGCAATCATGAGCCTGTCCTCAGGAAAAGCACCAGGGAAGGATGGCATACCACCAGAAGTCATCAAGTGTGGCGGCAGTGCACTGCTTGAACATCTGCACAACCTCCTTTGTCAGTGCTGGGAGGAAGGAGCAGTACCTCAAGACATGAGAGATGCCAATATTGTCACATTATACAAGAACAAAGGCGACAAAAGTGACTGCAATAACTACAGAGGAATATCTCTCCTGAGCATTGTAGGCAAAGTATTTGCAAGAGTCGTCCTGAACAGGCTGCAGAAGCTCGCTGACAGAGTGTACCCAGAGTCGCAGTGCGGGTTCCGCTCGGAGGAAGATCAAACCATCGACATGGTCTTCTCCATCAGACAGCTGCAAGAGAAATGTAGAGAGCAGCACAAGCCCCTCTTTCTGGCCTTCATCGACTGACCAAGGCATTTGATCTTGTCAGCAGAGATGGACTCTTTAACGTCCTAGCGAAGATAGGCTGCCCACCAAGACTTTTGAGTGTGATCCAGTCTTTCCACGACGACATGAAAGGCACAGTGCAGTACGACGGCTCGACATCAGATGCCTTCAACATACGCAGTGGAGTCAACAGGGCTGTGTCCTCGCCCACCCTCTTTGGCATCTTCTTCGCTGTCCTGCTGAAGCACGCCTTTGGGACTCAACTGAGGGTGTCTACCTTCACACCCGATCAGATGGCCGACTGTTCAACCTGGCTCGGCTGAAGGCAAAGAGCAAAGTACGGGTAGTGACCATCAGAGACATGCTGTTTGCAGATGACGCTGCTCTGGCCACCCACACCGAAGCAGAGTTACAGAGTCTGATGGACCGCTTTGCAAAGGCTTGTTGATGAGTTTGGCCTGACAATAAGCCTGAAGAAGACGAATGTGATGGCTCAGGATGCTGACAACCCGCATCCCATCAACAACCATGAATTAGAGGCCGTTAGCCAGTTCACGTACCTCGGTTCCACCATCACCGACAACCTCTCTCTGGATACAGAGATCAACAGAAGGATTGGCAAGCCTCTACCACCCTGGCCAGACTATCTCAGAGGTGTGGAACAACGCATGTTAACATTGAACACCAAGATTGCTGTGTATCGAGCCTGTGTGCTAAGCACTCTCCTGTACGCCAGCGAATCCTGGACCCTGTATGCCTCACAAGAGAAGAGGCTGAGTGCCTTCCACATGCGCTGTCTCCGGCGCATACTTGGGATCACATGGAGTGATCGCGTGACAAACAACGATGTGCTTGAGCGTGCAAAGATTCCCAGCATGACCACTCTTCTCCGTCAGCGTCGCCTCAGGTGGCTTGGTCATGTGCGTCGAATGGACGACGGCAGGATCCCAAAGACATTCTGTACGCAGAGCTTGCCTCTGGCAAGAGAACAACGGAAGACCACAACTCCGCTTCAAGGATGTTTGCAAGCGCGACCTGAGGCTCTCGACATCGACTACCAACACCTGGGAAGAGCTCGCTCAGGACAGATCCAGCTGGAGACACACTGTGAACACTGGGCTGGAAGCTTGCGAGAGAAGCTCCGGAAGCTTGCCGACGCAAAGCGTGCACAGAGAAAGAACAAGCAGCTGCTGCCAGCAGCTGACTCGGCCTTCAAGTGCATCAAATGCAGCAGAGACTGCCACTCCCGTGTGGGTCTATACAGCCACAGCAGATGCTGTATGACCAACGGAAACATTTGAAAAGGGCGCAAATCCATCGTCTCCGAGACTAACGGATGCCAACAACAACAAGGGTATCAACATGTAAGGTAGAGCAAGCTTGAGTATAGAAGCATTTAAGTTATCTGGACCCATTGCTTTTTTATTTTTAAGTTTTGAAATTAAGGAACCAACTTCATTAATAGCAAGCAAGGGGATGCTAAATGAATCTCTAGTATTCAATCGTTCTTGGCAAAACGATTGGAGAACAGCTGGAGTCTCATATCGATTAAAGAATGTGACACTGGCAGCTGTTTGTACTGATTCAGTTACCTGAAGGAAATGATTGTTGAAAGTGTTAGCAGACCACATAGTCGCAGTATTATCTGATTTCTTTCTCGACTTGTCAGTTATTTCATTAACAGCACGCCATAATGATGCTGTATCCCTGTTTGCGTTTATCAGTTTCCTAAAATGCTCAGATTTTGATTTTCTAACTAGATCTGATACTCTATTTCTCTGCTTTTTATATTCATCTACTTTTTTTGCGGTTTTAAGTGCATCCCTTAGTGCCATTTCTATAATAATGTCTTTTGTCAGCCAGCTGGGAAGTACTCTGTGTTTTACCCTTTTTCTTCTAAGTGGGGCATGTTTATCAACGATTGAGAGAAAGATATTATACCAGGTATTATACGCTTCATTTGGATCTGTGTAATTGAGTACACTGTAGAAAGGAGCTAAGCTTAAGTCGAGGAAAAATTCATCCTTACTGAAATTTTTGAAGCAGCGATATTGAATGGTTGTGTGGCCCTTATTCTGTTGCTGTGGAAGTTTACAAGACCAAGTACACAAAATGAGACAGTGGTCGCTGATGCTTTTGTTGCCCACTGTTATATTGGACACCATGGCTTTGTTGTTCGTGTAGATATGATCCAGCAATGTAGAAGATGTCTTTGCGATTCTAGTTGGATTATGAATAAGCTGATGCAAGCCAAAGAGTGTGGTGGTCGCATCCCAGGCAGGCTGCCGTTTTAACAGATCAATGTTAAAATCACCAAGAAGAATGACATTTGGATAGCTCTTATATACATCATCCATCATGTAAACAAAGTTGTCATACCAAAGGAAAGTGGCAGCGGGATTCCTGTACACATATCCAACTAGAAGAGGGGCTGAGTTGGAGGGTTTGACCTGCAGCCACATACATTCAACATTATCAGGCTCCAGGTCACGCCGCCTTTTTGTACAGTGAGCGATGCTTTGATGAATATATATTCCAAGTCCTGCTTCACCAGAGTGATGTGCATCGCGTCGGACAAAGTTATAGTTAGTTATGGATAAAGCTGTATCAGTGAAACGGGAGTCAAGGCGAGTTTCACTAAGACCAAGCAGATGAATAGAAGGGGATTCGTTTAGAAGAAAACAGACATCATGAATCTTATTTGGCAGATGATAAACATTTAGGTGACCAATGCGTAATCCAGTATCATTATTAGTTACATTACAATGGTCCATTGTATTAATTTTAGAGCAAAGTCCTGAGAAATAAAACAAAATAGATATACTGTTACAACAACAATTTAAAATATAAGATCAGCAATTATAAAATATCCAAGAACACACAAAAATCCAGAAAGCAGGGCAATGAAGTTCAGTCCAAAGGACAATTCAAGTATGTGTACTGATGTGATGATTATAGGAGACGACGATTTTGCACGTTAACTGTCGTTAAGATTTGTATAGTCAAGGAACACGATAAAAGCACATAAAAGAGAGGGAATATGGGGCTGGTTTACACACCGTAACAACTTTAGGAAACTAGAAGCGAATGAGAAGACAATAAAATCTTCACAGAATATGCCCGTAAGCTCCTCGGTCAGATTGTATACTTATAGAAACACTTTTCTGAAATGAAAAGATATACACAAAGGAAATACTTCTAAAGCAAAATTACGATGAAGGGTACAGAAGAGAGATAAAGAAAAAAAAAAGAAACTTAAGACAAAGGAAAGAACCAACAACCCAAAATGAAAACAAGTAGGGAAGGAAAAAAAAACAACAAAACACTCGCATACAAATACACAAGTCACGTATAGTCGCACTTGTAACTACGAGTTGGCAATGCACCAATATTGCCTCGCTCGCAGTAAATAGTAGTTATTGCAGAAGTCTCCTGCTGCAGAGGCTTTGTTCAGTCTCTTTTCTATAAGGATTTTATTTTCTCTTTGTTTTACTTAAATACAAACACAAATGTGTCCGTATAGTACACACACAACAGAACAATCTTCAATGCAAAATGATAATGAAATGAGAAACAAACAAAAGTTAAGTTACAAACAATTGTGCAACAACATATACAAAAAAGGTAAACAATGTTCAAAGGAAAAAACAAAAAAAGAGTATTGGTTTATGATGATGACTCGTATAGTCTCTCAATACGAGCACGCGTCACACTCCCAGTGTCAGCACATTTTGCCCTGTCTTTTTAACCACTGAGTGGTAGCACTTCGATGACGACGCACCAGTTTTTGTTTGTCTACAACAATCCCAACGTCAGCACATTTTGCTCTGTCTTTTCAACCCCTGAGTGGCAGCACTTCGATGTCGACGCACCAGTTTTTTGTTTGTCAACAACACCATAGAACGCACTTCTTGAGATAAAAGTAACAAGTCGTGCAATACATCTGACAGGCACCCGACAGACTGCAGCAGGCCAGACAAGGAAACGAACCAACAAACAAATACACATAGATTCACACATACACACGCACGCGCGCGTGCGCGCGCGCACACATACACAGACTCACACACACACATACGCACGTACGCACACTCACATACACACACGCGTGTGTGCGCCCACACACACGCATGTAGAAAACTATTAGATATGCGCTCAAAACAATTAGATATGCGCATGCATACATAGCACATGGATGATGAAAATTAATAGCATATCGCACAACATACCTGTGTGATATGAAGTGGATATAAACATTATGCACGCTCACAACCATTAGTTTGCGCACACATACATAGCACATGGATGATGAAATAGCATATCGTACTACATACCTATGTGACATGAAGTGGATATAAACATATGCAGAGACGGTGATGAAGCGAGAGAGAGAGAGAGAGAGGGGAGAGAGAGAGAGAGAGGAGAGAGAGAGAGAGAGAGAGAGAGAAGAGGGAGGGACAGACAGACAAACAAAAGCAGGAGGGGGTGTGAATAGATGTACTTCTTCAGCCTGGACTGGAGGGTCTGTGTGAGAGAGAGAAGGCGTGTGTGTGCGTGTGTGTGTGTGTGTGTGTGTGTGTGTGTGTGTGTGTGTGTGTGTGTGTGGAGGTGGGAGTAGATACGAGCATGTGAGCAGAACTTATTCAGTGTAGGCAGTGATAGAGAAATGTGGTGGGTGGGACAGATAGAAAGTAATAGTGAAAGTAAATAAAGGCTACAGAGACAGACAGACAGACAGGGTGTGGGGTGGGGGGGGGGGGTACATATGTAAGCAGATGAACTAATTCAGTGTGGACGGAGATAGAGGAAAACGTGTTCAGAGCACCAGTCACAATCTCTCATCTCCACAGGCACAGTGCATTAATCACACTGCCGTTAGCAGCAGCACAGTGGCGCTGCCAGCAGTGAGAGCAGAAATAAGAACACGATGATGGAACACTGGTGAAAAAAAGAAAAAGCTTTGCTCATTACTGACAGTTCCTTACCCATTAATCTTTATTAGCACCCAGCAAGAAAGACGGTCCAACATATCCGTCACTGGAAAGGACCACCCATTATTAAACACGCAAATATTCCACTGCATCGTTTTTGTCTCCTCCTTCCCTCACCACCTCTAAAAAAAAAAAAAAAAGAAAAAAGAAAAAGAAAAGAAGAACGTAGCTTCCCCCCCAAGGATTTACCTCCCTGCTGGTGACGTCAAAGGTGTGCCAATTAAAGCGTCGGGCACGTGCGCAACAGCATGTAAGGCCCGCAACTCAGCGGCACGTCCTGGCTGACAGAACAACTTGATTGGCCAAGACATGCATGGATGGGCTCCTTCTGACATGTAACGCTTTGCTGGGAGGGGTGAGGGTTGAAGAGAGGGAGCAGGAAAGAGGGATGTAGGGAGGATGGGGGGGGGGAGGGCAGTTAGAAGGTGTGGGTAATTGAGGAGAGGGTGTGTGAGATGATGAGTAGGCTTTTCTGGTGTGTGTTTTTCTTTGTATTCATGTTTCAGAGAGCTTAGAATGTTAGGAACGAGGATCAAGGGCTTAGTTAGAAAGTAGTTTCCCAGGTCAGAGCATTGGCTTGAAAATGCGTGGATTGGTTAGCTTGCTAGTTTAGTTTAGTCTGCCCCTCCTCCCCCCCCCTCTTTTTTTTTTTTTTTTTTTTAAAGCAAATGTTCAACTGTCCCTTTCTCCTGTAAATAATGCTCACCTTTTTCTTCTTTGCCTTTTCCTCTTGATTCCTTCTCACTGTTTTCAGTGTTACTTCTGTCTCGGTTTTGCTCTCTTCTCTTCTTCATTCCTGACTTTTCTCCCTATGAAGAAAGGCCTAGGGCTCGAAACGTCGTATCTTCTTCATTCCTGACTTTACTCCCTATGAAGAAAGGCCTTGGGCTCGAAACGTCGTATCTTCTTCATTTCTGACTTTTCTCCCTATGAAGAAAGGCCTAGGGTTCGAAACGTCGGGAAATCCAACCTCACCTTCAGGACCAGCTGCCACATTCAGGTCAGTCTGACCCTTTTTCCTCCTGTTTCAAGTCCTGCAGTCAAGATTTCCTCTTCATCTTATTTAGTCGGACAGTTACATCTTGTTAAGGGCTGCCAACTCGGCAAGCCTGAGGCTAGCACAAACAAACAAATACTGTGTGGCATACACATGTCAATTGAGGACACCGTAGCTAAACAATTAATATTTATAGGGCGGGTAAGACAAAGCCGTGCTGACAACGTCTTCAATTATTCTACTTTGTTCTTCACTCCTATTTTTTAAGGTTCAAAGGAAAGAAAACTTGAAAGAATGCCTGCTGTTAGTAGAAGGTAAAAGGTAAACGACAGGTAGCACCCATTCCAGCTGTTGAACTAATCTAGTTGTCAGATTAAAAACTGGCTAGTTATGAAATGTAAACATAATGAAAAGGTATGACAAAAACCTCTCCAGAATGAAATATGAGCAGTTACAAATTACAGGGAAAACAGTGGACAACAGGAAAGACACAAAAAAGGGTGGCCCCCCCCCCCCCCCCCCCCCCCCCCCCCACTTTACCATTTTAAAAATCCTTGGACGTGGTGTTGTTACACCTGATCTGAGTCAGCTGGAACTTCTGTTTCACAAGGACCGTCAGTGTGTAGAGAAGCACCACTTTGAACTTACAAACTGAAGAGTGTGAGCTTAGAAACCAACGTTGTGATGCTTGTGGATGTCATGGTGGGTGGGTGCTTCCCTTCTAACAGCACTCTGTGCAGCTTAGGAAGAGCAAGGTTTTAAATCACATAAAGTTGTCAAAGTGCAGCAGTGTAACGTTAATCAAACGTTACTCTGCGCTCTATTTTTGTGCATTTTTCATGTTGTGGTTTAATCGTTGCGAGTTTTTTCCTGTGGTGTACGGAAGGCCTCAGGTATATACTATCCGGTAGTAGTGCTCGTCTGCTTACTCGTGGAGGGCGATATCCAGCGCATTCTGCCTGCTTAGTAAGGGCGATAATCTGGCAGTGCAGTCTGGTGATAGTGGATGTTTCCTACTCACTGAAGGTCATACTGGGTTGTGACAGTCTCTTTCCTACAAGACATGATTGTTTTACTTCCTCACTGGGTGCGAATGATAGCTGAAGGTGGCAGCGTTCTAGTTTTCGTTCGACCTTGGATCATGTCTGTATGCTGCCCATCAACACAATTCTTTCATCATTCAGTTGTCACCATGTGTTGGGGAGACTCTTAGGATAAACCATGAACTGGCTGCCTGCCATGCAGCCACACAGTTAAAACTTAACCTACACAGTGAGCACTCACCATGGAAGAGAGCATGGAGGGCAATGGTAAAGCATGCCAAACAACATCACAGGCAGATCTGAGCAATGCTATATTTCCAGAATGTCTCCTGCCGTCGCTCTTTAAGGGTATTTTCACTGTTGGTCTATTCTATGGCCACATCCTGGGCTTATCGTCACGTGACTAAACGAGATTTTCATGGCGGTAAACGTCAAATAAAACGTGCTGGTGATTCCCTCCCTTTGTCCCACCAACATACTTCTACTGTTTGATATGGCGGCCCAGTGGATGATGATTGCTGGACATTGATACGAGATCAAAGCGACTGGACACAGTGGAAGCAAAACCACAGTTCTCAGAGATAACATATAAATGTGACACAAAACATTTAAGACACATAGATATAAATAGATCATCAAGTCAGATTGACAAATGTGACCCGCCACCATGAAACCAGTCTTAACTCGCGCGGCCTACTTCACGGCTACAGCTGAAAATAGCTGGTGAGGGTCTACCTGGGGCATTTTGACTTTTTTGCAGAAATGTGTTCCTTACACCCTTAACTTTCACGTGGCACTATCCATTTGCTCCGAAACAACCATACATTAGTTAAAATTGAGATTTAAAAGTCTAACCTCGAATCAAAATGAACTTCTTTTAACGCAAAATGACCCATTTTCACTCGCCTAAAACTTAACGCAACCCTTACAGAACCCCAACGTGTTATATACCGTTCGAAAGCGTGTGTGACGCTCTCCCGGTTTCTCTGTGTGTCATCTAAAAATACGTATGGTAAAAAGTAAGATGCCGTTGCTAAAAAAAATATGCTGGAGATGATAGCAAAAACTTTAGAAGCCGTTTTCTCAAAATGGCCGTTGGCACAGTAACCCATTTCAAATGATCATAACTTTCTTATTTTTTGCCCTATAGCGTTCATTCTTATATCAAATTAATCAGACAAATCTGTAGATTTTAAATATATGTATATCTCAGAACTTTCAAAAATCGAGTTAAGACTGGTTTTGTGGTGGAAGGTCACAAATGTTGTACATGTCAGCAATGCAGATGCTAGATTCATTCTGATCCTGTATGGACTACTCTGCACTAGCAACAGAACAGAAAACGTCGCATTTGCGTGCATGAAAACACCGTTTCCACTTAGATTGGTTAGTGTTTGAATGGTTAAACACGCCCTTTTCTTTGGGTCAAACCTGAGCCGCACTATTGTTGGGTTGGTATTTAATGTATGAATTTTTTTGTGGTTGGAAATTGGTCTTTGTTTCCTGATGTCTGCGTATGTTATGTTCGGGACCTCTACGTAATCGACAGTAAGGACGATGCTTTCTGGTAGGGTCTGTAGGGACACAGACGTAAATGCTATCTTTTCTGAACTGACTGAAAAAGAAATCAACAAAATATTGCGATAAACTATCATGAACAACAAAGTTTTTGTACTGATGATGGATGACAAATACATGCATGTAAAATACAACACTGTCATATCAAACTTATTAGGATAGCCCAAAACGTTGTATCAAAACAGACAGTGACATGAAAACGAGAGAAGAGAGAGATGAGAGAGAGAGAGGAGAGAGAGAGAGAGAGGAGAGAGAAGAGAAGAGAGAGAGAAAAGAGGAGCACAGAACAGTAACAGATCTGATTAATGAAGAACATAGTGTCGTCGGGGTGGATCAGAGTTGATGAATGGAGCTACCCTGACCATTAGTGCCAATAGCTCTGGCGTTTTCTGAAATCCTATCCCTCCCATTCCCATCCCAGTCACTCTTCTATCCTCCCCGATCCTTTTTGGAACAACAGACAGAAGATCTGACCCAGTGTCACCAATGGAAGACTGGAGAGGCGTGGTTTCCACCCCCTCCCCCTCCCACCAGACCTTTCTGTCTCTGCAGTGGGAGTTACGGCCTGACTGGCCATGTCCACCAGGAACCTGACCAATGGCCTGACTGTCCCCACCTCATGCACATGACTTGGACAGTACTGTCCATGTTCTGACCAACGTTTTGGTTCACTGTGCTTTTACCTCCCTCAAAGTGGTTATGTTAGCCACCTCTGCTTGTTCTTTGTCAATTGGAATGTTTCTGTTTGTTAGGATTTGTCTGTCTGTTACATTTTTTCTATCAGCATTTGTCTGTCTCTTGTTTTTGGGGGGTTTCTTGTCAACAAGATTACGCAGAAATGACCACCAAATTTTAGCGACCATTGAAGACGAGTGCAGCTCAATGATGGGCCAATGACATTTCTGGTACAGATTGTTGTATGGATCCTGGACGGATCCAGGATCTGTTCCTCACTGCGGAGGTCTGTGCTCATCCAGCATCTGTATAGTATGGATCTGTGATGGTATGGCATGGATCTGTGATGTTATGGTATGGATCTGTGATGGTATGGTATGATGGATCTGTGGTGGTATGGTATGGATCTGTGGTGGTATGGTATGGATCTGTGATGGTATGGTATGGATCTGTGATGGTATGATATGGATCTGTGATGGTATGGTATGGATCTGACATGGTATAGTATGGATCTGTGATGGGATGGTATGGATCTGTGATGGCATTAGTATGGATCTGGATGGGATGGTATGGATCTGTGATGGTATGATATGGACCTGTGATGGTATGGTATGGATCTGTGATGGTATGGTATGGATCTGTGATGGTATGGTATGGATCTGTGAGCTATGGTATGGATGTGATGGTATGGTATGGATCTGTGATGGTATAGTATGGATCTGTGATGGTATGATATGGACCTGTGATGGTATGGTATGGATCTGTGATGGTATGGTATGGATCTGTGATGGTATGGTATGGATCTGTGATGCTATGGTATGGATCTGTGATGGTATGGTATGGATCTGTGATGGGATAGTATGGATCTGTGATGGGATGAACTTGCGCATTGCCGTGTGTGGCTGTGTGGCCTGGAGTTGGTAGGAATGGCATCAGACATCCCGGTAGGTCCCCTGAGGTCATCAGAGCCTGATGCAGTCAATAGTACTGCCACTGGTACTGAGGGAACACAGGCGGTGTCCATTTATAACAAGAAATGAAATAGAATGGAGTAAAATAAAACAAAAGAAAAAGTAAATGAAAACAGGAAGAGGGGGGACTGGGTTGTCTTTCCTTCCTAGTTCTATTGGGAAGTTCAACTGAGATTTCAACACCCTGAAGAACTGAAAGCTCTGCTCATCCACACACGCTTTCAACTGATCTCAGAACTGTAGCAAACTGTTGACTTCTTTCTCAACATTTATTCACAAACGTTTGGCCAGATTGCTGTGGGTTTTTTTCTGTTGTGATGCCGGTCATGGAAATGTTGGCTCTTTATTTTTTCCACCCTTGCTTTCTTTCATTTCTCTTTTTGGTGTGTGTGTGTGTGTGTGTGTGTGTGTGTGTGTGTGTTGTGTGTGTGTGTGTGTGTGTGTGTGTGTGTGCGTGTTGAATTGATACCTGGTTAGTGTCACTACCCCGAATTATCTGTTATTCTACATGTGATTATCATTATGTAATACTCACCAATTAGCTTCTCGTTTCACGTTAGAATATACATCAGCAGAAGCAACACACCTTCTCTCTCTCTCTCTCTCTCTCTCTCTCTCTCTCTCTCTGTCCTCTCTCTCTCTCTCTCTTCTTCTTCTTCTTCTTCTTCAATTTCTTTTGAGCAGGATGAACGCTTCGTTTTTAGATGCCCAGAGTACAATAACTTTTGAAATGATTGTTCTGCCTTCAAGTCTTTTTTCGGTCAAACTCACAACCTCTTTGGCATTTTATCCTCCGAAAATGTAGACATTGTGAACTCATTTGCTAGTTTGTGGCGGAAGCTTTTCCATTTAGAGAGAGACAAAAATAATATGTAGGCTGTGTTTGTAAAGCATGATTATGCAATAAGTTGTTTATTGTGATGAGAATGTTGTTTGACGAATGGTCTTTTTCTTCATTTTCTACTTATTTGTATTGTTCAACTGGTTTCAGTGTGTACGCTTATTTTTTTTTTACTAAAATTTCTATTGTTGGCAGAGTTTTGCAACACTAAGTGGAAAATGCGCATGCACTCTCTTGGCACTGGGGGTTGTTTAACTACTGTCAATAAATCATTGTCATTGTCATTCTCTCTCTTTCTCTCTTTCTCTCTTTCTCTCTCTCTCTCTCTCTCTCTCTCTCTCTCTCTCTCTCTCTCTCTCCTCTCTCTCTCTCTTTTCTGTCTGTCTCTCTGTCTGTCTCTCCGTCCCTCCCTACCCCCTCTCTGTCTGTCTGTCTGTCTGTCTCTCTCTCTCCTCTCTCTTCTCTCTCTCTCTCTCTCTCTCTCTCTCCTCTCTCTCTCTCTCTCATCATTTGTCGCGTCCTTCTTCCAGCATTAAGCTGAAATGAACCTGCTCATGCCGGGAACAGACCCCCTTAATCCCACACCCCTGCTCTTGCCTCTCTTCCTCCCTGCGTTTTTATTCTCCAGCCTCTCGTCTCTTCATCCAGGTCAGCTGCACGCCTGAGGCAGTCGACCCTTAAGGGATCATGGATGATAAGTACTGGGGCACCATCCATATTTTTGCGTCTTTTACTCTTCAGAGTTTGGGCTGAAAAGGGGAAGAGAAATGTATCCGGACATCAGTGGCTGTTCATCATTTTAGCCTCTCTGTCGTCTGTCGTTATCCTTCATCAGCGAGGCTCAAAAATCAAGTTATTCGCTTTTTTCCATCCCGGTAGACTTTTATCAAAAATTCAGTTTAGGTTTTACTTTTTGGGAGAGAAAGGAAGGATATACTGTCCCATTGGAACTTTATAGAAATGAAAATCAAAATCAACTTGGAAAAACAAAAGAAAGGATAAACAAAAACGAACAAACAAACAAACATACAAAAAAAATAACAAACAAACAAACAAACATACAAACAAAATAAAAAAACAAACAACAAAAACATCCCCAAAAAAATAACAAACAAACAAACAAAAATACAAAAAAAATACAAACAAACAAAAAAAACTGGGCTTCTTTTTAAAAAAGGAAAACACTGCAGAGGTCTTCTAATAACTCCGGCCATGTGTTAATCTGATGTCTGACATTTTTTTGACTTTGTTGCTAATTTTTT
>CM031613.1:70382323-70394823 GCA_018398815.1 Conus ventricosus
ACCCGTCGACATTTGCTTGTTTTTAACATGTCATGATGTCGACGCACAGTTTTTTGTTTTCAACAACACCATAGAACGCACTTCTTGAGATAAAAGTAACAAGTCGTGCAATACATCTGACAGGCACCCGACAGACTGCAGCAGGCCAGACAAGGAAACGAACCAACAAACAAATACACATAGATTCACACATACACACGCACGCGCGCGTGCGCGCGCGCACACATACACAGACTCACACACACACATACGCACGTACGCACACTCACAATACACACACGCGTGTGTGCGCCCACACACACGCATGTAGAAAACTATTAGATATGCGCTCAAAACAATTAGATATGCGCATGCATACATAGCACATGGATGATGAAAATTAATAGCATATCGCACAACATACCTGTGTGATATGAAGTGGATATAAACATTATGCACGCTCACAACCATTAGATATGCGCACACATACATAGCACATGGATGATGAAATAGCATATCGTACTACATACCTATGTGACATGAAGTGGATATAAACATATGCAGAGACGGTGATGAAGCGAGAGAGAGAGAGAGAGAGAGAGAGAGAGAAGAGAGGAGAGAGAGAGAGAGAGAGAGAGAGAGAGAGAGGCAGACAGACAAACAAAAAGCAGGAGGGGGTGTGAATAGATGTACTTCTTCAGCCTGGACTGGAGGGTCTGTGTGAGAGAGAGAAGGCGTGTGTGTGCTGTGTGTGTGTGTGTGTGGTGTGGGTGTGTGTGTGTGTGTGTGTGTGTGTGTGGGAGGTGGGAGTAGATACGAGCATGTGAGCAGAACTTATTCAGTGTAGGCAGTGATAGAGAAATGTGGTGGGTGGGGACAGATAGAAAGTAATAGTGAAAGTAAATAAAGGCTACAGAGACAGACAGACAGACAGGGTGTGGTGGGGGGGGGGGGTACATATGTAAGCAGATGAACTAATTCAGTGTGGACGGAGATAGAGGAAAACGTGTTCAGAGCACCAGTCACAATCTCTCATCTCCACAGGCACAGTGCATTAATCACACTGCCGTTAGCAGCACACAGTGGCGCTGCCAGCAGTGAGAGCAGAAATAAGAACACGATGATGGAACACTGGTGAAAAAAAAGAAAAAGCTTTGCTCATTACTGACAGTTCCTTACCCATTAATCTTTATTAGCACCCAGCAAGAAAGACGGTCCAACATATCCGTCACTGGAAAGGACCACCCATTATTAAACACGCAAATATTCCACTGCATCGTTTTTGTCTCCTCCTTCCCTCACCACCTCAAAAAAAAAAAAAAAAGAAAAAAGAAAAAGAAAAGAAGAACGTAGCTTCCCCCCCAAGGATTTACCTCCCTGCTGGTGACGTCCAAAGGTGTGCCAATTAAAGCGTCGGGCACGTGCGCAACAGCATGTAAGGCCCGCAACTCAGCGGCACGTCCTGGCTGACAGAACAACTTGATTGGCCAAGACATGCATGGATGGGCTCCTTCTGACATGTAACGCTTTGCTGGGAGGGGTGAGGGTTGAAGAGAGGGAGCAGGAAAGAGGGATGTAGGGAGATGGGGGGGGGGGGGAGGGCAGTTAGAAGGTGTGGGAATTGAGGAGAGGGTGTGTGAGATGATGAGTAGGCTTTTCTGGTGTGTGTTTTCTTTGTATTCATGTTTCAGAGAGCTTAGAATGTTAGGAACAGGATCAAGGGCTTAGTTAGAAAGTAGTTTCCCAGGTCAGAGCATTGGCTTGAAAATGCGTGTTTGGGTTTTAGCTTGCTAGTTTAGTTTAGTCTGCCCTCCTCCCCCCCCCCCTTTTTTTTTTCTTTTTTTTTTTTAAAGCAAATGTTCAACTGTCCCTTTCTCCTGTAAATAATGCTCACCTTTTTCTTCTTTGCCTTTTCCTCTTGATTCCTTCTCACTGTTTTCAGTGTTACTTCTGTCTGGGTTTTGCTCTCTTCTCTTCTTCATTCCTGACTTTTCTCCCTATGAAGAAAGGCCTAGGGCTCGAAACGTCGTATCTTCTTCATTCCTGACTTTACTCCCTATGAAGAAAGGCCTTGGGCTCGAAACGTCGTATCTTCTTCATTTCTGACTTTTCTCCCTATGAAGAAAGGCCTAGGGTTCGAAACGTCGGGAAATCCAACCTCACCTTCAGGACCAGCTGCCACATTCAGGTCAGTCTGACCCTTTTTCCTCCTGTTTCAAGTCCTGCAGTCAAGATTTCCTCTTCATCTTATTTAGTCGGACAGTTACATCTTGTTAAGGGCTGCCAACTCGGCAAGCCTGAGGCTAGCACAAACAAACAAATACTGTGTGCATACACATGTCCCAAATTTAGGACACCGTAGCTAAACAATTAATATTTATAGGGGGGGTAAGACAAAGCCGTGCTGACAAAAGTCTTCAATTATTCTACTTTGTTCTTCACTCCTATTTTTTAAAGGTTCAAAGGAAAGAGAAACTTTGAAAGAATGCCTGCTGTTAGTTAGAAGGTAAAAGGTAAAACGGACAGGTAGCACCCATTCCCGCTGTTGAACTAATCTAGTTGTCAGATTAAAAACTGGCTAGTTATGAAATGTAACATAATGAAAAGGTATGACAAAAAACCTCTCCAGAATGAAATATGAGCAGGTTACAAATTACAGGGAAAACAGTGGACAACAGGAAAGACACAAAAAAGGGTGTGTCCCCCCCCCCCCCCCCCCCCCCCCCCCCCACTTTACCATTTTAAAAATCCTTGGACGTGGTGTTGTTACACCTGATCTGAGTCAGCTGGAACTTCTGTTCACAAGGACCGTCAGTGTGTAGAGAAGCACCACTTTGAACTTACAAAATGAAGAGTGTGAGCTTAGAAACCAAACGTTGTGATGCTTGTGGATGTCATGAGTGGTGGGTGCTTCCCTTCTAACAGCACTCTGTGGCAGCTAGGAAGAGCAGGTTTTAAATCACATAAAGTTGTCAAAGTGCAGCAGTGGTAACGTTAATCAAACGTTACTCTGCGCTCTATTTTTGTGCATTTTTCATGTTGTGGTTTAAATCGTTGCGAGTTTTTCCTGTGGTGTACGGAAGGCCTCAGGTTATACTAATCCGGTAGTAGTGCTCGTCTGCTTACTCAGTGAGGGCGATATCCAGCGCATGTCTGCCTGCTTAGTAAGGGCGATAATCTGGCAGTTGCAGTCTGGTGATAGTGGATGTTTCCTACTCACTGAAGGTCATACTGGGTTGTGACAGTCTCTTTCCTACAAAGACATGATTGTTTTACTTCCTCACTGGGTGCGAATGATAGCTGAAGGTGGCAGCGTCTAGTTTTCGTTCGACCTTGGATCATGTCTGTATGCTGCCCATCAACACAATTCTTTCATCATTCAGTTGTCACCATGGTGTTGGGGAGACTCTTAGGATAAACCATGAACTGGCTGCCTGCCATGCAGCCACACAGTTAAAACTTTAACCTACACAGTGAGCACTCACCAGGAAGAGAGCATGGAGGCAATGGTAAAGCTGCCAAACACACACAGGCAGATCTGAGCAATGCTATATTTCCAGAATGTCTCCTGCCGTCGCTCTTTAAAGGGTATTTTCACTGTTGGTCTATTCTATGGCCACATCCTGGGCTTATCGTCACGTGACTAAACGGAGATTTTCATGGCGGTAAACGTCAAATAAAACGTGCTGGTGATTCCCTCCCCTTTGTCCCACAACATACTTCTACTGTTTGATATGGCGGCCCAGTGGATGATGATTGCTGGACATTGATACGAGATCAAAGCGACTGGACACAGTGGAAGCAAAACCACAGTTCTCAGAGATAACAATATAAATGTGACACAAAACATTTAAGACACATAGATATAAATAGATCATCAAGTCAGATTGACAAATGTGACCCCCACCATGAAACCAGTCTTAACTCGCGCGGCCTACTTCACGGCTACAGCTGAAAATAGCTGGTGAGGGTCTACCTGGGGCATTTTGACTTTTTTGCAGAAATGTGTTCCTTACACCCTTAACTTTCACGTGGCACTATCCATTTGCTCCGAAACAACCAATACATTAGTTAAAATTGAGATTTAAAAGTCTAACCTCGAATCAAAATGAACTTCTTTTAACGCAAAATGACCCATTTTCACTCGCCTAAAACTTAACGCAACCCTTACAGAACCCCAACGTGTTATATACCGTTCGAAAGCGTGTGTGACGCTCTCCCGGTTTCTCTGTGTGTCATCTAAAAATACGTATGGTAAAAAGTAAGATGCGTTGCTAAAAAAAATATGCTGGAGATGATAGCAAAAAACTTTAGAAGCCGTTTTCTCAAAATGGCGTTGCACAGTAACCCATTTCAAATGATCATAACTTTCTTATTTTTTGCCCTATAGCGTTCATTCTTATATCAAATTAATCAGACAAATCTGTAGATTTTAAATATATGTATATCTCAGAACTTTCAAAAATCGAGTTAAGACTGGTTTTGTGGTGGAAGGTCACAAAATGTTGTACATGTCAGCAATGCAGATGCTAGATTCATTCTGATCCTGTATGGACTACTCTGCACTAGCAACAGAACAGAAAACGTCGCATTTGCGTGCATGAAAACACCGTTTCCACTTAGGATTGGTTAGTGTTTAATGGTTAAACACGTCCTTTTCTTTGGGTCAAACCTGAGCCGCACTATTGTTGGGTTGGTATTTAATGTATGAATTTTTTTGTGGTTGTAACTGGTCTTTGTTTCCTGATGTCTGCTGTATGTTATTGTTCGGGACCTCTACGTAATCGACAGTAAGGACGATGCTTTTCTGGTGGGTCTGTAGGGGACACAGACGTAAATTGCTATCTTTTCTGAACTGAGCTGAAAAAGAAATCAACAAAATATTGCGATAAACTATCATGAACAACAACAGCTTTTGTACTGATGATGGAAGACAAATACATGCATGTAAAATACAACACTGTCATATCAAACTTATTAGGATAGCTCCAAAACGTTTGTATCAAAACAGACAGTGACATGAAAACGAGAGAGAGAGAGAGAGAGAGAGAGGGAGAGCGAGAGAGAGAGAGAGAGAGAGAGAGAGAGAGAGAGAGAGAGAGAGAGAGAGAGAGAGCACAGAACAGTAACAGGATCTGAATTAATGAAGACACATAGTGTCTGTCGTGGTGGATCAGAGTTGATGAATGGAGCTACCCGTGACCATTAGTGCCAATAGCTCTGGCGTTTTCCTGAAATCCTATCCCTCCATTCCCATCCCAGTCACTCTCTCTATCTCCCCGATCCTTTTTGGAACAACAGACAGAAGATCTGACCAGTGTCACCAATGGAAGACTGGAGAGGCGTGGTTTCCACCCCCTCCCCTCCCACCAGACCTATTCTGTCTCTGCAGTGGGAGTTACGGCCTGACTGGCCATGTCCACCAGGGAACCCTGACCAATGGCCTGACTGTCCGCCACCTCATGCACATGACTTGGACAGTACTGTTCCATGTTCTGACCAACGTTTTGGGTTCACTGTGCTTTGACCTCCCTCAACGTGGTTATGTTAGCCACCTCTGCTTGTTCTTTGTCAGATTGGAATGTTTCTGTTTGTTAGGATTTGTCTGTCTGTTAGCATTTGTCTATCAGCATTTGTCTGTCTCTTGTATATTTGGGGGGTTTCTTGTCAACAAGATTACGCAGAAATGACCACCAATTTTAGCGACCATTGAAGACAGAGTGCAGCTCAATGATGGGCCAATGACATTTCTGGTACAGATCTGTTGTATGGATCCTGGACGGATCCAGGATCTGTTCCTCACTGCGGAGGTCTGTGCTCATCCAAGCATCTGTATAGTATGGATCTGTGATGGTATGGCATGGATCTGTGATGTTATGGTATGGATCTGTGATGGTATGGTATGGATCTGTGGTGGTATGGTATGGATCTGTGGTGGTATGGTATGGATCTGTGATGGTATGGTATGGATCTGTGATGGTATGATATGGATCTGTGATGGTATGGTATGGATCTGACATGTATAGTATGGATCTGTGAGGGGATGGTATGGATCTGTGATGGCATAGTATGGATCTGTGATGGGATGGTATGGATCTGTGATGGTATGATATGGACCTGTGATGGTATGGTATGGATCTGTGATGGTATGGTATGGATCTGTGATGGTATGGTATGGATCTGTGATGCTATGGTATGGATCTGTGATGGTATGGTATGGATCTGTGATGGTATAGTATGGATCTGTGATGGTATGATATGGACCTGTGATGGTATGGTATGGATCTGTGATGGTATGGTATGGATCTGTGATGGTATGGTATGGATCTGTGATGCTATGGTATGGATCTGTGATGGTATGGTATGGATCTGTGAGGGGATAGTATGGATCTGTGATGGGATGAACTTGCGCATTGCCGTGTGTGGCTGTGTGGCCTGGAGTTGGTAGGAATGGCATCAGACATCCCGGGTAGGTCCCCTGAGGTCATCAGAGCCTGATGCAGTCAATAGTACTGCCACTGGTACTGAGGGAACACAGGCGGTGTCCATTTAAACAAGAAATGAAATAGAATGGAGTAAAATAAAAACAAAAGAAAAAGTAAATGAAAACAGGAAAGAGGGGGGACTGGGTTGTCTTTCCTTCCCTAGTTCTATTGGGAAGTTCAACTGAGATTTCAACACCCTGAAGAACTGAAAGCTCTGCTCATCCACACACGCTTTCAACTGATCTCAGAACTGTAGCAAACTGTTGACTTCTTTCTCAACATTTATTTCACAAAACGTTTGGCCAGATTGCTGTGGGTTTTTTTCTGTTGTGATGCCGGTCATGGAAATGTTGGCTCTTTATTTTTACCACCCTTGCTTTCTTCATTTCTCTTTTTGGTGTGTGTGTGTGTGTGTGTGTGTGTGTGTGTGTGTGTGTGTGTGTGTGTGTGTGTGTGTGTGTGTGTGTGCGTGTTGAATTGATACCTGGTTAGTGTCACTACCCCGAATTATCTGTTATTCTACATGTGATTATCATTTATGTAATACTCACCAATTAGCTTCTCGTTTCACGTAGAATATACATCAGCAGAAGCAACACACCTTCTCTCTCTCTCTCTCTCCTCTCTCTCTTCTCTCTCTGTCTCTCTCTCTCTCTCTCTTCTTCTTCTTCTTCTTCAATTCTTTTGAGCAGGATGAACGCTTCGTTTTTAGATGCCCAGAGTACAATAACTTTTGAAATGATTGTTCTGCCTTCAAGTCTTTTTTCGGTCAAACTCACAACCTCTTTGGCATTTTATCCTCCGAAAATGTAGACATTGTGAACTCATTTGCTAAGTTTGTGGCGGAAGCTTTTCCATTTAGAGAGAGAACAAAAATAATATGTAGGCTTTTGTTTGTAAAGCATGATTATGCAATAAGTTGTTTATTGTGATGAGAATGTTGTTTGACGAATGGTCTTTTTCTCATTTTCTACTTATTTGTATTGTTCAACTGGTTTCAGTGTGTACGCTTATTTTTTTTTACTAAAATTTCTATTGTTGGCAGAGTTTTGCAACACTAAGTGGAAAATGCGCATGCACTCTCTTGGCACTGGGGTTGTTTAACTACTGTCAATAAATCATTGTCATTGTCATTCTCTCTCTTTCTCTCTTTCTCTCTTTCTCTCTCTCTCTCTCTCTCCTCTCTCTCTCTCTCTCTCTCTCTCTCTCTCTCTCTCTCTTTCTGTCTGTCTCTCTGTCTGTCTCTCCGTCCCTCCCTACCCCCCTCTCTGTCTGTCTGTCTGTCTGTCTCTCTCTCTCTCTCTCTCTCTCTCTCTCTCTCTCTCTCTCTCTCTCTCTCTCTCTCTCTCTCTCATCATTTGTCGCGTCCTTCTTCCAGCATTAAGCTGAAATGAACCTGCTCATGCCGGGAACAGACCCCCTTAATCCCACACCCCTGCTCTTGCCTCTCTTCCTCCCTGCGTTTTTATTCTCCAGCCTCTCGTCTCTTCATCCAGGTCAGCTGCACGCCTGAGGCAGTCGACCCTTAAGGGATCATGGATGATAAGTACTGGGGCACCATCCATATTTTTGCGTCTTTTACTCTTCAGAGTTTGGGCTGAAAAGGGGAAGAGAAATGTATCCGGACATCAGTGGCTGTTCATCATTTTAGCCTCTCTGTCGTCTGTCGTTATCCTTCCATCAGCGTAGGCTCAAAAATCAAGTTTAGTTTTCTTTTCTCTCGCTAATGATGAAGGAATGTGATTATTTTACCATGTCCCATGTGTCAGAACTTTTGATTCAGCTGAATGAAATTCAGTGTAAGGTTTCAACTTTTGGGAGAAAACAAAGAAAGGAATAAACAAACAAACGAACAAACAAACAAACATACAAACAAAATATACAAACAAACAACAACAAACATACAAACAAATAACAAACAAACAAACAAACATACAAACAAATATACAAACAAACAAACAAACATACAAACAAATATACAAACAAACAAACAAACTGGTCTGTCGTTGAAAAAGGAAAACATCTGCAGAGGTCTTCTAATAACTCCTGGCCATGTGTTAGATCTGATGTCTGACATTTTTCGATCTTTGTTGCTAATTTATCCGTTATTTGTTTATTCATTTAATTGATTTAGCCCAAATTTTAATGCGACTCTGGCAGAATGTTTTTTTTTTTCCACAGTTCTATATGTCCCTCCTGCCTGTAACACAGTTAAGCGCAATATTAATCTTGGCTCTAATGAGGGCAGAACTGGAATCCAACGTAATAATTTATTATACTTCCGTTTTTTAAGTATTGATCTTCCACAGTACTTGAATTTGCTGGTGCGCGCACGCACACACACACACACATACCCCACACACACACACACACACACACACACACACACACACACACACACAACACACACACACACACACACACACACACACGGGAGGATTTCTGATGATGACAGGTACCCAAACATCCCATATTGGGCTCAGTCCAACACAGCTAACGGTTCTCTCCTGACGACAGACCTCAACGCACCCCATCTGCTCTCTGTGAAGGATTTCACATTGTCACTTTTACCTCGTCTTCTGCAGTCTTTGCAGTTTTGTTTTCATACTGACAGGAGAGGTGCTTACCCGTTTTCGTTTTAAAGATAACAGCAATGATAATGACAATAATAATGCAGTGTGTCCTGTATTCAGACGGTCAGAGTATGTGCCTATGGAGTGGACGGTCAAGAGTTGGATCACTCAGCTGGACACCCCTCTCTGTTAACTCAGCAGTGAATGGGTGCCTGATCAAGGTCAGGGAAGGTTAAGGAGGCGGAAGGACAGAATGGGCACCGCCCTCCATAATGCCGTACCTTGGTCACGATGAACCTCTGAAAGTTTACTGCTCCTGTAGTCATTCCGCTATGGGACTTCGTCATAAAGTTCACTGCTCCTGTAGTCATTCCGCTATGGGACTTCGTCATAAAGTTCACTGCCTCTGTAGTCATTCCGCTATGGGACTTCGTCATAAAGTTCACTGCTCCTGTAGTCATTCCGCTATGGGACTTCGTCATTTTAAGGGTAATAATGACAACAATACTGGACATTTTCTAGGACACTCTCCACCACCTCAAAGGCTTTGAAACATTAGTTGATTTCAAAGACATCTCCCCTAAACCAACAACATGTCGAACCAAATGGCCCTGTGATCCGATTTCCTCTCTCTTCTCTCTCCCCCGACCCTTCCACTTGCCCGCTTCTGCATCTGTTCCCATCCTGCACCCTTTCCCACATACAGTTTTAGATAAACCCACCAACATGCCTGCCCCTGCCTTGCCATGCCCACACACGCACACACACACACACACGCACGCACGCACACACGCACGCACGCACGCACGCACGCACGCACGCACGCACGCACGCACGCACACACTACACACACGCACGCACACTACACACACGCACGCACGCACGCACACACACACACACACACACACACACACACACACACACACACACACACACACACACACACACACACACACACACACACACTTAAGAAAACAAAATGCCAGAAGTCCTTTCTGTCCTTGAAATACTGGCCAAACATTAACAAGTATAAAGAGAAGCTGCCAAGAAAAATGTGGACAGCCTTTTGGGGACGTCTTGTTTCCATGGGAGCTGAATGTTACTTTGATACTGTTCCCCCTGAACAGAAACTGAGCCATGGCGCCGCACAGTGCTGTAACAGAAACTGAGCCATGGGCGCCGGCACAGTGCTGTAACAGAAACTGAGCCATGGGCGCCGGCACAGTGCTGTAACAGAAACTGAGCCATGGGCGCCGGCACAGTGCTGTCCTCTACAAAAAAAAAGTGTAACCTGCCTGGACATGGTTTCCAGACATTGAGCTCCTCAAAGCAGGCCCAGAAAATACAAGGAAATGTGTTTGGTCCACTGAGACCCGACACATACAGACACTTCAGACAGGAGATGATTGAACATGTGGTTTTCTACTCAATGCTGGGCGATGCACCCATGAGGGTATAGAGTAAAATGTCGCACAACACTAGCAGTGTTAGATACTATGTTTTTGAAAACATAAAGAGAAGAAACAAAGACTTCGCCAACTTGAGAATGAACAAAGGAATGCATGAAGGGAGGTGGCTCATTAAAAACAAATTTGCTGAAGCCGTATCACCAAGGTCCTAATGGTCGGACCAAGAATTGATTTCAAATGACACATTTGGATTATCTGAAAGCAGATGCAGTCCTCCAGGTTTATCCATTATGATAATCTAATTAGCAGGACATCACGTGGAGGAAATCAATCCTGTCTCGGGGGATTTTTACATAAAGTTCCAGAGAAACAAAAGGTAAAACAGGTTGAAGTTCCATTTCGTCTTCCATGCTTCTCACCATAACTTGCGATGCCTACGTGACGCCAGCAATGCAAAGGAACACTCTGCATGGCAATATTCAGAGTCCTGCCTGAATTGGTCCTCCAGACACACGTCATGAGATCCTCCCTCTTTCCTTTGTTCTTTTATCCCCCCCCCCCTGCCCCCCAGGAAAGCGAGCAAGATAGTTTGTATAGTTATCAAACCTGACATCTAAAAGATGTAAAGTGCTACTGTGCAGACTCTCAGAACAGTCTGGGATATTCATCCACCAACATGCAAAGGCTGAATAATGAATACCCACAGAATGTTAAAAATGATCAGTTTAAAGAAATGGGACCCAGCAGACGCTCCGAAGCAATCTCTAAAATGGCTGTAACGTGTATACCACCATAACCGTCAGGGCCGATGGGATGATGAGGGGGAGGGGTGGGTTAAAGTGACAGGAAAGGATGGGGCGAAGTGGGGAGAGTAGGGGGGGGGGGGGAGCAGACGGAGTGGAGAGGAGGAAGCAGCGGTGTATGGAACTCAGAAGGATGCATGCAGAGAGACGCCAACTGTCTGCCTTCTTCAGGTCACCACGATCGGAGAGCGGGGAGGGGAGGAGGTGGGTGGGAAGGGGAAGGGTGGAGGGGGTAGGGAATGTGGGACGATGGTGGTGAGGAGTGCGTGGGGATGGTGGTAGGTGATGATTACATTGCAAAAGGGAGTGTAAAGTCAATACTAGAGCCTTGTCCACCCACACATCCACCCATCCTATCCACCCCTACCTCTCAGGCTCTCTTTCTCTCTCTCTCTCCTCTCTCTTCTCTCCTCTCTCCTCTCTCTCTCTCCTCTCTCTCTCTCCTCTCTCTCTCTCTCTCTCTCTCTCTCTCTCTTCTCTTTCATTCCCATTATCCAGAAATGCGCTTTCACTTTCAAAATGACGTTACATCAGGGTCACATAACGCAAGGGCCAATGATGAGTTGATTTCCTTGATGTTCAGCTGGTGGTTACATATTTCACAACATACGGCTTAACTAAGTGGTTTGCGTGAATCATATTTTTACACTGAATATATGCAAACAGTGCAGCAACTTCGTACATTTTTGGGCTGAGTACATGCATAGTGCGTATAAATTGCTCGACATTTACATGAAAAGTGTGGGAATGTGACCTTCAAAATATATGTATTGAAAAAGAGTTTTAGAAATAATGTTGACAATGTGATATTCATTTTAGACGTTTGAGAAATAAAACTGGAGGCTGTCATCCTTGTCTTTGCAAAGCTGTCTGTCACTAACTGGAGTTGTGTGTGTGCGTGCGTGCATGCGTGCGTGCGTGAGTGAGTGCGTGCGTGCGGGTGTGAGTGAGTGTGTGTGTGTGTGTGTGTGTGTGTGTGTGTGTGTGTGTGTGTGTGTGTGTGTGTGTGTGTTCAGCCATCTCTGAGCATTTTAGACAGCGCCACTTGAGCCTGCTCTGAAAATGGGCAGAGCACACTACAAATACATACGGCCTGTCAAGTGTTTGGAGAATCCCCCAGCATGTGGAGCCACAGACCCTTATTGTGGTCGATCAAACAAATTCCAGGGATGAAAGTGGATTGATGATAACAGGGTCCCTTCATTTCACACACATCTACAGGAGCAGTATGATGGGAACCATCATGATGAA
>CM031613.1:70399823-70404849 GCA_018398815.1 Conus ventricosus
CATCAACAAACAGAGAGGACTCGGTGCCCAGTCTTACCGATTGGACAATGTCATTTATTTTAATGCTGAAAAGGGCTGGAGAAAGGATGCTCCCCTGAGGAACACCCAACTCCTGCCCATGGATGTCAGAGAGTGTGGTGCCAACACGCACCTGGAAACTGTCGATCGGCTAAAAAGTTTTGAATGAACAGAGGCAGGTGACCCCGAAAACCAAGTCTGTGCAGGTCCATGAGGACTCCTGCTTTCAACGTGGTGTCGTACGCCTTTTCGAGGTCAAAAAAGATAGCGACCACGTGCTGCTTGTTAACAAAGGCATTGCGGATGGTGGTTTCCAGACGGATTAGATGGTCAACCGTCGAGTGGTACTTCCGGAAACCGCACTGTTCACTGGCCAAAAGACCATCGGTTTCCAGCTTCCACATCAGACGGGAGTTGACCATCTTTTCCATCAGCTTACAGAGGCAGCTGGTCAGAGCGATTGGGCGATAGTTGGAAGGGTTGGTAAGGTCCTTTCCAGGCTTTGGAATGGGAATGATCAGGGCTTTCCGCCAGGAGGGCGGAAAGGACCCTGTGGTCCAGATATGGTTATAGACTTGGAGAAGAGTCTGAAGACAGCTTTCCGGAAAATGTTTCACAACCTGATGATGAATGTCATCCAGACCAGGGGCAGAATCAGTGCAGGTTTGTAAGGCTGATTTGAGTTCAACGATTGAAAAAGGAAGATTATAGGTTTCAGAGTTGTCTGATGTGAAATTGTATGAGGATTTCTCTCTAACCTCTTTGTTTCTTAAAAAGACTGCAGATTTATTTGAAGAAGAGGAGTTCTGTTGGATGGTGGAGGCCAACAGATTGGCAACAGCTTGTTTGTCAGTGATCAGAGCATCAGCAAGTTTCAAGTGATGAATGGAGGGGTTGGTGTTCTTCCCTTTGATTTTTCTAATGATGTTCCAAACTTTTTTCTTGGAAGTTTTAGATGTCAGCCTGGAGCAGAAGTTTCTCCGGACCGACGTTTAACTGATTTTGAAAGTGTGTCTCGATTTCGCACGGAGTTTCTGATGGGCTCTAGCGTTGGGACCTGAAGGTCGTTGGTTATACCCGACGCTGAGCCTGTTTGCGAACTTTTGAAATTTGTTGGCAGTCTGAATTGAACCAGGGTGTTTTTGGCATTTGAAGTTTATCGGAAGACACTGGAATACAAGCTTTAGCACACTTGATCACGGTGTTAGTCAGTGATTCTGCTGGGTCTGGACTCTGAAAAAATCAGTGTCCTGGAATTCTTTTGAAATAGTGGTTGCAAATAGATCCCAGTTTGCTTTCTTATAATTGAGATGTTGAGAGACAGAGGCGGTTTCAGTTAATATGGGCTGTAAAAGAACAGGGAAATGGTCACTTCCGTGCAGATCGTCATGGACAGACCACTCATAGTCCAGGACCAGCGAGGGGTCACAAACCGACAAATCTAAGCACGAAAGTGAACCTGTGGAAGAGTGGAGATAAGTTGCAGATCCGTCGTTCAGACAACACAAATCCAAATCTGAAAGGACATCCTCAATTAGCAAACCTCTGGATGACGTACTGGCACTACCCCAAAGAGGATTGTGACCGTTAAAGTCACCCAACAGCAAAAAAGGTCGAGGAAGTTCTTCTATCAGACTGACAAGGTCCTGACGACAAACCGGGACAGAAGGTGAGAGATAAAGGGAACAGATTGTCACAGTCTTGTGGAGAGTGACTCTCGCAGCTACAGCCTGAAGGGAGGTAGACAGAGTGACAGGACTATACAACAAAGTTTTGTGTAGGAGAAGGGCAACACCGCCCGACAGTCCCAACGTGGATGGTTGTGCAGGTTTTGAAAGAATATTAAAGCCAGAAAGATTAAAGGTCTTCTGGCTTTGAATTTGAGTTTCCTGAAGAGCCACGACGGAAGGTTTTAGAGATTGACACAGAAGCTGCAGCTCCTCATAGTTGGAATTTAATCCACGGATATTCCAATGGAATATTTGTACTATCCATGGTGCAGAGGCGAAAAGGAGAGAAATCAGGTCATCTCCTCTTCAACGTCCCGCTTCTAATGGAGCGAATTTATTAGTTAGTTTTACTGGACTGTGGTGGTCTTTGGACCTGCTGGCAGACTTGCCCACAGGTGACAAAGGCCTGGAGTTTGGAGATGGTGGAGGTCTGAATTTGGGAGATGGTGGAGGTTTCTTCCTCATCTCCACCATCTCCACACTGGGTTGAACTCCCTGCCCGCACGGGCACTGGACAGAGGAGTTCGAGGTGCGGGTGCTGGTTTTTTAATCTGCCCAGCAGCAGATGTTGTAGACTGCTGGGCAGTCTGAGGGGTGGCAGATTTTTTGCCTCCACCAGGGGCATTCACTGTGGGTTGGGAGGTGGTGGACCTGCTTCCACCAGAGCTGACAGTTCTTCCTTGCAGTGTCTTTGAAAAGATAAATTCATCAGTCTGGCAGCAGACTGACCGAGTGGAAATTTTCTTTACGGCCGAAGCATACGAAGATGCTGTGGGCGTCTGACTGCCCACAACCTGTTTGCGGGCCTCAAAAAAGGAGATCTTCTTTTCTGTTTTAACTCTTTGTATTGTGGATTCTTGAATCCAAAGAGGACAGTTTCTTGAAGAGGAGGGATGGTCGCCACCGCAGTTAGCACAATGTGCCGGATCTTTGCACGGCCCATCATGGGTTGCCTTGCAGCAAACACCGCACACCTCCTGCCCAGAACAGCGGTCTCTGACATGGCCAAACCTCTGGCATCTGAAACACCTTAACGGGGACGGCACATACAGCTGAACATGAACATTTAGGTAACCGACTTTGATGACCGGAGGCAGCACAGGGTTGCAGAACGTCAGAAAGAGGGTGTTGGTGTCCACTCTCTCTGAACCTTTCTTTACCGTCACCCTGCGCACCTCCGTCACACCTTGGGACGCCAGTTCCGTCTTGATTTCTGCCTCTGAGACCCCTGATAGATCTCTGCAGCGAATCACACCTTTTGACGAATTTAACTGTTTATGAGGAGTCACCCTGATCTCCCTGTCCACTATCTTTGTTGCTCTCAACAGCTGTTCAGATTGCTTTTTAGATCGACATTGAATTAGAAATGAGCCATTCCTCAACCTTTTGACTGACTGAGGGTCACCTGCTAGACCTTGAAAGCCCTTTTGGATGGCAAAAGGGCTCAGAGATGAAAGGGGTCTTTCCTGCTCCGTCCCTTCCATCACGAGCCAGGAAGCCCAGAAACCTGTCTTCTGTCGTACCTCAGTATCAGAGTCGCTGTCTGTTTGAAAGTCCCCTGAAAAGGGATGCTGCCTTCCTCTTCCTTTTGGGGGGGATATTTTTTGAAAAAGCCATGTGTATTTTATTATATTTCATCCCTCCCTTACCCACCCACCTTGGAGTCCAACTAAGGGGCCAGGGCCAAGAATCACTGTCTTGACCCCTTCCAGGCTTCAGGAGAGATATACAACAGACAAAAACCTACCAACCCTATCCCCCCTGATCATGCCCAACTCCCGGGAACAGAGAGCTGAGCACTACAGGGTTATCTTGGCCAGCCGGAGAAATGCCTGTTTTGACCCAGCCCCAAGAAGGGGAGCCGATTAGTACACCCGGGCCAAAGTGTACTCCCTGTCTAGGAGAGGTCCGAGCCAAAGTGATGTGTTGAGAGCGCTGGCCCTCTCATCACCAGGATCTCATTCCCCTCCGACACAGGTCGCACCGCACGGCCAACGCGGCGGATCTTAAGGAGACCACAGAGAGAAAAGGAGTGTGGAAAAGAAGACTTGAAGGGGAGACGAAGAAAGAAAAAGATCCGTTAAGAAAGGCAGAAGACAGAATAGGAAAAAGGTGGGTTACTATTTGTCTGGGCCCTCACTCCTAACCTTTCTGACATGGGAGACCCTACCAGGGGCATCAATTCCTACCACGTAATGCTTGGCCAGTCAGCAACTTGGCTATACAGGCCTAGCAGTGTTCACAACTAACCATCAAGCTGAGTTTTGATGCCCCCGTCAGCAAAGCCTAAAGATCACAGGACCACGCAAGCCCTCCGACCACGGCAAGGTTGCAACCCCGGAGGGAAGTAAACAATGGTTTTTAAACAATGATAGTGAAGTATAACAGACATTACGAATCGTTTGCACCATATACATGTGTACCAGTCTGGTTGAATGTAGGGATGAACGCATTTTAGCTTGAAACTGAGCAGCAATGCAATGATTCGTCTCAATCAAAAAATTATCATTGTGTCTGGCATGATTATTTCTTAATTGTGTGTGGATGTGTCATATTTGAAAAAAAAGATTTTTGACCTGAGGAAAAATAAACATAGACTTGTTCTATGTTGCTTGCGCCTTTGACAAATCATAGCCATTACTTACAGACAGCAGAACGCTTTATTCTGAAGATTCCTGGTTCTTTTCAGCATGCTTTCTCAGTCGACTCATTTAAAACAAAATACACGACGTGAGAGTGTTCAGCAAAACGCTACCCATGTAATTAAGAATACACTATGATTTATTCCCAAGACAACTTTGGAACTGCCTTTATTATTTGTGGATCATAATTAATACAACAGATTTAGACAGATGCTGATTAGACCTATTAGCACTCGATGGTTCATGAGTGTTTCATCTAAGGAACGTGAGGCGTGGACAATATTTGTTTGAAGGAAGCAGTCTCTGATTGTTCTCAAAAAAGTACATCATTGCATTGCTTCCTCTCCTCCTTCGTACCTTCAGCCATCAGAGAAAAGCGGCAAATGAGCACACAGTGGGTGCTATCTTTTTAGCTTGCGAAGAACACAAAATTGTATTTCGTTTATTGACATTTTGGGCATTTTGTAGCTCAGTGCCAAACGTAGCTTTTTACAATCTAATTATGCTTTTTTTTTTTTTTTTTTTTTTTTTTTTTTTAGCTTTGTATGTGGATGATTCCTGTCACTTTTGACTTTCGTTGTTCATTCGTATGACCATAAACTTTGATTTGTTATTCGTTAATTGTGACAAATTTTT
>CM031613.1:70405849-70428349 GCA_018398815.1 Conus ventricosus
CAGAAATTGATGATTGCGGATTTCTTTGTGGTATCAGTAGTTTATGTGAAAACGTCAATCATTGAAATGTTCAGGAGAAACGAATAATTTGAGGGCTTCGTGAGCGTCGCTTTCTTGTTGTTCGGACAGATGTGCGCCGTAGAGTTTGATCCCTTGGACCGAAGTGAACCGTGTCGTTGATTTAAGAAGCGCTGCTCTCACGACTCGCATTCATTTTGCTGTTTTGTATTGTTTACTGCATCCTGTACCTAGTATTAATCGAAGAAAAACCTATTGCTACGTAGAAGAGAGATGATTGATGTTCATTGTTTCATAATAACGACATTAAACAATTGCCGCGTCAAAGAGAGATGATTGATGTTCATTGTTTCGTAATAACGACATTAAACAATTGCCGCGTCAAAGAGAGATGATTGATGTTCATTGTTTCGTAATAACGACATTAAACAATTGCCACGTCAAAGAGAGATGATTGATGTTCATTGTTTCGTAATAACGACATCAAACAATTGCCACGTCAAAGAGAGATGATTGATGCTCATTGTTTCATAATAACATCAAGCAATTGCCACGTCAAAGAGAGATGATTGATGTTCATTGTTTCGTAATAGCGACATTAAACAATTGCCGCGTAAAAGAGAGATGATTGATGTTAGAGAACAGCATTTTACCAATTCTAACTCACTTGCTCCTCCGCCAAGTTTTTGGGCGAAAGTGGCCTAAAAGCCGCCTTTTCCTGTTCTCTGACAAGTAAGACTTCAATAACCAAAAAATAACGATTATCTACAAACAGACATACTGTGTAGGGTTATCCGTTTTTAATACTAATTTACAAAACTTTTCAGATTTTAGTTTTTGTTTAATCCTATGTTTTTCTTGATCGTTTTCAATAACATCATTTTCGCGCAAACATTCTTCAAATGAGTCTCTGTCTTTCATGTGAAATAACACTACAGTCTTTAACTGTTCTCTAAAGTCTTTTAAAACCGAGTTATATTTCTGGCATAAAATCCACACACTTATCCCATCGTGTCTTCCGCTGAAAGCCAGCTTTGACAAAGTGTTTCTTTTTTTAACTATATCTTTTTCTCCCGAACAGTCATCTATAATAAAGAGTGTCTGCGTTCCTTCAAACACTTTATAAAAGCATTCTAAACACTCACTCAGTTTAGTGCTAGGATTAACTAAATATACGTCATTGTCTGTCCATATAAACCTTCTATCATGATATGCTTTGTTCCTTTTAAGTGTTGGACAGAAAATCACAATATGATCAAAATTATAGCGATAAACTGTTTGTAATAAGTCTAGGACAAATATTGTTTTTCCACAACCAGTCTGCCCACAAATCATTGAACAATGAGGGGATTTTATCATAAAGTTTAACTGCTCCATAGTTTTATAACAGAATTTAATCTAATCCAGTTATTATTTTTATCATACTCTCCGTCAAAACTTGTTCAGTATAATAAAACCCTACGAGGCCTAAATGGGTAAGATTAATCCAATTCAGTTCTGTAAGATTGTTTCTATTTAAGTCAACATTGATTTTGTTGCTTGTTGTTATGATCTTAATATCCTCACCATTGTGAAGAACGACGATGGTAACGTTAAGGCGTTTAACGTCTAAGTTTTGCCAGCTAATATTAATTCCTTTTATAAGGTCATCACTAACGCCCACAACCCATCCCTCTCCACATCTTTAAAGACAGAAATTTCAAATATCATTGTGAACGTGTCTCCTAATTTTCTGCTTGGAAAGAACTGTAATTTTGTAGAAGCTTTTTTTACAACTGTTTCTTTTCTGTGGAGGATTGTACTGTTTTTTCCCATACGGCGTTATTTCAATTTCTTTCCGACTATTGTCGTCCGGCATAAGACTTACATGTAAAGGGCCAGAGTTGAATGCTTTTCTGAAACTTTTTTGGCGGCTAAAATATGTAAATGGGCTTATGAATTCAAATTTTATTTCCCATTCTAAATATGGTTCTAAGTGCCATTCGAGGTCAGGTTTTCGAACTATTTTATATTCATACTGGCCAACATTATTTGCCTCTAGATTGCGCAGTTGTTCTAGTTTAGGAAACTTTTTGCTGTCGCCAACCTCTTTGCGTTTATAATCACCATCTTTAGTGTACTCAAAACCATACAAAGCGCCTATCTCACCGTTTTGTTCAAAGTCCGCAACATCTGCAAGGTCTTTTAATTCTAAGGTTATACACCTTACAGGCGCTAATGTAACTCCTGATTCTTCTGGCCCACGTGACATTATTTTTTAGTAACGTATTATTTTATTTCCAAAACAATGTGCAGGTTATCACATTTCACAACTTTCCCCGCTTTGTCTTTGATTTTTATATTAAATGATCCGACCCTCCCACAAACTAATCTTTTAAACTGTAAATTAGGGAATTGTATAATTTCATAATCGCAATATGCAGCTTGCCCTGACGGAAGAGCTCTTAAAACAGTTGAGGGCCTTCCATCATATAAGTTTTCATCAGTGCTCAGCTCATCCAAATGAACATAGAGTAATGAATGTAATGCAAGATCGAGCGGATTTTCTCCCTCATAAGTAGTTTTGTTTGACGTAACTCTAAAACTATGAACGGCCCGATTGGCAGTTGTAAAGCCTAACATTTTAGCTAGCTCTTTATCAAAATAGTACCCTACTTCTTCTTCTTCAGGTTTGAAGGTCAACATTGTTTTCAGATTCGCATTGTTAAGTTTGAGAGCAATGTCGAAGTTACTCATTGCTTCTTTTAGCGAGCAAAACCCGTAATAACCATCAGGTATGGTTAACTGGCTAACTAATTGGCCTCTATTATTAACTTTTTTAATCTTATTATTCTCCTTGGCTTTGCTTATATTAAACCATACGACTTTGTAGAATATTTCATGGAGCGCGCGACCGTTCTGGTTCCGCATTCGTTATTAATAGCATGTTCTAAAAACGAAGGGCGGTCTTGAGTTGTTATTGTTACAAACATTTTTTTAAAACAAATTAAAAATGAGTGCATTCAAATATACTGATGCAAAATATTCTGTTGGGCCGCACTACAATCTTAAAAATATAACAACTGACACCCTCGACATTTCTGTGACCCAGACTGACACCTTTCATAAAAAGGTAAGTACTCCATTAAGCAGATATCTTAACCCCCCTGTTAAAAAAGACTACATCCCAAAAGTGTGGTTCAGTCATCCGATGCAGTTTTATCAGAACCAGTTAAACTTTGCTGTGTTTTGTGCATCAACTGGTGTGGAGTGTCGTATGCTGATCATTTAAATCATCGTGATCCTTTGGTGAGGTCGGTGTATAGATTTCATTTCTATTACACCTTCAGACGTATTTTGACTGAACTGCAAGCGCCATTACCAAATGACAAACCGTTTAATCCATTCAGCAACAGAATAGACATGAAGGCTTTTGAAAGAATCTGTAACGAATTCAATATTAACATCAAGACAGACTTTAGACAAAAGTCGGACCGCAATCATGGCTTAGGCACCCTTATTATTGGGGCGTGCACAGAAATATAAACTATGACTGGAATCCTCCTTACACATCTTTCTCTTCAGGCACAGCTGTTCACCTCGGGGCCATAGAGCAAGAGCATAAAACAGCATGGACAACATTTATCTTAGACACTTCTAAGGGCCTAACTAAAGCAGGAATAGAACGAATAAACGACTCTGTTCGCACTTACGTTTGGTGTTTGCTAGGTTCACAAGCACAGACAAGATCGAACATAACAGATCCTTCTACTGGCTTTGACGCACAAAAACAATACTTAGCAAATTTAGAGGACGCCATTAATTCTACTGTTGATTTGCCTTCAAGTATTAAAAGGTACCAAAATGTTTTACAATACGCAAGATCGAAAGTAGACTTTGCTGTTGGCACTGGTTTATACATGCTGCCTTCTGACCTCAGGCTCCAGATAGGAACAATAATAAACTACAACAATGAAATTCTCGTTGCAGGAAATGAACAGAAGGTCGGACAAAACGACATAAATTCTGAGCCAGTAATATTGCAAGCAGTAAAAAAAACAAGATGACCCCCCAAGAATAAGTCATCCAATCCCCGTGGCCCAAAGCCCAAAGGCCATTGAAGACTCAGCAAAGCTCGCGGACTCTGTTCGCGATGACCATGAATATGAAAGACAGCGCTTGTTCTTGGATTAACAGGCCTAGGATTACTTGGTCTTTATCTTACTAAAAATTAACCCAACTATTAAGAGAACTAATGTCCATAAGTGCTCGGCCATAAAGCCAACTACTTTGCTTGCAGTAGACAAAAGCCAGCTAACAATACCCCTAATATACCCGGTAAAGAGTCTATAGCTTTACCGGCTAATTTTTTTAATAAATCCGCAAGATGATCAAGCTGTTTTTTTTACCCATGATTTATCAGGTGGAGGCGATGGTGGTGGAGGCACTGGGCTTTGACCACCGCCGCCTGTAATAGCCAACACCAGTGTACTTATTGCAAATCCTAAGGCCGTTATAACGCTTGCTAATGTGACTCCTTGCTCTCTAAACAGTGTTCTTATTCTTTCTGCTAGCGTTGTGTCTTCATATAAAATTTTCCGGATAGTTTCTCTTATTCTATTCACTTGAGTTCGTAATTGGTCTCGGTTAGTAGTCAGCGCTTCTAGTCTTGCTGATCTCTCTTGTTCAAGATCTTTTAGTCTTTGGGTTATTCTTTCTTTAATATCAGGCCCTAAGTTGGCGTCATCAGCCTCAACGAGTTTTTCTTTTTCTCTTTTTATATGCTCATCTAGTTCACCTAGTTTTGCTAAATTGTTTGTTAATTCGCCTCTGATGCTTCTCAAGCATGATCAAGGGCCGCTATTTCTCGCATGGGCAGCGGTGAGTCGTGTATAGCCTTCAATGCTGTTTCTTCTGAAAAACTGGTTTCTGCTTGCATTACTTTGTCCGCTGTTTGACTTAAATCTTGAAGTTCCATGTTTTGCATTTGGTTATCTGTTGGGAGTTCCCGCAGTGTGTTTTGAAGTTTAGCAACTGCATCCCTATCTAATTTGGTTTAGTAATGCCAAGGCGATTTTGATCGCTCACACTGAGCCTTTGTCTAATTGTACTCTTTTTTAAAAACTTTGATGAGTCTGGTTTAGATGTAAGCTGAACAAGTTGTCCTTGGTCGCTCCTCACAAACAAATGGTCATCTTTTACTTCAAAATCATTAGGGTCTATAAATTCGGGAGGTTCTTGGCCTAAACTTTGGTATAATGATCTGACCTTACTTTCTGTTAATTCACGCCGCAATGAGGGCGCCGAGCGGTGCTGTATTAAAGGGATCATTTCACTCATGTCGTCTCCAGGATCAAAATCATCATAATCTTCATCTTCAATGCCTGCCATGTTTTTTAATAATTACTTTTTTATTTTGTTTTATAAAAAAAATGTCACAAGCATATGGCTCGATTTTGACCCGCATAGAAGACTGAAAGAGCCCTTTGGCGTGAAGGGAAATAAGCGGAATATTACTGTTCCAAATAATCCATCTACTATTGATGCAGATCAAATTCTTACTGTCAAATTTCCGGACCTAGGAGCAGATGAAGTGATTGTGCCAGGCTCTGCGCGTCTTACTTTCAAAATAGTACTCGCTTCAACAACAGACACAAACAGGACAGTTGTCCAGAATTTGGGGCGGGCAATTGTTAAGAAAATTTCTATAAAACTTGAGGGGCAAGAAATATTTTCTTTACACAATGCAGACATATTTTTAACCTATTCTGATCTATGGCTAACCGGGAATGAAAGGGCTGATCTTGCGTTTCAAGGAATCGAAAATGAAGAAGCACTAAAACATAGAATAGGCGCCGCAGATATTAAAGACGGCAAAAAGTATGCAGCTGTAAATTTTGCGTATGGAAATCGCTTTTCCATCCCTTAGATTTTGAGTTGTTAAAAGCGCATGCACCGTACTTTCAAGGAGCATTAAAAGACAGATTGTCATATGAACTAACTTTTAATGAATACAAACGCGTTATCAAATCATCAGACACCGAAGCAAAGTACAGCATTTCTGACATCTCGTTAGAGTTTGACGTTGTTAGCAACCCTAATTTAGCAAGGCTGATTGAGCGACAATATCAGTCAAAATTAGCAATATATTACGAAAGAGTGATTCATCATACAACATATCCTAGAAGCAGGGCAGACGCTATATGGAATTTTAGTTTTAGTGTCGCAGCAAGATCGCTTAAAGGTGTTTTATTGCTGTGTGAAGATGAAGAACCGTTCAAAAGAGGAAGCGAAAAGTTTTTTAATCCAAAAATAACGAAAGTACAATGTTCGATTGAGGGTAGTCCTAACCAAATCTACGCTAGCGGGCTTAAACCTTATCAGCATTTTGATGAAATAAGAAAACTGTTTGGAGGCGGGAGGTGTAGAAATCCAACAGTTGACCTTGTGTCTAAAGATTTACATCTTCACAATGTTAGGCTTGATGATTATTTAACAACGAAATACGGTTTATGGATTGACCTAAGGTCAACAGAGGATAATCAGTTGCATGGAAGCGGGAGAACTGTGAGAGACGTAATAAACATTCAAATTGATAAAGAAGAAGAAGCCGATAAACCGCTTAATGTACATTTGTTTTTAATATATGATGCGCAGCTGAATATTGAAGATAACAGATTAAAAGATATACAATACTAAATTATTTTTATTTTATAAAAAGCATGTCTGTTCAGGTTTATCCAAATGTGCCTACAGCGCCGCCAAGAGAAGAGATAGTAGAAAACCCTAGCATAAAAACCTTCAGATTAACCAATATTACACAAATGCAACAAAAACTAGAGCAAGACCTTTCAAATACAGCAAAACCAAAAGAAGGTATTGCTGCCTTTAATGCTGGGTTCCTTTGTTTTACTGGAGCATCGACTATAAGGCTCTATCAGCAGGAACGAGTGTGGTCTCTTAGCAAGGGCATTGATCAGCAAACGTGCGGGGCAAAGCGTTGTCATGTATTTCTAAGTTCCAATAAGTAAACTAACAATAGACCCGCCAGTTAAAGTTAATGTTAGCTGTTTTCCTAATCGACTATATAACAATAAATGGAAGAAACTCTATAAGTTGGGTTCTCAACTAAACAAAAGACTATTCGTTCTCATACGACTTAAACACCCGGTTGGGCAGACGAACGGCTTGCCACAGTTTGACGCTTGCCGCTGAAAAGCCAAAATGAGAGGCTCTGGTTGGTCAGAGGGCGAAGTTTTTAGGAGAATTAGATTAAAACGGCTAAGTATGCACCGATTGTTGGCAAAGTCTTACAATTCACTGCCTCGAGATGTTGGTAGCGAAAAGAGCAGTTCTAAAAACATAAAGAAAAATTCAGACAACAAATGTTTTATGTGGTGTGTTCTCGCAAGGCTTGCATTATATCCGCAAAAAAAGCAGAGGACAGAGAGAGTGTCTAACTATCGTCTTACATCAATGATTCTTAACTTTAGTGGGGTGTCCTTTCCTGTTAGGGTAGACCAATGATCGGTTTGAAGAACAAACAACCAATAACTGTTATTGTATACACATGGGGGATGAGGAAACAAATCTACTGCCGATTAATGTGTCTAAGAACAGCCCAACCATTGGCGAACCAGACAAAAATCATGTTGAACTTACTACTGATGTTTTCACAGAGCGGGGGCTACCGCATTGAACATTACTAGAACAATGAGTAAACATAATGCAGCCATACTTCAAAAGATGGGCACAAACAAGAATTCTGGTTAGAAAATGTTTAACAAGAATGCCATCTGTCAAGCTTGCGAGCGAACATAAGAAACATTGTTAAAAGTTCTGTAGACTGTAATACGGAACTAATTTAACCTCCACCCGGATCTAAGTTTAGATTTTAAAAACTGGTAGGATGCAAAATTCTCCATCTGTTGTTTACGCAGACTTTGCATCATCATTGTTCTTATGAAGGAGCCAGCGCACAAAAACTTCGAAAAAACAGTCTCGTTCATAATGAGTAATCATCAAATTTGTTCATTGCTTTCATCGTTGTCAGGTGGATGGCGTTCATTCAGAGCCAGAATTATATAGAGGGCCTAATGCTGCAAAATATTCTTGAAGCATGCAGTAAGGCGCGTAATGACTGTTCTATTATCTAAACTTATCTGAAATGTGTCATATGACACTGAGACCAACAACAGTTGACTCAGCCACACATTGGGGATTTGCGGTTTAGGTCTCTCATCAGACGCTGAGAATTCCAACAGTAAGAGACCATGATCACATGGAGCGGGAAAGTTCAGAGGAGCAGCGCCACGTAAATGCAATTTCAACTAAAGTTTTGATCCTAAGACATGGAAAGTGCCCATCTTCTTTCAACAACTTGCGATGGTTACGACTCTCATCTTATATTTGAAAGCAGTGACGATGATTCAGGGTGTTCATGCATTGCACAGTCAGCAGAAAAGTACATGTTGCTTTTAATCTAAATAACTGTCTTTTTTGACTCTATGCAACCTATGATGGGTTCATTAGAGTCACTGGCTCGGTCCATAAAGTCTGCCCAATAACAGAAGATTATTTTGACCCACTCTCGTTAGAAAGGGGCGTTTATTCCTTATGAGTACATGAACAGGTTGGGAAAGGTTTGTTTGACGAGACCACACTTCCGCCTTAAGGTGCGTTCTTTCTAGTCTTAGAGGAAAAGAAAGGACATCAGTGACTCAGATTACAGCATGGCTCAAGATGCGTGGCAGAAGTTAGAGGGTAAACGATGGGAGATATCATGATTATACTTGATGGGGGATAGTATGTTTGTTGGCGGAGTCTTTGAAAACTATAGAAAGCCTTGCATATGAAACTTTATAGCTGGATCCGCGCATTACTTTTCGCCAGGGCTGCGTTGGGACGCTTTCTTAAGTTTACTGGAGTACCATTGAATGATTTATGGTCTGACCTACCAATGATTCAGGATGATGAAAACGGATTGCTGCGAGGAATTAGTATGCGTGCATCATTACTGATAAAGCAACAACAAATACCTTGGACGACTATGATACGAGTTTAAAAAGGTCTAATAGCTATGTTTTAGATGCAAACAATCTGTATGGTGTTGGGGCAATGCCGCAATCACTTCATTAGCAACTTTAAAAATGTCACAGGCGGGCGATCCGTATAATATTTCAAAAAGCATTAAAGTGGTTGGGACAGTTTAACGCCTGAACGCCAGCGTGGTTTCATTTCTAGGAAGTTGTGATTAGATTATCCTCATGAACTCCATGACCTGCATAATGACTATTCCATTAGCAGGCAGAAAGTCTAAACGATGGATCAAGAGAGCGCCTAAACTTGTGCCTAATCTTCGAGGCATAAAAAAATTTATGTCTGTCATTTACAGACTTCTACAATTTTTATTTAAGACATGGGTTGAAGTTGACAGCAGTTTCGCCTTAATTGCTTTGACAAGTAACAGTTCATGAAACCATACATCATGAAGATGAAACACTGATCTCAGAACTTAACACAGATTGCTCAGAAAAAGACTTTTTCAAGCTGTATGAACAACAGCTGTTTTGAATGACTATGGCGAATCCGCACAAGCGCCCAAGATGGTCAGATTGGTCACCAAGAGAACGAAGCAATTAAGCTGCACTTCAAAACCAAATTATCAGGACTTCAGAAGATTTCATGATTCGCCTTTTTGGCTAAGATGAAAAAAAAGAAAGTCAAAGTAGACAACCTGTTTTTATTGGGTTGTTTACTGTTTTAGAAATTATCATGCTTTTGATGTTAGAATTTCTTTATGGACTACTTTAAGCCCTCGTATCTGAGTCCAGAGTACTTTACACAGATACAGATAGTTTTGTTATAGATATTCCTACTGAAGATATTTATAAAGACATGGAATTAGAAGTAGCTAAAGGAGCGAGTGGATGGTATGACACGTCCGATTATCCTAAAGATTCGCCTTTACATTCAATTACTAACAAGAAGGTTTTAGGAAAGATGAAGGATGAATTATCTGGAAAGGTAATCAAGGAGTTTGTTGGTTTAAGGTCAAAAATGTACAGTATTTCGAGCCAGGAGAAAATCATTAAGAAAGCAAAGGGAATATCTCGCAGCGTTGTGCAGTCAAACATATCACATGACAACTACAAAGAAGCATTGTTTGGCAATAAGACTTTTCATCATGACAACGTAAAACTGCGATCTAATCTACATGAGATCAACACAACAGTTGTAACAAAGAAGTCGTTAGATAGAACAAACACAAAACGTGTGTTTGTTAATCCAGAGTTTTCATATGCAATCGGGCACTGGAGGACCGCATAAACAGGGGGGTTTATATTTTTCATCAACTTTTGTTATAAGATCAATCATAGCTTCATCCATTCATTTAAATCTTTCTCATGTTTGCTTGATGCGTTCGAATTTTTTTTATTATTTCAAGATATTCTTTTTCCCAATTTGGGGGTTTAAGTTGTAGGTGATCTGGATGATTTAGCATGCATTGATTAATCCCCGAAAATGTTTCCTTAATAGCATTACACGCATGAAATGATTCCGTATCATTTTCAAGGTCTCTTCCTTTACCATTCTTGTTTCATTCTGCGCTTCCTTCTGAGCTTCCATTTTAAACTCAAATATATTTACGTAAATTAATAAGCAACTGGAACTGTGTCTGGTGGGATTATCTGCAGTTCTTCTTTCGCAAAAGATCTTTGAGGAGTGGTTGTTTTGTTGTGTCAGTTTCTCGTAAATAATACACGGGGGATTCATTTTTACAATTCTTTTTATTTTCATATGGATCAACACTCCAAACTGGATCTGTTGCCTGATGCGAGTGTCCCCTTCTGCTTCCCCCGGTAAATAAAGGTACCTTACTTTTCAAACCAAACGGTAATAGTTTGCGGATGAAGCTCTCTTCAACAACATTTATTGTTTTTCTTTTGATTGCTTGTACTGGTTTTAGCCTTTAAATTCTTCATTATTCATTGCGCGCAAAACTGAGGGCAGTCTTCTAACCCATTCTGTGTTGCGAGAATTGTCAATCAGCTCTCTGTGATACTGGTAGGAGAAAAGTCTTTCGGCTAACTGTTTGTTAAAGTTTTCAACTAAAGCCTGTGATCTGTGAACTCCGGAATGCCTCTTTTAATGGTAACTCTATGTTTTAACAATAATTGATTCACTTGGCCTTTAAATTCTTTTCCATCATCGACTTGAATCATGCGAGGATAAGTTAAAGGGCGCTCGTTGATATATCAGTTGTATGGCAACAGCAACGGCAGAAAGCACTCTTTTGTGTTAATGGTTCCGCCCATCTTTTGTATCTTGAAAGCTATGTCAATGACTGTGAGCGCCGTACTTAAATCTTTTACGTCCATCGTATCAGAGGGGTTACAAATATAAGGTCCCTTAGATGAGGTGTCGTTCGTTTGCGTTCACAATAGTTAGGTCTCTGTATTCGTTTGGCGCTGAGGTAAATAAATTTGCCAATCGCCTTGTTTAATAACCATTCTTTTGGGGCTGTTTGTTTCACTGACTCCACTGCCTTGGCTTAGCTTTTTTTTATTTGCTGTTTTATCCCTTCCAAAATCCTTTTGGTGTGAAATAATAGATTTTGTTTCATTTTTATTCAACCAATATTATGCGCAAACAAAAGTACACACAACGGTCATACCAAAAACATAAACGCCGAATTTCCTTTCAATCTTTTGTTTTTCTGATGGTTGATAAAAAGTCACTGAATTTTGGTGGGGGCAATGTCTCCAATTGGTTATGCCTGTTACAAAGATAATACTCTTTATTGCCTGATCAACGGTCTTTAAATGTGTAAGCTGCATTTCCCTGTTTTTTTCTGTGTGTTCGTTAATAAAAATCTAACTGCTCAATCCTCTGCTTTTCAATAGCGATCTTGTGCGGCTGCTAGTTGCTCCATAGCTATGTTTATTTCCTTTTTCCTCTTTCGCCGTCATCCCGTAGTTTAACCATAGACGCGTAATTACTTCCCTAAAATCATAAAGCGCATTAACCACAGCGCCACCATATCATCATTTAGAGTGAAGCCATTTTTTATAAATGTATTTTTTTATTTTACCATATTTATACTGTCTGAATGTAAACCTTGCTTGACTAAAAATCTTTCGTGGCAAACGAAGCTGCCATAATAGCAATCAGGCTTTTGCTGAGTCTTCAAGAGTCTAGTTTTGCCAAGATCTGGCTGTTTAATTCTTAACAAGCTTTTTAAACCAAGCATTGAGTATCCAACACTTAGACCTCTCCCAATAACAGCAATAATGGTATGACAAGGTTAGCAACAGATTTTTTCGGTGCCTCACATTTTTTAAAATAAAATAATTAAAATAAATAAAAAAACATGAACGAGTGAAGATCCTACAGCTACAAGGCGAGCCCAAAACCTTCCTGAACTTAATTAAGACCAAGTTAGATGACCAAGCTATTATGTCCCAAAAAGGAAAGGTTTATTCTTTGGCAGATGTGGAAAAACAAACAAAAAACCGTTCCTCGGAAACTGAATTCAGCGATTGAGAACAGAAAATTCACAGAATGTTCGCAACAAGACATTAATAAAGTATCAAAACTGGTATGAAGCGCAGCTGGGTCTAGAATGGTGAAAGTGTGGGGCAAACGGTTTTAGTTTGTACACAAAACTAGTCAGTAGATTTGCTCCCATTGATTCTGAACAAGATCTTACGTATGATTTAACGCAAGATCCCAGTTTTAAACCAAAGTCATTAGAGTCCTAGGAGTGAACTATAACTACAGATTTGGAACATTGCTATCGCCATTAATCATGGGAAATTAAATAACTTTTAATCATAATAGATTTGGTTTCCCTTCAAAATGAACGAGCTTGGAAAATCATCAGAACCAGAATCAGGAAACATTTGGGAATCATGTGGAGAAAGTAACCAAGCCCGAAAATCAGCAGAATCAGATATAACACGGAACCAGGTGGAGACCAGTGAAAAAGCATCCTGAGGCGTAAAGCAGGAAAAGAAATTAGCAGAGTGGAACAGACAAACAAAATTAATGTTACAGAATATAACTCAGCAGGAAAACATAACACCGCCAGCGCGCAGAACAAGTTAATTCAATGCCAGCTATAAAAACTCCATTGATTCAAGCCTACAGCACCAAAGTCTTTCAAGGAAAATTGAACCTTAAAACTGTTGCCATTTTGCGCCATTGCTGCCTGCTGGGGGCGGTTTATTACGGTTAAAAATTTATAAAGAAAGGCAGCCAAAACAAAAGCAATCTAAAAAAATCTGGAACCACTAAAAACAGAAAAAGACAACTGCAACCCACAACGCCAACAACAAAAGAACATTTTTGATCCCTTTCAAATGGAATAATATTTTAAGAACTTAATTTTAAAATTTTTTTAATAAAAATAGAGCATGGCTTATTATACAAAGATAATGTCAATAAATAAAGACAAGGAGTCCTATAAGAGAGACATTTCCATAGACCAGAATTGGTAATCAATGCGGTTGCTTAGGATGAAAGGAACTTCATTACGAATCTATGGCATAGAGACGCTGAAGCAAGACATCCTCACCGATGACACGTTATTTTTAGGCGTGTGGTGAACTATATTAGACATCTACAATATAAATAAAAACAACGCTGTATTTTATAGGATACTTATAAGATAACTTGAAAAAACTGTGTATGTACTTCTAGAGGATGACAACGATAGATCTGTGAGACACTATGCGTCAGAACTTATAAGAAACATGATGGATGACTTGAGGATGACTTAGATGACTTGAGGAAATGACATGAGTAAAACAATGTGGAGATTGAGGATGACCTTGAGGACAACTTGAGGCTGACTGAGATGACTTAAGGAATACTTAAGTAAAACTTGTGATGACTATTTAAGGCTGACTTAGGGCAACATGAGTAAGAACTTATGAAGTTGACGTTGGGGTAACTTGAGTGTGAGCATGCGCGGGGTGGAGGTGGGGTAGGGAGGTGTGGCGTGCGCCTTTGATATTAATAAGAAACGAATGATACAGAATAATAATATATATATTATCAGTAAACCATGCAAATACAACAAGCAACAACAATAACCAATAACAGCAAATATACAAGCACGATCGCCCGCTACACACACACACACACACACACACAAGATAGGGAGGTGCTTGTGCATGTCATGGAGAATGGGGGAAAGGGTTTAATGCTGCAGCTTGAGCGCCGTACATTCAAGACGACGGCTGTCGGCCTCCTCTGTCAACTGAAGATATTCAAAGCGGCCACCCAGTGCATTTTATCAAAAGCTTGATTTAATAACAAGCCAGTTGAAATAAAGTACACTCTGTGGCCGCTTGAAAAAGCACCACAAAAGTTGAAAGCAGACGTTGAATCGAAGCAGTGAGCCAGTAATCACAGCACTAATCCAAAGTCATGAAGTGCTTGGTGGAAATTCAAGGCAGTCAACTCTAAACAAAACCCGCCCGCGTCCTGCAGGAGCGGTATCTAAAAATATAGTCTTACGTCAGTGGGTAGTGCCAGGCAGTGTTCATACAGCGGCGCACTGTTGCTAAAGCAGCCAACTCTAAACAAACCGCCGACCGCTTCCTGCGTTGAGCGGTATCTAAAATATAGATTCTTACTTCAAGTGGTAGGCCTGCAGTGTCTTACAGCCGCGCGCACTGTTTGCGAAACGCACCAACCCTCCGTCTAGAACAAACCCGACGCTCCAGTAGGCGGGGTAGAGGTGGCTTTGGATATGTCAATCGGCAAAAGTCTGCCGATTGGGCCTAGTTTTGTTGGGCGCTAGTAAAACTACCGCAGTGGAAGTGGCTCAATTCCTCCAGCCATGCAGGTTCTAACAACGACATGTGTAACATGCCAAGAATGCCTTTTAAAGTTGTGGTTGGATTGTATGTATTTTTCAGAATGATTTTTCTCGTTTGGCGTTAACCGTGTGAAATAAATCGCAAGTTTGTGAAATTTAGAATAAGAATAGAAACAAAATGACACTTCAATTAGTCTTCTTACACGAGTTTGGCTCAACCAGCAAATCTATCTTTCAGATAGGACTCTTCTCACGTTTTCTGTTTTTGACTGTTTCAAAATTGTACCTTTGCTTTCTGAACCAAAGCCCTCTAAAAAAAAAAGCCTGAGAAAGGAGATTTCTTTTTTCACTATCTTTCACTAGTAAACAAGCCCGGTGTAAAGATGGGTCATTTCTTGAACAGTTTCAAGGTTTTTTGGGTTTCATCAAATGGATCGTAAGGCAGCATCAACAAAGCTGTTGTTTTCAAATATTTGACAAGATCATCAACTGAGATTCCGTTTTTTGTTTTGAGGAAACATAAACGAAATGCTTCCTTTTGGGCTTTGATGAGGAGAACAAGGCTCGCCACTCATTTTTCTTTTGCAAAAACCTTTGCCATGGCCCTCATATAAACAATGTATTTTTCCACAAGATCGTCAGTTGACAGAAAGTTTTCCTTGCGAAGATAACAACACTTCAGGCCATTTCTTGAGTAATAATAGTGTGCACTATCCAGCACTGACAGAAGGCATTGAAACATCACGTCCCTGAATCGGCCATGTTTTTTAAACAGCACACCAGCATCCAACCCGCACAGGCCCGCCTGGTGCCAATGTAAAATGGCGGCGTGCTGTGTATGGTGGGCCACAACACAAAATGGTTCACGTTGATTTAAGCCGGCTAACATGATTCGATAAGAGGCTTAATGCGCAGTAAACATGACTAGAACTGGCAAGCCCGCCCCGTGGCTAATTACAAGCACCACAGGAGGGCGCAGCGAACCCCTGTAAAGCCTGATACGCCCTGCCACCAATCCACACGAACCCTGTAGGAGGCCTGCGTGCACAGAGCACAGTGTCGGGCCAAGCCATACATAATTTCTAGATTTAAGCAATTTTTTACTTTATGTTTGTTTAGTTAGTATTTTGTTTGTAGATAAACGTTATTTTTTATGGTTATTAAATTCTTTACTTTTCAAAAATCTGAAAAAGTTTTTGTAATATAGGTATGAAAAACGATAACCCTAACACAGTATGTTAGTTTGTAGATAATCGTTATTTTTTGGTTATATGAAGTCTTAACTTAGTAGAGAAACTAATAACTGCCGCTTTAGGCCACTTTCGCCCAAAAACTGGTTGATCGCGAAAGTGAGGTTACAGATGGTAAAATGCTGTTCTCTAGAAGTTTTTGAAAAAGGGGGTGAAAAGGAAATGAAAGGATACACAAATCGAACAGTGAGAAGAAATCAAGAACAGCAAAAGAAGCCCTCGACAGCACCCTAGTGGTCACTGTCCCCCCTTGAAACTGGAACGGGAAAAAACAAATTGCACTCACAATATACACAACACTACAGCAATAATGCAAAATAATAAACAATCATTAATAAATGCACATTCACCAAACTCAAAGAAAATCTCGCACCACACCCAGAAAAAAAATCAATCAAAAGATAAGCTGTTTATTTGGGCTGAGCGGTAAATCAACTCCACCACCATACACTATTTGCGTGAACGGAGGTGCCAAGCTGATCCCACACTCTGAGGGCAAGGGGAAAAATCAAAATGAAACAATAGGAAAGGGAAAGAAATAGATAATTACGAGAAGGGAAAGACTATCGACTCCCCAACGCCATGCCCCCCTGCTAAACGCAGGAAGAGGTTGGGGCTATCAGTCCTGGGGAAGGGGACAAAAAATCTAATACTCTAGGGGAAGGACAGCGATTCCTCAACGCCCTGCCCCCTTGCTGCCAGGTACGAGCAAGAGGAGGTTGAGGCTATCGGTCCTGAGGGGGGAAAGGGTCGAAAGGAAATCCTACCAAAAAAAAAAACCTTACGGAGTAGAGCAACCAAAAGAAATCTCAACCACCTTAAACACACATAGAAATAGAACAAAAAAAAAATTGCAAATATTATACACAATAAATAATTAAACTTTCTTTTTTTTTTTTCCTTCCCTCAAACCCTTGAGGGTACAAATCAAAATCTTTTTTTTCTCAGGCCCCAAGGGCACAAATAGAAATCCTTCCTCTGAAGGTACAAATAGAAATCTTTCTTCTTTTTTTTTTTCTAGGGGAAACAAAACAACGGCAGCTACGTCGGTGAAACTGGAGTCGGGGTCACCACTGTCACACTGTCACTTTTGCCCGCACGCATTCATGACAGCATTTACTCCATACGCACACGCAATCTTTCCAATCAACCAAAAGGCGCACTACCGAATGTTTTTTCTTCTCCCCCTCTCCTTCGGGAAAACACTTTACTAAATCACATCAAACACGTTTATAAACAAATTTTATACATGTAGCACTCTTTCCACTGAGAGGCAAACTAACTCACTCAAGACTTCATAAAGTCATGGCCTCCACACAACATTGGCCCACAAACTCCAGACCAGGAAAATAAATGATTCTCTCACTCCTTGATGCTATGCCTGCATCCGAATTACGACTCGCCTCATCCTTTCAGGATTCCCTGTCTCTCTCAGACATCATCTCGCCCCTCGATTTCTCCCGTCCTGGAGATATGACTTCCGACTCCTCTCCCTCGACTCTTCTTGTCACTGGAGAGATGAGTTCCAACTCCTCTCCCTCGTCTTCTCCTGTCCCTGGAGAGATGACGAGTTCCCGACTCCTCTCCCTGGAGTCCTTAATTCCTGGGGCTGTCTACCGGTGTGTTCCCCACACCATGGCCATCTTCAACCACCTCACGGGGTGAAAGGTGAAGGGTGAAGGGCGAAGGGTAAAAGGGTGAAGGGCTGAAACACGAATAAGGTTCGTGTAAGTAACCTTCTTAATTCAACATATGAATTCTTTCTTTCTCTTTTCCTTAAGTTTTCCCCTGTAGCTTTCCCCAACTATCTATCGCTCACCTGGTAATCACTGGTCAGCAGCGAGGACCAACGTCCTGACAGGTTCGAGTCTCTAGGCCATCTGCTGGGTTAAAACTGATTCTTTCCTCCTTCCTCCTAGTGAGTGCATACTCAGTGTTCAAAACACATGACCAGCACCTTACCAGCCCTTGTTAAACTATCTCTCAGTGGTCACTTTCACCCAGTGACCACATTTGTTTCTTTACCGAGTCATACTCACAATTATTTGGGGACGCCCGCTACACTAGTCAAGCCACATGAATATCCTTCCTTTTCAGTAGTAGCATGGGAAATGATTCATATCACTAACTACATGTGATGGAGCGTCACATGCCTTGATGTGAGGCTACGTCACATGACAATGGCAATGGTATTAGAGAGTAGCCTGTGATCAAGCAGTCAGAGCATTTGCCTGTAGAACTGACGGTAGGTTGTGAGTTCGAATCACTCGGTTTGAATCCCCTCTCTGTTCACCCAGCTGTCAATGGACACCTGATCCAGGTCAGGGAAGGTTAAGGAGGCGGTAGGAGGGAATGGGCCACGCCCTTCATGATACCATGCCCTGGACACGGTGAACATCTGACAGTTGACTGCTAGTGTGGCCATCCTGTTACGGGTCTTGAACATTTTTAATGGTGATAAATAATGATGCACATTTTTCTAGCACTTTTTCCCATCACCTCCATGAGTTTTCCAACTTAAATCAATTATTCCCATCTGCACTCAGACAACAATGCATCGAATAGCATGCCCCAGGGATCCCGATTTCCTCTCTCACTGCTCCCACTCCCCTGTCTGCTACCACTCTGCCCCTGTCCCACTACTATTTCCACTACATCCTGCCACCCCACCCCTTTACCAGCATTCAGGCTTAGATGAACCCACCAACGCTATGCCTCCCACCTCCACTGCCAAACACACGCACTCACGACAACACACACACACACACACACACACACACACACACACACACACACACCACACACACACACACACACACACCACACACACACACACACACACACACACACACACACACACATGTAGATTTGAAAAAACAAAATGCCAGAAGTCCTTTCTGTCCTTGAAGACTAAACAAACATCAGGCAACTTTAAAGGAAGTGTAGGAAGCCAAGGGAACATGTGCAGCCTTCTGGGAACATCATGTTTCTATGGGAGCTGAATGTTTCTTAGATGCAGTTCCTCCTGAACAGGAACCGATCCATGGGCACCTCAACAGTTCCTGACTATTAGCTCCTCCTCAGCAGGCCCAAAGAATATCAGGAATTGTGTTCGGTCCAAGAGACCCAGCAAATTACTGATACATTGAACAGAAGATGACTAGAAATGCTGGCTTCCACACATTTCTGTTTTGTGCCGCCTTGAGACTACCCATACAGAATAAAATGTCACAGAGCATTAGAAATGTTAGATACAATATCTGTCAATGCATGAAGAGAAGAAACACTCTGTGCCTACTTGAGAATGAAACAAATGAAATACAGGAAGAGAGCTGGTTCGTTTAGAATAAACTCGGTGAAATACTTACTGAGGTTCCCATGTGTCAGACCAAGCAATGATTTGGAATTGCACTTGCATGTACTGAAAGGACACACTTGTCCTCCATTGTTGTCTCTTTAAATCAACTAATTAACAGAGAAATCACGTGGACGTGATCAATCCTTCTGTCCTGGAAGATTTGCACTGAAGTGCAGGAGAGACAAAAGGAGAATCAGGACTTAGTCCCATTTCATCCTCCATGTCCCTCATTTTAACTTCCTGGGCATACGTAGCACCAGCAATACAAAGGAAGTCATCACTGTTGAGTGTACATGCACTAGCCAGAGAACACTGGCTGGTCATAGTCAGGGTCCTGTCTGAAATGGTCCTTAAGACACTTGTCGAATGTTCCCCTTTCCTTTCTTTATCCTCTACTATGACAACAAACAAGATGGATTGCATGGTTAACAAACCTGGCAACAACAAAACAAAACAAAAAAAGGAATATGAAGTAAACAGCTTTCCTCCTGCCTAGATTCTCAGAACAGACACACATTTAGCTGCCAGCCTGGAAATGCTGAATAATTAATTCCCACAGAATGTTAAAAATGATCTGTTTAAAGGAATGGGACGCAGCAGACGCTCCGAAGCCATATCTAAAATGGCTGTAACGTGTATACCGCCATAACCGTCAGGACCGATGGGATGATGAGGGGGAGGGTGGGTTAAAGTGACAGGAAAGGATGGGGCGAAGTGGGGAGAGTAAGGGCAGGGGGGAGGGAGGGGGGGGGGGGGGGAGGTAGTGGAGAGGAGGAAGCAGTGGTGTGTGGAACTCAGGGGATGCATGCGGGGAGAGACACACCCACTGTCTGCCTTCTTTAGGTCACCACGATCTGAGAGCAGGGAGGGGAGGAGGTGGGAGATGAAGGGGAGTGAAGGGGAAGGGTGGAAGGCGACAGGGTATAGGACGGTGGTGGTAGCTGATGGTAGCATTGCAAAAGTGAGGTAAGGTCGATATTAGAGCCTTGCCATCCCATGCATCCACCCACCCTATCTACACCCCCTTCTTTCCCTCCGCACCTCTCAGGCACTCTCTCACTCTCTCCTCCATTTCCATTATCCAGAAATGCGCTTTCACTTTCACACTGAATTTTCGTTGTTTTATTCGTTTATGTCTCACCTGAGGAAGACCTAAGAGGTCGAAACGCGTTGTGTTTTGTCTTGTGACTCGTTTGTCCACGTTCTCTGGGCGGTTCGCTAACATTTATTTAAGATTTGTTTAGATTTCCGCCTGCAGTCGTCTCGCTTTGCAACTAAATCAACTAATTAACAGAGAAATCACGTGGACGTGATCAATCCTTCTGTCCTGGAAGACATGCACTGAAGTTCAGGAGAGACAAAAGGAGAATCAGGACTAAGTGCCATTTCATCTTCCATGTCCCTCATTTTCACTTCCTGGGCATACGTAGCACCAGCAATACAAAGGAAGTCATCACTGTTTAGTTGACTGGAGCACATCCACCAGCGAACACTCTGACTGGCAAGACTCATAGTCCTGCCTAAAATGTTGCTTTAAGGTACTTGTCGTGGACTCTTACTGTTTCCTTTGTTTAGCCTCTATTATGACAATGGACAAGATGGATTGTATAGTGTACAAACCTGACATGGGCAAGATGGATTGTATAGTGTACAAACCTGACATGGACAAGATGGATTGTATAGTGTACAAACCTGACATGGACAAGATGGATTGTATAGTGTACAAACCTGACATGGACAAGATGGATTGCATAGTGTACAAACCTGACATGGACAAGATGGATTGCACAGTGTACAAACCTGACATGTAAAAGAATGTGAAGCAAACAGCTTTCCTCCCGCCTGGATTCTCAGAATAGTCAGACATTCACCCGCCGACCTGGAAATGCTGAATAATTAATTCCCACAGAATGTTAAAAAAATGATCCGTTTAAAGGAATGGGACGCAGCAGACGCTCTGAAGCAATCTTGGAAATGGCTGTAACGTGTATACCGCCATAACCGTCAGGGCCGATGGGATGATGAGGGGGAGGGGTGGGTTAAAGTGACAGGAAAGGAGGGGCGAAGTGGGGAGAGAAAGGGCGGGGGGTGGGGAGGGGCAGAGGGAGTGGAGAGGAGGAACTCAGGAGGATGCATGCGGAGAGACGCCAACTGTCTGCCTTCTTCAGGTCACCACGATCTGAGGGCAGGGAGGGGGAGGTGGGGGTGGATGTGAGCGAAGGGGAAGGGAGGAAGGGCATAGGGTATAGGATGCTGGTAGAATTGCAAGAGCAAGGGTAAGGTCCATATTAGAGCCTTGCTCATCTGCCCACCATATCTACCCCCCCCCCCTCCTCCACCTCTCAGGCACTCTCTCTCCTCCATCCCCATATCCACAAATGCGCTTTCACTTTCACACTGACATCACATCAAGGTGACAATACCAGGGGTCACGTGACGCAAGTGTCAACGATGAGTTGATTCCGTTGATGTTCAGCTGGTGGTGATATATTCGGAAAGAGGTGGCTTAACTGCAGGGTTGGTGTGAATCATATTTCTACACTGAGTATATAGCAAGTAGTGCGGCAACTTTGTACATTGTTTAGCTGAGTACATGCATAACAATGATCATAATTATTAACTGTCACATAGTCATTTGATAAGAGCTGTGAATGTGACAATCAAATATATGCATTGAAGGAGAATGTTAGAAAAGATGTTGATAATGTGATCTTCATTTCACACGTGGAGCTGGAACAACAAGCAAGATGTGGAAATTTCAGCACAATGGTAACCATGTAACCAAGATATAAACTATGATTTATTATCAATAAAATTTTGAAACTGCATTTATTATCTGTGGATGCTAATCGATGTAATGAATGTAGTGCTGATTTGGATAGATGCTGATTAAACCTGCAAAACCTGATAGAATGCAAGTGTTGTATCAAAAGAAGATGGTACATGACAACGTTTCTGTGAAGAAAAGCAGTTCCCAATTTTTCTCACAAAAGTCCATCACAGTCTCGCTTCCTCTCCTTCCTTTCCTTCTTTCATCAAAAACAAAATGGAAGTATAGATGAGCA
>CM031613.1:70433349-70468349 GCA_018398815.1 Conus ventricosus
GATGTTCCATAATGTTTAGTTAGGATTTTGTGAACAACATCTCAAGAGGTTTCGGCTACAACGGAAAAAAGAGATATTGGTCTAAAATTGTTTAAATCAGTGAGATCTCTGATTTGGGTAAGAGAATAACTTTTGCTGCCTTAGAACCACACGGGAAGACATTTCTGATCAATACAACAACACGGGAAGCAGCATTTTAATACGGTTATAAGCCACTCCCTCGAATGGCGTAGAGCTGGCCCAGGGGTTGCTTCCGTCGGTGGGAGAGATCATCATCTCATGGGACAGCTACCGCCCGCCTCCAAGCTGGCACCCCCAGCCAATAGGGTCTGTCACGCACAGTTCGCCTGCCTTACTGGTGCTTAGGCTCAGAGTACGGAAGTATCTGACAACGGACTGCAAACACTGCATCCAGGCAAAAGCAAAGGGAAAATCAAAATTAACAATAAAACTCCACTCTCAAACTTGGCACCTGGAATGTAAGGACAAAGAACTCCTGGGGACTGTCGGACGACCTCCAGCTATTAGCGATGCTCGAAAGACCACCGACATCAACCGAAGAACTTGTGAGACTCCAGGTCGACATCGCCACAACTCAAGAGACGAGGCTTGCTGACTCTGGAACCCTCCGAGAAAAGGATTTTACATTTTTTCGGCAAAAGGGAAGAGCGCTGAAGACACCTGAGAATATGGCGTTGGATATTGCTGACCGGAACTCTTTGCTAGGATGATAGAACCCTGCCAACAAGGAACTGAAAGACTGCTATCACTCCGCCTCAACACCACCACTGGTCCCGTCAACCTGATCAGCGACTAAGCGCCAACACTCAGCGCCACCAGGAAAACAAAGGACGAGATCTACGATCAGCTCGACTCACTTATCAAGATCCCCAAAGACGAGCAACTGTTGTCTGCGGTTAATTCATGCCAGAGAGGGCGCTGACCACGACTCGGCCCGCCTGTCACCGGAAAGTTAGGTGTGGGAAAGATGAATGAAAAGGTCCAGCGAACTCCTGGATATGTGCTCATAACCACGACCTCAGCAAATCACCAACCCTTTTCCCAGACAAAGCCTCCGCAGAAAGTGTCCTGGAGACAACCCTCGCTCCAAGCACTGGCACCAGCAAACCTGATTATCATCAGCGGTCGCCTTGAGGTGCGTCCCCTTTTTTTGAACTCGCACCTTCCACAGCGCCGACTGCGACAACCGATCCACTCGCTATGGTGTGCTGACAAGATCAAAGCTCCAGCCTAAGAAGATACATCGCTCTAGCCTGAAGGCAAACTCAGCATCGAATGAGAACAAGACCACACATCCTGACAAGCGGCGAATTTACCCAAGCCCTCACACGAGGTGTTCGACCACAGACCCTCCTGGTTGGCTCTAGCCCATGAGAGATGGACAACAACAGAGAGACAGTACACAGCACTCTGCCTGAAGATTTTTTGGAAAAAAGCAGACTAAGACACGACTGGTTTGAGGCCAACTCCTCCACACTCACATCAAGCCACAGAAGAACGCGCAGCGACCCACCTGGAATACAAGCGATCCCCGCAGCAAGAGAACTCCTGCAGGTGGACAGATCTCAAAGAGCAAAGTACAGAGATTAGCAAGGCATTGCGCTAACTACTACTGGCTCCAGTCTAGTCAAAGCATCCAGATATCGGCTGATACTGGAAACATCAAGGCATGTACGACGGCATCAAAAAAGCAATGGGCCCAACCAAGAAAGACTACAGCTCCACTGAAGTCTGCCATCGGGCGAGACCATCCAGGACAGGACAGCAATGGAGCTATGGGTGAACATTAGTCCCGCATTGTACTCCAGATCAGAACACGTCACCGACGAGGCCCCTTGATGCCGATCGAAAGCCTCCCCTCATGGCGGAACTGGAGAGAAACCCACGCTGGCAGAACTAGAGAAAGCAATCCATGGAGCCCTGACCTCAGAAAAAGCATCCAGGGAAGGATGGGCATACCACCAGAAGTCATCAAGTGTGGCGGCAGTGCCACCTCTTGAACAACTGCACACCTCCTATGTCATGCTGGGAGGAAAGGAGCACAGTACCCTCAAGACATGAGAGATGCCAAATTGTCACGTATACAAGAACAAAGGCGACAAAAGTGACTGCAATAACTACAGAGGAATATCTCTCCTGATTCATTGTAAGGCAAGATCTTTGCAAGAGTCGTCCTGAACAGGCTGCAAAGCTCGCTGACAGAGTGGGTACCCAGAGTCTCAGTGCGGGTTCCGCTCGGAGAGAACACCCATACGACATGGACTTCCCATCCAACAGCCAGCAGAGAAATGAGAGAGCAGCACAAGCCCCTCTTTCTGGCCTCATCGACCCTGACCAAGGCCTTTGATCTTGAGTTCAGCAAGATGGGACTCTTTAACGTCCTAGCGAAGAAAGGCCCTGGCCCACCAAGACATTTGAGTGTGATCCAGTCATTCCCCACGACGACATGAAAGGCACAGTGCAGTAACGACGGGCTCGACATCAGATGCCTTCAACATACGCAGTGGAGTCAAACAGGGCTGAGTCCTCGCTCCCACCCTCTTTGGGCATCTTCTCGCTGTCCTGCTGAAGCACGCCTTTGGGACAACAACAGAGGGTGTCTTCCTTCACACCCGATCAATTGACCGACTGTTCAACTGCATCGGCTGAAGGCAAAGAGCAAAGTACGGTAGTGAACCATACATATGACATGCAGTTTGCAAATGACGCTGCTCTGGCCACCCACACCGAAGCATATATTACAAGAGTCTATGGACCGCTTTGCAAAGGCTTGTGATGAGTATTGGCCTGACAATAAGCCGAAGAAGACGAATAGAAATGGCTCAGGAAGCTGAACAACCCCGCATCCACCATCAACAACCATAGAATAAGAGCCGTTAGCCAGTTCACGAACCTCGTTTTCCTTCCACCATCACCGACAACCTCTCTCTGATACAGTAGATCAACAGACGGATTGGTCAAGGCCTCTACCACCCTGGCCAACTATCTCAAGAGTGTGGAACAACAGCATGTTAACATTGAACACCAAGATTGCTGTGTAACGAGCCTGTGTGCTAACACTCTCCTGTACTCCAGCGCATCCATGGACCCTGTATTCCTCACAAGAAAGAGGCTGATTCCTTCCACTGCCGTCCCGGGCGCTACGGGGATCAATGGAGTGATCCGGACAAAAAAAACGATGGGTTTTGAGCGGCAAAGTTCCCACATGACCAAATTTTTCCCCCGTCGCGTCGCCTCATTTTCTTGGCTGTGCGTGAAGGGGACACGGCGGACCCCAAAGCATTTTGTACCAGGTTTCCCTCGGGCAAGAGAACAACGGAAGACCAAAACTCCGCTTAAAGGATGTTTGAAAGGGCGCGACCTAAGGGCTTCGACATCGACACCAACACCTGGGAAGAGCCGCTAAGGCCGATCCGCTGGAGACACACGTGAACCGGGCTGGAAGCTTGCGAAGAGAAGCCCCGAAGCTTGCCGACGAAAAAGCGTGCACAGAAAAGAAAAAGCATGCTCCCCAGCGCGGGACTCGGCCTTCAATGATCAAATCAGCAGAGCGCCACTCCTGTGGGTCTATCAGCCACAGCAGGCGTTGCCCAAGGAAATTTTTGAAAGGGCGCAAATCCATCGTTCCGAACTAAGGGATGCCAACAACAAAAAGGGGTATCAACAATGTAAGGTAGACAAGTTTTGATATAAAAAGCTTTTAAATTATGGACCCATTGCTTTTTATTTTTAATTTTTGAAATTAAGGAACCAATCATTAATACAAGCAAGGGAGCTAAATGAATCTCTAGTATTCCTTTTCTTGGCAAACGATTGGAGAACAGCTGGATCTCATATGGGTTTTTAAAGAATGTGACACGGGCTTTTGTCGATTTTTCCCTGAAGAAATGATTTGAAATTGTTAGCAACCAATATCGCAGTTTATCTGATTTCTTTCTCGACTTGCAGTTTTTTCATTACACCGCCAAAAATAGTGTACCCGTTGCGTTTATCAGTTTCCTAAAAATGCCAATTTTGTTTTTCTAACTAGATCTATACTAATTTTCTCTGCTTTTTTTTTCATAACTTTTTTTTGGGTTTTAATGCTCCCTAGTGCCTTTTAAAATAAGTCTTTTTGTCAGCCAGCTGGGAAGTATCTGTGTTTTACCTTTTTTTTCTTTCTAAGGGGGGCATTTTTAATCAACGATTGAGGAAAGATTTTAAACAGGTATTATACGTTCTTTTTGGATCTGTTAATTGAGTACACTGTAAAAAGGGGAGCTAACTTAAGTCGGAAAAAAAATTCCCTTACTAAAATTTTTAAAGACGATTTTTGAAGGTTTGTTGGCCCTTTTTGTTGCGGGGAAGTTAAAAACCCAAGTACACAAAAGAGACAGTGGCCCTGTGTTTTGTTGCCCATGTTAATTGGACACCATGGTTTTGTTGTTCGTGTAGTATGATCCAAAATGTAGAAGAGTTTTTGGGTTTTAGTTGGTTTAGAATAAGCGATGCAAGCCAAAAGTGGTGGTCGCACCCCCGGAGGCTGCCTTTTTTTAACAGTCAATTTTAAAATCCCAAGAAAATGACATTTGGTAGCTCTTTATTACATCATCCTCTGAAAAACAAAGTTGTCTACCAAGGAAAGTGCGGGGGCGGGTTCCTGACCCATACCCAATAGAAGGGGGGCGAGTTGGAGGGTTTGACCTGCGCCACATCATCAAATTATCGTCCGGGTCACCCCCTTTTTTTTACAGTGAGCGTGCTTTATGAAAAATTTTAAAGCCGCTTCACCAGAGTGATGTGCTCGCGTCGGACAAAGTATAGTTATTTTATGGATAAAGCTGTATCAGTGAAAGGGAGTAAAGGCGATTTCACTAAGACCAAGCAGATGAATAAAGGGGGGATTCGTTTGAAAAAAAAACAGACACAAAAATCTTTTTTTGGCAGAGAAAAACATTTAGGTGAAAAAAGCGAAAATCCAGTATCTTTTAGTTAATTACAAGGGTCCATTGTATTAATTTTAGAGCAAAGTCCTGGAAATAAAAAAAAAATAAATTACGTTCAACAACAATTTTTAAAAATATGATCCAATAATAAAAACCAAAACCCCAAAAAAACCGAAAGCAGGGAATGAAGTTCTCCAAAGGACAATTAAAGTTGTGTACGATGTGAATTTTAGGAACGACGTTTTTGCCTTTTAATTTCGAAAGATTTGTATATCGGGGAACACGAAAAAAGCACTAAAAAGGGGGAAAGGGGGGCTGGTTTACAACCGAAAAAATTTTGAAATAAAGCAAATGAGAAGAAATAAAATCTCACGAATAGCCCGTAAGCTCCTCGGTAAATTGTATACTATAAAACCCCTTTTCTGAAATGAAAAGATTACACAAAGGAAACTTCTAAAAACAAAATTAGATGAAGGGTACAGAAGAGGATAGAAAAAAAAAAAACTTAAGACAAAAAAAAACCAACAAACCCCAAAAAGAAAACAAGTAGGGGGAAAGGAAAAAAAAAAAAAAAACACCCCCGCATACAAATACACAAAACACGTATAGCCACTTGTAAATACGAGTTTGGGAATGCACAATATTTCCCCGCTCGCAGTAAATAGTAGTTATTGCGAAGTCTCCCGCTGCAGAGGCTTTTTCGTCTTTTTTTTAAGGATTTATTTTTTTTCTTTTTTTTACTTTAAATACAAACCAAATGTTCCGTATATACACACACAACAGAACAATCTTTAATGCAAAAGATAATGAAAAGAGAAACAAACAAAAGTTAAAGTTTTAAACAAATTTTCAACAACTATACAAAAAGGTAAACAATGTTCAAAGGAAAAAACAAAAAGAGTATTGGTTTTTTGATGTGACCGTATAGTCTCTCAAACGAGCACGCGTCACAATCCCGGTCGCACATTTTGCCCGTCTTTTTAACCCTGAGTGGTAGCACTTCGATGACGAGCACCAGTTTTTGTTTGTCTACAACAATCCCCCGTCCACATTTGTCTGTCTTTTCACCACGAGTGGCAGCACTTCGATGTCCCCAGCACCAGTTTTTTTGTTTGTCAAAAAAACCATAGAAAGCACTTCTTTAGATAAAAGTAACAAGTCGTGCAATACATTGACGGCACCCCACAGACGCAGCGGCCAGAAAGGAAACGAACCAACAAAAATACCATAATTACACATCACAGCACGCGCGCGGCGCGGGGCGCACCTACACAGACTCACACAACCATACGCAGTCGCCACTCACATACACACCGGGTGTGCGCCCACACACACCAGAGAAACTATTAGATATGCCTCAAAAAATTGATATCGCATGCAACATGCACTGGTGATAAAATTTAAAAGCTATCGCACAACATACCCGTGTGATATGAAGGGGATTAAACATTTTTGCAGTCACAACCATTAGATATGCGACACATACATAGCACTGGGTGATAATAGCATATTTTTCTAATACCTAGTGACTGAATGGATATAAACTATGCGGGACGGGGATGAAGCGGAGAGAGAAGAGAAAGAGAAGAGAGGAGAGGAAAAGAGAGAGAGAGAGAGAAGAGAAGGATGGGACAGACAAAAAACAAAAAGAGGAGGGGTGTGAAATAATGTACTTCTTCACCTGGGGGCGGAGGGTCTGTGTGAGAGAGAGAAGGTGTGTGGCGTGTGTTTTGGGTGTGTTGTGTGTGTGTGTGTGTGTGTGTTGTGTGTGTGGAGGTGGGGGTAAAAAGAGCATGTGAGCAAATTTTCAGTGTAGGGGTGAAAGGAAATTGGGTTTGGGGGGGGACAGATAAAAGTAATATGAAAGTAAATAAAGGCACAAGACAGACAGACAGACAGGGGGGGGGTTGGGGGGGGGGGGGGGTACTTTTGGGTGAATAATCATTGTGGACGGGATAGAGGAAAAACGTGTTCAGAGAAAAAACTTTAAAGGGACAGTCATTAATCACCCTGCCTAGCAGCAACAGTGGCGCGCCGCAGTAGAGCAAAAAAAGAACACGATGATGGGAAACCCCGGGAAAAAAAGAAAAAGCTTTGCTCTTTTGACGTTCCTTACCCCCTTAATCTTTATTTCACCCAGCAAGAAAGACGGGCCAACCTATCCGCACGGGGGAAAGGACCCCCCATTATTAAAAAAACGCAAATTTTCCACTGCTCGTTTTTGTCTCCCCTTCCCCCCACCACCTCTAAAAAAAAAAAAAAAAAAAAAAGAAAAAGAAAAGAAGAAGAACTTTCCCCCCAAGGGTTTACCTCCCCGCTGGGACGTCAAAGGGTGCCAATTAAAGCGTCGGGCACGTGGGGCAACACATGTAAGGCCCCAAATCCGGCCGTCCCTGGGTGACAGAACAACTTGTTGGCCAAATGCATGGTGGGCTCCTTTTGACATGTAACGCTTTTTCTGGGAGGGGGGGGGAGGGTTAAGAGAGGGACGGGAAAGAGGGGTGTAGGGAGGAGGGGGGGGGGGGGGGGCTTAAAGGGGTTGGGGAATTTTAGGAAGGGTGTGTGAAGTGATAGGCTTTCGGTGTGTGTTTTTTTTGTAAATTTTTGTTTCAGAGAGCTTTTAATGTTTGGAACGAGGGTCAGGGGTTTGTTAAAATAGTTTCCAGGTCAAGCATTGCTTGAAAAGCGTGGGTGTTAGCTTCATTTAGTTTAGCTGGCCCCCCCCTCCCCCCCCCTTTTTTTTTTTTTTTTTTTTTTTAAAGCAAATGTTCAACTGTCCCTTTCTCCCGTAAATAATGCTCACCTTTTCTTCTTTTGCCTTTTCCTCTTGATTCCTTCTCACTGTTTTCAGTGTTACTTCTGTCTCGGTTTTGCTCTCTTCTCTTCTTCATTCCTGACTTTTCTCCCTATGAAGAAAGGCCTAGGGCTCGAAACGTCGTATCTTCTTCATTCCTGACTTTACTCCCTATGAAGAAAGGCCTTGGGCTCGAAACGTCGTATCTTCTTCATTTCTGACTTTTCTCCCTATGAAGAAAGGCCTAGGGTTCGAAACGTCGGGAAATCCAACCTCACCTTCAGGACCAGCTGCCACATTCAGGTCAGTCTGACCCTTTTTCCTCCTGTTTCAAGTCCTGCAGTCAAGATTTCCTCTTCATCTTATTTAGTCGGACAGTTACATCTTGTTAAGGGCTGCCAACTCGGCAAGCCTGAGGCTAGCACAAACAAACAAATACTGTGTGCATACACATGTCAATTGAGGACACCGTAGCTAAACAATTAATATTTATAGGGCGGGTAAGACAAAGCCGTGCTGACAACGTCTTCAATTATTCTACTTTGTTCTTCACTCCTATTTTTTAAAGGTTCAAAGGAAAGAGAAACTTTGAAAGAATGCCTGCTGTTAGTAGAAGGTAAAAGGTAAAACGACAGGTAGCACCCATTCCAGCTGTTGAACTAATCTAGTTGTCAGATTAAAAACTGGCTAGTTATGAAATGTAACATAATGAAAAGGTATGACAAAAAACCTCTCCAGAATGAAATATGAGCAGGTTACAAATTACAGGGAAAACAGTGGACAACAGGAAAGACACAAAAAAAGGGTGTGTCCCCCCCCCCCCCCCCCCCACTTTACCATTTTAAAAATCCTTGGACGTGGTGTTGTTACACCTGATCTGAGTCAGCTGGAACTTCTGTTCACAAGGACCGTCAGTGTGTGGAGAAGCACCACTTTGAACTTACAAACTGAAGAGTGTGAGCTTAGAAACCAAACGTTGTGATGCTTGTGGATGTCATGAGTGGTGGGTGCTTCCCTTCTAACAGCACTCTGTGGCAGCTAGGAAGAGCAAGGTTTTAAATCACATAAAGTTGTCAAAGTGCAGCAGTGGTAACGTTAATCAAACGTTACTCTGCGCTCTATTTTTGTGCATTTTTCATGTTGTGGTTTAATCGTTGCGAGTTTTTCCTGTGGTGTACGGAAGGCCTCAGGTTATACTATCCGGTAGTAGTGCTCGTCTGCTTACTCAGTGAGGGCGATATCCAGCGCATGTCTGCCTGCTTAGTAAGGCGATAATCTGGCAGTGCAGTCTGGTGATAGTGGATGTTTCCTACTCACTGAAGGTCATACTGGGTTGTGACAGTCTCTTTCCTACAAAGACATGATTGTTTTACTTCCTCACTGGGTGCGAATGATAGCTGAAGGTGGCAGCGTTCTAGTTTTCGTTCGACCTTGGATCATGTCTGTATGCTGCCCATCAACACACAATTCTTTCATCATTCAGTTGTCACCATGGTGTTGGGAGACTCTTAGGATAAACCATGAACTGGCTGCCTGCCATGCAGCCACACAGTTAAAACTTTAACCTACACAGTGAGCACTCACCATGAAGAGAGCATGGAGGGCAATGGTAAAGCTGCCAAACAACATCACAGGCAGATCTGAGCAATGCTATATTTCCAGAATGTCTCCTGCCGTCGTCGCTCTTTAAAGGGTATTTTCACTGTTGTCTATTCTATGGCCACATCCTGGGCTTATCGTCACGTGACTAAACGAGATTTTCATGGCGGTAAACGTCAAATAAAACGTGCTGGTGATTCCCTCCCCTTTGTCCCACCAACATACTTCTACTGTTTGATATGGCGGCCCAGTGGATGATGATTGCTGGACATTGATACGAGATCAAAGCGACTGGACACAGTGGAAGCAAAACCACAGTTCTCAGAGATAACAATATAAATGTGACACAAAACATTTAAGACACATAGATATAAATAGATCATCAAGTCAGATTGACAAATGTGACCCGCCACCATGAAACCAGTCTTAACTCGCGCGGCCTACTTCACGGCTACAGCTGAAAATAGCTGGTGAGGGTTCTACCTGGGCATTTTGACTTTTTTGCAGAAATGTGTTCCTTACACCCTTAACTTTCACGTGGCACTATCCATTTGCTCCGAAACAACCAATACATTAGTTAAAATTGAGATTTAAAAGTCTAACCTCGAATCAAAATGAACTTCTTTTAACGCAAAATGACCCATTTTCACTCGCCTAAAACTTAACGCAACCCTTACAGAACCCCAACGTGTTATATACCGTTCGAAAGCGTGTGTGACGCTCTCCCGGTTTCTCTGTGTGTCATCTAAAAATACGTATGGTAAAAAGTAAGATGCCGTTGCTAAAAAAAATATGCTGGAGATGATAGCAAAAACTTTAGAAGCCGTTTTCTCAAAATGGCCGTTGGCACAGTAACCCATTTCAAATGATCATAACTTTCTTATTTTTTGCCCTATAGCGTTCATTCTTATATCAAATTAAATCAGACAAATCTGTAGATTTTAAATATATGTATATCTCAGAACTTTCAAAAATCGAGTTAAGACTGGTTTTGTGGTGGAAGGTCACAAATGTTGTACATGTCAGCAATGCAGATGCTAGATTCATTCTGATCCTGTATGGACTACTCTGCACTAGCAACAGAACAGAAACGTCGCATTTGCGTGCATGAAAACACCGTTTCCACTTAGGATTGTTAGTGTTTGAATGGTTAAACACGTCCTTTTCTTTGGGTCAAACCTGAGCCGCACTATTGTTGGGTTGGTATTTAATGTATGAATTTTTTTGTGGTTGTAATTGGTCTTTGTTTCCTGATGTCTGCTGTAAGTTTATGTTCGGGACCTCTACGTAATCGACAGTAAGGACGATGCTTTTCTGGTAGGGTCTGTAGGGGACACAGACGTAAATTGCTATCTTTTCTGAACTGAGCTGAAAAAGAAATCAACAAAATATTGCGATAAACTATCATGAACAACAACAGCTTTTGTACTGATGATGGATGACAAATACATGCATGTAAAATACAACACTGTCATATCAAACTTATTAGGATAGCTCCAAAACGTTGTATCAAAACAGACAGTGACATGAAAACGAGAGAGAGAGAGAGAGAGAGAGAGAGAGAGAGAGAAGAGAGAGAGAGAGAGAGAAGAGAGAGAGAGAGAGAGAGAGAGAGGCACAGAACAGTAACAGGATCTGAAATAATGAAGACACATAGTGTCTGTCGTGGTGGATCAGAGTTGATGAATGGAGCTACCCGTGACCATTAGTGCCAATAGCTCTGGCGTTTTCCTGAAATCCTATCCCTCCCATTCCCATCCCAGTCACTCTCTCTATCCTCCACGATCCTTTTTGGAACAACAGACAGAAGATCTGACCAGTGTCACCAATGGAAGACTGGAGAGGCGTGGTTTCCACCCCCTCCCCCTCCCACCAGACCTATTCTGTCTCTGCAGTGGGAGTTACGGCCTGACTGGCCATGTCCACCAGGGAACCCTGACCAATGGCCTGACTGTCCGCCACCTCATGCACATGACTTGGACAGTACTGTTCCATGTTCTGACCAACGTTTTGGTTCACTGTGCTTTGACCTCCCTCAACGTGGTTATGTTAGCCACCTCTGCTTGTTCTTTGTCAGATTGGAATGTTTCTGTTTGTTAGGATTTGTCTGTCTGTTAGCATTTGTCTATCAGCATTTGTCTGTCTCTTGTTATTTTGGGGGTTTCTTGTCAACAAGATTACGCAGAAATGACCACCAATTTTAGCGACCATTGAAGACAGAGTGCAGCTCAATGATGGCCAATGACATTTCTGGTACAGATCTGTTGTATGGATCCTGGACGGATCCAGGATCTGTTCCTCACTGCGGAGGTCTGTGCTCATCCAAGCATCTGTATAGTATGGATCTGTGATGGTATGGCATGGATCTGTGATGTTATGGTATGGATCTGTGATGGTATGGTATGGATCTGTGGTGGTATGGTATGGATCTGTGGTGGTATGGTATGGATCTGTGATGGTATGGTATGGATCTGGATGGTATGATATGGATCTGTGATGGTATGGTATGGATCTGACATGGTATAGTATGGATCTGTGATGGGATGGTATGGATCTGTGATGGCATAGTATGGATCTGTGATGGGATGGTATGGATCTGTGATGGTATGATATGGACCTGTGATGGTATGGTATGGATCTGTGATGGTATGGTATGGATCTGTGATGGTATGGTATGGATCTGTGATGCTATGGTATGGATCTGTGATGGTATGGTATGGATCTGTGATGGTATAGTATGGATCTGTGATGGTATGATATGGACCTGTGATGGTATGGTATGGATCTGTGATGGTATGGTATGGATCTGTGATGGTATGGTATGGATCTGTGATGCTATGGTATGGATCTGTGATGGTATGGTATGGATCTGTGATGGGATAGTATGGATCTGTGATGGGATGAACTTGCGCATTGCCGTGTGTGGCTGTGTGGCCTGGAGTTGGTAGGAATGGCATCAGACATCCCGGGTAGGTCCCTGAGGTCATCAGAGCCTGATGCAGTCAATAGTACTGCCACTGGTACTGAGGGAACACAGGCGGTGTCCATTTAAACAAGAAATGAATAGAATGGAGTAAAATAAAACAAAAGAAAAAGTAAATGAAAACAGGAAAGAGGGGGGACTGGGTTGTCTTTCCTTCCCTAGTTCTATTGGAAGTTCAACTGAGATTTCAACACCCTGAAGAACTGAAAGCTCTGCTCATCCACACACGCTTTCAACTGATCTCAGAACTGTAGCAAACTGTTGACTTCTTTCTCAACATTTATTTCACAAAACGTTTGGCCAGATTGCTGTGGGTTTTTTTCTGTTGTGATGCCGGTCATGGAAATGTTGGCTCTTTATTTTTACCACCCTTGCTTTCTTTCATTTCTCTTTTTGGTGTGTGTGTGTGTGTGTGTGTGTGTGTGTTGTGTGTGTGTGTGTGTGTGTGTGTGTGTGTGTGTGTGCGTGTTGAATTGATACCTGGTTAGTGTCACTACCCCGAATTATCTGTTATTCTACATGTGATTATCATTTATGTAATACTCACCAATTAGCTTCTCGTTTCACGTAGAATATACATCAGCAGAAGCAAACACACCTTCTCTCTCTCTCTCTCTCTCTCTCTCTACTCTCTCTCTCTGTCTCTCTCTCTCTCTCTCTCTCTTTTCTTCTTCTTCTTCAATTTCTTTTGAGCAGGATGAACGCTTCGTTTTTAGATGCCCAGAGTACAATAACTTTTGAAATGATTGTTCTGCCTTCAAGTCTTTTTTTCGGTCAAACTCACACCTCTTTGGCATTTTATCCTCCGAAAATGTAGACATTGTGAACTCATTTGCTAAGTTTGTGGCGGAAGCTTTTCCATTTAGAGAGAGAACAAAAATAATATGTAGGCTGTGTTTGTAAAGCATGATTATGCAATAAGTTGTTTATTGTGATGAGAATGTTGTTTGACGAATGGTCTTTTTCTTCATTTTCTACTTATTTGTATTGTTCAACTGGTTTCAGTGTGTACGCTTATTTTTTTTTTACTAAAATTTCTATTGTTGGCAGAGTTTTGCAACACTAAGTGGAAAATGCGCATGCACTCTCTTGGCACTGGGGTTGTTTAACTACTGTCAATAAATCATTGTCATTGTCATTCTCTCTCTTTCTCTCTTTCTCTCTTTCTCTCTCTCTCTCTCTCTCTCTCTCTCCTCTCTCTCTCTCTCTCTCTCTCTCTCTCTCTCTTTCTGTCTGTCTCTCTGTCTGTCTCTCCGTCCCTCCCTACCCCCCTCTCTGTCTGTCTGTCTGTCTGTCTCTCTCTCTCTCTCTCTCTCTCTCATCTCTCTCTCTCTCTCTCTCTCTCTCTCTCTCTCTCATCATTTGTCGCGTCCTTCTTCCAGCATTAAGCTGAAATGAACCTGCTCATGCCGGGAACAGACCCCCTTAATCCCACACCCCTGCTCTTGCCTCTCTTCCTCCTGCGTTTTTATTCTCCAGCCTCTCGTCTCTTCATCCAGGTCAGCTGCACGCCTGAGGCAGTCGACCCTTAAGGGATCATGGATGATAAGTACTGGGGCACCATCCATATTTTTGCGTCTTTTACTCTTCAGAGTTTGGGCTGAAAAGGGGAAGAGAAATGTATCGGACATCAGTGGCTGTTCATCATTTTAGCCTCTCTGTCGTCTGTCGTTATCCTTCCATCAGCGTAGGCCAAAATCAAGTTTAGTTTTCTTTTCTCTCGCTAATGATGAAAGGAATGTGATTATTTTACCATGTCCCATGTGTCAGAACTTTTGATTCAGCTGAATGAAATTCAGTGTAAGGTTTCAACTTTTGGGAGAAAACAAAGAAAGGAATAAACAAACAAACGAACAAACAAACAAACATACAAACAAATATACAAACAAACAAACAAACATACAAACAAATATACAAACAAACAAACAAACATACAAACAAATATACAAACAACAAACAAACAAACATTACAAACAAATATACAAACAAACAAACAAAACTGGTCTGTCGTTGAAAAAGGAAACATCTGCAGAGGTCTTCTAATAACTCCTGGCCATGTGTTAGATCTGATGTCTGACATTTTTCGATCTTTGTTGCTAATTTATCCGTTATTTGTTTATTCATTTAATTGATTTAGCCCAAATTTTAATGCGACTCTGGCAGAATGTTTTTTTTTTCCACAGTTCTATATGTCCCTCCTGCCTGTAACACAGTTAAGCGCAATATTAATCTTGGCTCTAATGAGGGCAGAACTGGAATCCAACGTAATAATTTATTATACTTCCGTTTTTTAAGTATTGATCTTCCACAGTACTTGAATTTGCTGGTGCGCGCACGCACACACACACACACATACACACACACACACACACACACACACACACACACACACACACACACACAACACACACACACACACACACACACACACACACGGGAGGATTTCTGATGATGACAGGTACCCAAACATCCCATATTGGGCTCAGTCCAGACACAGCTAACGGTTCTCTCCTGACGACAGACCTCAACGCACCCATCTGCTCTCTGTGAAGGATTTCACATTGTCACTTTTACCTCGTCTTCTGCAGTCTTTGCAGTTTTGTTTCATACTGACAGGAGAGGTGCTTACCCGTTTTCGTTTTAAAGATAACAGCAATGATAATGACAATAATAATGCAGTGTGTCCTGTATTCAGACGGTCAGAGTATGTGCCTATGGAGTGGACGGTCAAGAGTTGGAATCACTCAGCTGGACACCCCTCTCTGTTAACTCAGCAGTGAATGGGTGCCTGATCAAGGTCAGGGAAGGTTAAGGAGGCGGAAGGACAGAATGGGCACCGCCCTCCATAATGCCGTACCTTGGTCACGATGAACCTCTGAAAGTTTACTGCTCCTGTAGTCATTCCGCTATGGGACTTCGTCATAAAGTTCACTGCTCCTGTAGTCATTCCGCTATGGGACTTCGTCATAAAGTTCACTGCTCCTGTAGTCATTCCGCTATGGGACTTCGTCATAAAGTTCACTGCTCCTGTAGTCATTCCGCTATGGGACTTCGTCATTTTAAGGGTAATAATGACAACAATACTGGACATTTTCTAGGACACTCTCCACCACCTCAAAGGCTTTGAAACATTAGTTGATTTCAAAGACATCTCCCCTAAACCAACAACATGTCGAACCAAATGGCCCTGTGATCCGATTTCCTCTCTCTTCTCTCTCCCCCGACCCCTTCCACTTGCCCGCTTCTGCATCTGTTCCCATCCTGCCACCCTTTCCCACATACAGTTTTAGATAAACCCACCAACATGCCTGCCCCTGCCTTGCCATGCCCACACACGCACACACACACACACACGCACGCACGCACACACGCACGCACGCACGCACGCACGCACGCACGCACGCACGCACGCACGCACACACTACACACACGCACGCACACTACACACACGCACGCACGCACGCACACACACACACACACACACACACACACACACCACACACACACACACACACACACACACACACACACACACACACACACACACTTAAGAAAACAAAATGCCAGAAGTCCTTTCTGTCCTTGAAATACTGGCCAAACATTAACAAGTATAAAGAGAAGCTGCCAAGAAAAATGTGGACAGCCTTTTGGGGACGTCTTGTTTCCATGGGAGCTGAATGTTACTTTGATACTGTTCCCCCTGAACAGAAAACTGAGCCATGGGCGCCGGCACAGTGCTGTAACAGAAACTGAGCCATGGGCGCCGGCACAGTGCTGTAACAGAAACTGAGCCATGGGCGCCGGCACAGTGCTGTAACAGAAACTGAGCCATGGGCGCCGGCACAGTGCTGTCCTCTACAAAAAAAAAGTGTAACCTGCCTGGACATGGTTTCCAGACATTGAGCTCCTCAAAGCAGGCCCAGAAAATACAAGGAAATGTGTTTGGTCCACTGAGACCCGACACATACAGACACTTCAGACAGGAGATGATTGAACATGTGGTTTTTCTACTCAATGCTGGGCGATGCACCCATGAGGGTATAGAGTAAAATGTCGCACAACACTAGCAGTGTTAGATACTATGTTTTTGAAAACATAAAGAGAAGAAACAAAGACTTCGCCAACTTGAGAATGAACAAAGGAATGCATGAAGGGAGGTGGCTCATTAAAAACAATTTGCTGAAGCCGTATCACCAAGGTCCTAATGGTCGGACCAAGAATTGATTTCAAATGACACATTTGGATTATCTGAAAGCAGATGCAGTCCTCCAGGTTTATCCATTATGATAATCTAATTAGCAGGACATCACGTGGAGGAAATCAATCCTGTCTCGGAGGATTTTTACATAAAGTTCCAGAGAAACAAAAGGTAAAAACAGGTTGAAGTTCCATTTCGTCTTCCATGCTTTCTCACCATAACTTGCGATGCCTACGTGACGCCAGCAATGCAAAGGAACACTCTGCATGGCAATATTCAGAGTCCTGCCTGAATTGGTCCTCCAGACACACGTCATGAGATCCTCCCTCTTTCCTTTGTTCTTTTATCCCCCCCCCCCTGCCCCCAGGAAAGCGAGCAAGATAGTTTGTATAGTTATCAAACCTGACATCTAAAAGATGTAAAGTGCTACTGTGCAGACTCTCAGAACAGTCTGGGATATTCATCCACCAACATGCAAAGGCTGAATAATGAATACCCACAGAATGTTAAAAATGATCAGTTTAAAGAAATGGGACCCAGCAGACGCTCCGAAGCAATCTCTAAAATGGCTGTAACGTGTATACCACCATAACCGTCAGGGCCGATGGATGATGAGGGGGAGGGGTGGGTTAAAGTGACAGGAAAGGATGGGGCGAAGTGGGGAGAGTAGGGGGGGGGGGGGGGGAGCAGACGGAGTGGAGAGGAGGAAGCAGCGGTGTATGGAACTCAGAAGGATGCATGCAGAGAGACGCCAACTGTCTGCCTTCTTCAGGTCACCACGATCGGAGAGCGGGGAGGGGAGGAGGTGGGTGGGAAGGGGAAGGGTGGAGGGGTGTAGGGAATGTGGGACGATGGTGGTGAGGAGTGCGTGGGGATGGTGGTAGGTGATGATTACATTGCAAAAGGGAGTGTAAAGTCAATACTAGAGCCTTGTCCACCCACACATCCACCCATCCTATCCACCCCTACCTCTCAGGCTCTCTTTCTTCTCTCTCTCTCCCCTCTCTCTCTCTCTCTCTCTCTCTCTTCTCTCTCTCTCTCTCTCTCTCTCCTCTCTCTCACCCCTCTCTCTCTCTCTCTTCATTTCCCATTATCCAGAAATGCGCTTTCACTTTCAAAATGACGTTACATCAGGGTCACATAACGCAAGGGCCAATGATGAGTTGATTTCCTTGATGTTCAGCTGGTGGTTACATATTTCACAACATACGGCTTAACTAAATGGTTTGCGTGAATCATATTTTTACACCCGAATATATGCAAACAGTGCGCAACTTCGTACATTTTTGGGCTGAGTACATGCATAGTGCGTATAAATTGCTCGACATTACATGAAAGTGTGGGAATGTGACCTTCAAAATATATGTATTGAAAAAGAGTTTTAGAAATAATGTTGACATGTGATATTCATTTTAGACGTTTGAGAAATAAAACTGGAGGCTGTCATCCTTGTCTTTGCAAAGCTGTCTGTCACTAACTGGAGTTGTGTGTGTGCGTGCGTGCATTGCGTGCGTGCGTGAGTGAGTGCGTGCGTGCGGGTGTGAGTGAGTGTGTGTGTGTGTGTGTGTGTGTGTGTGTGTGTGTGTGTGTGTGTGGTTGGGGGTGTTTTTTCACCCCATCTCGGGAGCATTTTGACAGCCCCAATTGACCCTGCTCTGAAAATGGGCAGGCACATTTTAAAAATACATACGGCCTGTTAAAGTGTTGGAGAACCCCCCAGCATGGGGACCCAAACGGGGCCCCTTATTTTTGGTCGACCCAAACAAATTCCAGGGAGGGAAAGTGGATTGTTGAAAAAACGGGGGGGGTTCCCCTTTCTTTTTCAAACACATTAACAGGACCCATTATGGGAACCTTTCATGGGGAAACAATGCCCCTTGTGTCGCCCAAACCACTCCAGGGGTGGGGGTGGTGAATATATTTTCCCCCCAAGTTTTTTGGAAAAGTAGACTTTGATAGACCAACAAAACATTTTTTAGGTCAAGGAAAATTCTACTTGCCCAAAACCCGGGGAGCGGGAAAGGGGCCACGTCTCACGGCCTCCTCGCTGAAAATTCGGGTGGTCGAGGCCTCGTGTGGGTGAAAAAAGGTTTTTGGTTACCTGTCTCCAGCAAAATTCCATTTTTCCCATTTTTAAACCTTGTCTCCAGCATATCCCTTTTCTTTGGGTTCCCAAATGTCCCCGCATATTCGTTTTTCATTTCTGGCGGGGAACAACGTGAGATAGCGAGAATAAACCCAAGAAAAAAAGGAAAAGGAAAAAAGGAAAGGAGAAGGAAACAAAAAGGAAAGGGGAAAAAGGAAACATGAAAGAAGGAAAAGGGAAAACCCGAAAAAACGATAGGAAACACAAATGAAGGGAAGGAATCATGAGGGAAAAAAAAAAACATAAAGGGAAAGGAAAAAAAAACCCTAAAGGGAAAGGGGAAAAGGAAAATGGGGGTGAAGGAAAAAAAACATAAAGGGAAAGGGAAAAAAAAACAGGGAAGGAAAAAAGGAAACTTTAAAGGGGGAAGGGAAGGAAAAACCAATAAAGGGAAAAAAGGAAAAAAAGGGAAAAAACCATAAAAAAGGAGAAAAATTTTTAAAGGAAAAAGGGAAGGGAAAAAAAGGGGGAAAAAGGGGGGGAACCCACTTTTGAAGGAAAAGAAGGGAAGGGGGGGGGATTTCCAAATTGCTTATTTTCCCCTTGTTTGCGGATTCTTTCCTTCTTCTTTTTTGGGGCCACGGGGGTGGGGGCCTTTTGAATTGGTTTTTTTTGAGAAAATTGTTTGGGGCTTGGTTTTTCCTTTAAAACCCAAAAGTTTGGGCCTTCGGGTTTTTTGAATTATTTTAAACCAAGCAGAATTTCCCAGTTCCTTTTTTCCCCCCATTTTTCCCCCCCTTAAACTTCCCTTTTCAAAATTTTTTTCCCCCCCTTTTAAAGCCGACACTTATTTCCCTTAACGCCCCACTCTTCTCTTCCCTTTTCTCTCTCCCCCTCTCTCTTATTCTCCCTCTCTCTCATCTCTCTGTTTTTTTGTGGGGGCCCGTCCCCCTCCTCTTTCTGTCCCGGGTGTTTTGTGTGTGTGTGTTGTTTGCGCCCCGGCGCCGCCCGGGCCCCCGGTACGCACGTGTACGTGGGGAGCGTCCCGTGTATGCGGGGGTGTGTGTGGGTGTGTGTGTGGGGGTGGTGGGGTGTGTGGGTGTGGGTGTGTGTTTTACGTGCGTGCTTGCTGCGTGCGTGCGTGCTGCGTGGGGGCGTGCGTGGCGCGCGCAAGGCCGGGCGTAAATTGGGTGTTGTGTGTGGGGTGGGGTGTGTTTTGTGTGTGTGTGTTGGGGGTTTTGGGTTTTGTGTGTGTTTTTTACTTTCCTTTTTTTTCCCTTTTTTCTGATGAATTTTTTTTCCCATGACCCATTTAATGTCCCGGTTTTTTCTTTGTTTATACTGTGTTCGTTCTGCAGCTGCTGCAGTTTTTGTTGAAAGCGTTTTTTCTCGGGATAAAACCAATTCATATGAAAAAATTTCTAAATAAGGGGGGCCCAAAGCTGTGTGGTTTATAAATATGAATAACCCTGACCACATGAAACTTTTTTCCCAACCACAAACCCCAAAAACCCCAAACACCCACACAAAACACACACCAACACCCCCACCCCACCACAAAACACACACACACACCCCTTCTCTCCCCTCTCTCTTCTCCCCCTTCTCTCTCCTCTCTCGCTCCCCCCTCTCTCCCTCTCTCTTGTATCTCGGGCCTCTGTTTCTCTTGTCTCTCTCTGTCTTTCTTTTGCCCTGTCTGTCTTCTTTCACGGGTTTTCGGGCCCTCGAAACACAGCAAAGGCAATATTTTAAATTGCATCCACGGGAATATGAAAAACCCCCCTTCCCTCTTTTCCCCCTCTCCCCTTTTCCCCCTTTTCTCTCCCCTCTCTCTCCCCCCCAAGGTATACAGACACAAAACCCCCAAAAAAAACCGCGGCGCGCGCGCACATACGCCACACACACGCACGCACGCACACAAAAACACACGCCCCCGGGCCCACACACACACACACCACACACAGCACGCCCGCAGGGCCACGCAGGGCCGGGAACCCCACCCCTCCCCACGCACGAAAAACACCCACACCCACACACACACCTCTATCCCCACTTATGAAACAAAATCATAGGGTACCCCTTTGCCCCTTTGTCTGAATTCTAAATAATTCTAAGCAGCAAACAGGGGCTTGTAATAAAGGAAAACGACCCAATACCACTGCGGTTCCACCCTCCATGTGTTTGGTCGGAATCCAAAACATTTCTAAGCAGCTTTTCCCTTTTTACATCGAGGGTCGGGCAAGTCTGGGCTTTTGGTTGTAACCTCCAAAATTTTAAAAAATTTTCGCTGCCTCTTGTTTACTAAAGGGAACTTGCGGGGTGTTTTAGATGCTTACATTGCGCCCCTTCTTTCTTTCCTTTAGCAGAGAGCAAACATCGAAAAGAAAAATCGTTCATTTTTTTTTGGTGTGAAAATGGGACAGTGGGTAATCCCGTGGCATTGGAAGGGTTGAGTTGTGTGTGGCTAAATTTTTGGGGGTCGGTTAAACCCGTCAGGGGTTTGGTGAAAACCCCCTGTAGTGAGCAAAAAAAAAACTGTTTCTTTTTCCCCTTACTGCTGGTATTTGCGAGGACAGGGAAGTCATCACATTCCCGTTCCTAATCAGCCTGGGAAGCTGAATCTGCCCAAATATCCCCGTAAATTTTGAGTCCAGGCCCCCCCCCCCCCAAGGGTTTTTCGGCCGCCCACTCAAACGAAAGGAAGGTTTGCAAATGGTTTTGGAAATGGGTTCTCTTTGGGCCCCCTGGGTTCAAAAGCCAAAAAAAAACCCAAGTTTGTGTGTGTTTGGGTGTGTGTGTGGGATTGTGGTGTGGGGTGTGTGGGGTGTGTGTGTTTTGGTTTTTCCTACGGGTTTTTGCTTTTGGGAATGGTAAACCATACAAATTAAACCATCTGAAGGGGCCCCAAAAATTGAGAGAAACAGAAAACCGTGGAACAAAGTACAACAGGCCGTAAGGTTATGAAAAAAGTACGGTTTTTTTGCAATAAAAAAGGGGGCCCAAAAAAGCATGGCCCAAGAACTTTTTCCAACACAACTCTGGCTAAAAATGAAAAAAACCATAAGATAAGATAAGAAAAATTTGTTATGCCCAGCCGGACCGAAAAGGGGCCCAAAAACAGGGGGCTGAAACCACGAAAAAAACCCCAACTCACCAGCCCTTTAAAAAAAAAAAAAAAAAAAAAAAAAAAAAAAAACTTTCACCATTCGTTAAATGCCCTTTCGTCCAAAAACGCCCCAGAAACTTTTTTAAAAAATCTTTCTGCCGTAAATTTAATTAAGTTTAAAAAATGTTAATCTCTCCCCCCAAAACTAAAAAGGATCACGTCAGGGGGGGCCATCCCCTGAACAGGCCCTCCTGGACATCCGCCTTTAAAATTTTTGTGTCTCACTTGGGCCCAAGGAAAGTCCCAACACTCAAAAAGAACATTTTTCATGGTGGGGTGGCCATGACAGGGGAATGCACCCACGGAGCTTCTTCATCTTAAAAAGGGTAAGCGGGGAAAAAATTAAGAAGGCCGGTGTGCACCCGGCACAAAAACCGTTTCCCCTCTTTACGACCTTCTGACGGGGAATGGGAGGAAGCCCTTTTAAGGTTTGGAGGGACCCTAAAAGAGTTTGTTAGTCGTCTCTGTGTTCCAATCCTCCTGCCAGAGGTCTCTAAACATAATCTTTAAATTTTTGGGGTTTTCACGTTGAGCGGGGGGGATAAAAATGTTGGCCAGTTTCCCCTCTTGTGGGTTTTTGGGTTTAAACGATCAACCTTTTCTTTCCCCCCCCCCGATCCCAAACCATGCCCCAAAACCCCAAGCAAGAGTAAGGGTTTTTTAACCCCCGGTCCCCCTTTCCCAAGTTGCAAAAAATTTCCCAAAAAAAAAAAAAATTTCTGGTTTCCCAAAAGGGGTTGCGGCCAATTTATAGCCCCCCCAAAGCAAAAAAGGGGAATCCCGACAGAACCAAAAAGTCCCTCTTCGAAGATTGTGTTTATTTTTTCCCAAGCCAAAACCAGGGGCAGAAAGTTCAGAAAAATTAAACGGGAAGCATCTAAATTGAATGTTTAAAAACAGTATCTGAAAGGGAACCCCCCCGGGGCGGGAAGGTCCCCACGGGGCCCCAATTCCAAATTTTCCCAGCCCTTGGGGAACCCCCATTAAAAAAACTTTTTGAAAAGGAAAGGGAAATTTTGGAACAGGCTCAGCATAAAAACCCCCTTGTACCCCAGAGAGCTGGTAGCCCTCTTTGCGAAAAGCTGAAAGATCAAAAACGAATTTTGGCGTGAAAAAGGGCCCAGGGAGGTTGATCCCGGAAAACTTAGAAAAATCCGACACAACTCCTAGGTTAGCCCTGAAATTCCGACTTGAGGTGCTTTCCAAGCCCCAAAAGGCGGAATTTTTTCGGGGGGTTTTAAAAATTTGACTTTGGGAAAGGGAAAGGGAAACAAAGACCCCAGTCATAGGAAAGGATTTTTCTTTTTCTGAGAAAAATCGGAAAATAATAATTCAAAGACGTTTAGCCTGGGGTTTGGGAACAATGAAGGGGCACCCCCGCCTCTGAAATCCCAAGGCTTTTACCCGGGGGTGGTGGGGGAACGCCCAAAAGAAAAGGGACGAACCCCTTGGGATGGTGGTGGAAGGGTCCAAAGTTTGAGGAAAGAGGGTTTTTTGCAGGGGCCTAAAACGCAAACCCCGTAGTCCATTTTGGGAAAAGGACCAGGGTTTCGGGTAGAGGGGCCCCCAAAGTTTTTTTATCACCCCCCCGTGGTGTGCGCAAAACGGGACCCCGCAGAATATTCGGGTTTTTTTGGGCAAGAATTATGGGGGTTTTTAAAGGGGGCTGAGAAAGTTGAGTTTTTTGGTCAAAAAAAAAACTCCCGGGAAATTTGGGCCTTCCCTTTTTACAACTGGAATGGTGACTTGTCTAAAACAAATTTTTCAGGCCCACAAAGAAAAATCGACAAAAATTTGTGGAAATAAATTGACGATTTTGGTACGGGAAAGGTTTAAACCCCCTTTTTCCTGGGCCCCCCCACTTTTTGGATTTTTTTGACGAAAATTTTTGGAGCGCCCCGGTTCCCCCTGGGGGAAAAGCTCCAACTGCAACGCGCAAAGTCATCAACAAACAAGAGGTTTTCGGGGGCCCCCCGGGGTTTACCGTTTGGGGCCAATTTTCATTTTTTTTAAATTGCTAAAAAGGGGGCTGGAGAAAGGATGCCCCCCTGAGGAACCCCCCAACTCCTCCCCCATGGATGTCAAAAGAGTGTGGTGCCAACCCCGCCACCTGGGGAAATTTCGAATTTGGCTAAAAAGGGTTTTAAAAGAACAGAGGCAGGGGACCCCCCAAAACCAAGTCTGTGCCAGGGCCCCCAGGACTTCCCCGCTTTCTTAAAAAAGGGGGGGTAGGGGGTCGGGGCCCTTTTTGAGGTCAAAAAAAGATAGCGATCCACGGTGGCCGCTTTTAACCAAAGGGATTGCGGATGGGGGGTTTCCAGACGGATTAGATGGTAAAACCCTCGGTGGGGAACTTTTGGAAAACCCCCACTGGTTTTTACCGGGCCAAAAAAAACCCGGTTTTCCCCGCTTCCACATCAGACGGGAGTTGCCCCTCTTTTTTACAAGCTTACAGAGGCAGGGGGTCAGAGCGGGGGTTTTTGGGGGATAGTTGGAAGGGTTGGGTAAGGTTTTTTCCCCCCCGGCTTTGGAATGGGAATGATCAGGGGTTTCCCCCAAAGGGGGCGGGAAAAAAAAACCCGTGGGGCCAGAAATGGTTTTTAGACTTGGGGGAAGGGGGTCTGAAGACAGCTTTCCCCGGAAAAAAAGTTTTCACCCCCCCCGATGATGAAAGTCCTTTTCCGACCCGGGGGGAGAAAACAGTGCAGGTTTGTAAGGGTTTTGGTTCAAAAACCCATTGAAAAAGGAAGATTTTTAGGTTTCAGAGGTTTGTCTGATGTGAAATTTTATGAGGAAAATTTTTCTCTTAACCCCCTTTTGTTTCCCTTAAAAAAAAACCCGCAGATTTTATTTGAAAAAGAGGAGTTTCCCGTTGGATGGTGGAGGCCCCAAAAGATTGGGAACCGCTTGTTTGTAGTGATCAGAAACATCAGCCAAGGGTTTTTAAATGATGAATGGAGGGGTTTGGGGTTCTTTTCCCCTTTTTTTTTCTAAAAAAAAGTTCCAAATTTTTTTTTGGAAGTTTAGATTCAGCCGGAGCCAAATTTTTTTTCCAAGGGGCCCACGGGTTTAAATGATTTTTAAGGGGGTCCCCGATTTCTCCCCACGGGTTTTTTTATGGGCCAGCGTTGGGGAAACCCGAAGGTGTTTTGGTATACCGAAAGCTTGGGGCCTGTTTTTCGAACCCTTTTTTTAAAATTTGGGTTTGGCCCGCTTAATTGAAACCGGGTGTTTTTTTGGCCCTTTTAAATTTTCCGGGGACCCGGAAACAACTTTAGCACACTTTAACAAGGTGGTTTGTCCCCCCGAATTTTTGCTTGGGGCTGGACTCTGAAAAAAAAAACAGTGTCCCCGGAATTTTTTTGAAATAGTGGTTGCCAAAAAGTCCCCAGTTTGCCCTTTTTTTTAAATTTAGATGTTGAGAACAGAGGCGGTTTTAGTTAAAAAAGGGGTGTAAAAAAAAACAAGGGGAAAAGGTCACTTCCGGGCAGATCGCATGGACAGACCAAATCTTAAATCCAGGACCCCCCGCGGGGGTCACCCCAAAACCCAAAAATCTAAGCCCGAAAAGTTTAACCTGTGGGGAGTGGAGAAAAAGTTTAGAAAACCCCTTTGTTCAGACAACAAAAAATCCAAATTTGAAAGGCATCCCCCCAATTAGCAAACCCTGGATGAAGTTCTGGCACTACCCCCCAAAAAGGGTTTTGACCGTTTAAAGTCAAAACCCCCCAACAGCAAAAAAGGTCGAGGAAGTTCTTCAATTTAACTGACAAGGGTCCTGACCCACCCAAACCCCGGGAAAAGAAGGTGAGAGATAAAGGGGAAAAGATTTTCCAGTCTTTTGGAAGGGGCTCTCGCAGCTTTTCCGGGAAGGGGGGGTAGACAGAGTGACCCGGACTAAAAACCAAAAAAGTTTTTTGTAGGAGAAGGGGAACCCCCGCCCACCCTCCCAACGTGGATGGTTTTTGGGAGGTTTTGAAAGGGAAAATTAAAGGGCCCCCAAAAATTAAAAGGGGTTTTTGGCTTTGAAATTTTAGGTTTTTCCCGAAAAGCCCGACGGGGGGTTTTTGGGGGATTGACAAAAAGAAGCCGCCGTCCTCAAAGGGTTTGGGAATTTTAAACCAAAGGTTTTTCCAAAGGAATATTGTAAATTCCATGGTGCAGAGGCGAAAAGGAGAGAAATAGGTCATCCTCTCCCCTTTAAACCGGGCCGTTCTAATGGAGGAATTTTAGTTAATTTTTTCTGGAAATGTGGTGGTCCCTTTTTTCCTGTGGGAACCTTGCCCCCCAGGTGACAAAGGTGGAAATTTGGGGATGGTGGGGGTCTGAAATTTGGGGGGATGGTGGAGGTTTTCTTTTCTCATCTCCACCTTTTCCCACTGGGTTGAACTCCCCTTTCCGGGGGGCACCGGGCATGGCCGGGGTTTGAGGTGGGGGTGCTTTTTGGTTTTTTTTTTTTAAATTTCCCCGCAGCAGATGTTGTAGACTGCTGGGGAAATCTTAGGGGGGGCAATTTTTTTCCCCCCCCAGGGGGCATCCCCTGTGGGTTGGGAGGTGGGGGGACCCCCCTTCCCCCCAGGGCTGACAGTTCTTTCCCGCAGTGTCTTTGAAAAGAAAAAATTCCCAGTCCCGGCAGCAGACGACCGAGTGGAAATTTTCTTTAAAAGGGGGCCGAAGCATACAAGAAAGCTGGGGGGGCGGGTTTACTGCCCACAAACCCGTTTTCGGGCCTCAAAAAAGGGATCTTCCTTTTTTTGTTTTAACCCTTTTTATTGTGGGTTCTTGAATCCAAAGAGGGGCGTTTTTTTTTTTAAAAGGAGGGGTGGTCGCCACCGCAAATTAGCCCCCAAAGGGCCCGGGTCTTTTGCACGGCCCAAAACATGGGTTGCCTTCAGCAAACACCGCACCAAAACCCCTGCCCCGAAACAAACGGTCATGCATGGCCCAAAACCCTTTTTTTGGGATCGAAACACCTTAACGGGGAAAGGGGACATAAAAGTGAAACCTTAAAATTTAGGTAAACCGACTTTGATGACCCCGGGGGCACACAGGGTTTTCAGAACGGGCAGAAAAGGGGGGGTTTTTTGGTGGGTTTCCCAAACTTTTCCCCCCCTCCCCGAAAAACCCTTTTTTTACCGTCCCCCCCTGCGCCCCCCTTCCCCTCCCCACAAACCTTTTGGGGCGGGGGGCCCCGTTTCCCTCTTGATTTCTGCCTCTGAGAACCCCCCGATAGATCCCGCAAACGAATAAAAACCTTTTGGGCAAATTTTAAAATGTTTATTAGGAGCCCCCCCTGATTCCCCCCCTGTCCCCTATCTTTGTTGCCCCTCAAAAAGCTGTTAATTGCTTTTTTAAAATCGACATTGAAAATTTGAATTTAGCCCCCTTTTTCCCCTTTAACCTTTAAAAGATGGGGTCACCTGCTAGACCTTGAAAAGCCCTTTTGGATGGCAAAAAAAGGGGTCAAGAAAGAAAAGGGGGTTTTTCCCCGCTTTTTCCGGGCCCTTTCCCTCACGGCCCGGAAGCCCAAAAAACCCGTTTCCCTTTGTACCTCAAATATCAGGGTCGCTGGGTTTTTTGAACGTCCCCTGAAAAAAAGGGGGTGCCCCCGCCTTCCTCCTTTTCCTTTTGGGGGGGGGGTATTTTTTTTAAAAAACCCCCTGTTTTAATTTTTTAAAATTTTTTCCCAAACCCCCCCTTTCCCTTTCCCCCCCACCTTGGGGTCCAACCCAAGGGGGGCCCCCCAAAATCACTGTCTTGACCCCTTCCAGCTTCAGGAGGGGATAAAAAAACAGACCCAAAAAAAAACCCAAACCCTTCCCCCCCCCTGATCTTTGCCCAACTCCCGGGAACAGAGAGTGGGCACACAGGGGTTTTTTGGGGGCCGGGGAAAAGCCTTTTTTACCCAGCCCCAAGAAGGGGAGCCCATTGAAAAGGGGAAAAAAAAACCCGGGCCAAAGTGTACTCCCTGCTAGGAGAGGTTTCCCAGCCCCAAAATGATGGGTTGAGAGCGTGGCCCTTTTCAATCCCAGGTTTCATTCCCCCCCCCGAAAAAGGAGGTCGCACCGAAAGGGGCCAACCCCGGCGGGTCTTAAGGAACCACAGGGGGAAAAAAGGGGTGGGGGAAAAAAAGAAAATTGAAGGGGGGGACGAGAAAAAAAAGATCCGTTTAAAAAAGGCAAAAAGACCGAATAAAAAAGGTGGGTTAAATATTTTTTCTGGGCCCTCCCCCTCTTTAACCAACCCCTTTTTTTACTTTGGGGCCCCCACCCGGGGGATCAATTTTCCCACCAAAGTAAGGCTTGGCCAGTCAGGCCCAAATTGGCAATTCAAAGGCCCAGCAGTGGTTCACCAACCCAACCATCCAAACTAGTTTTTGGAAAGCCCCCCCTCAGCAAAGCCCAAAAGATCACCGGGCCCACGCAAAACCCTCCGAAAACCCGGAAGGGTTTCAACCCCCGGAGGGAAGTAAACCCGGTTTTTTAAAAAAAAAGATAGTGAAGTATAAAAAACATTTCGAATCGTTTGCACCATATTATGTGTACCAGTCTGGTTGAATGTAGGGATGAACGCATTTTAGCTTGAAACTGAGCAGCAATGCAATGATTCGTCTCAATCAAAAAATTATCATTGTGTCTGGCATGATTTTTTTCTTAATTGTGTGTGGTTTGTGTCATATTTGAAAAAAAGATTTTTGACCTGAGGAAAAATAAACATGACTTGTTCTATGTTGCTTGCGCCTTGACAAATCATAGCCATTACTTACAGACAGCAGAACGCTTTATTCTGAAGATTCTGGTTCTTTTCAGCATGCTTTCTCAGTCGACTCATTTAAACAAAAATACACGACGTGAGAGTGTTCAGCAAACGCTCCCCATGTAATTAAGAATACACTATGATTTATTCCCAAGACAACTTTGGAACTGCCTTTATTATTTGTGGATCATAATTAATACAACAGATTTAGACAGATGCTGATTAGACCTATTAGCACTCGATGGTTCATGAGTGTTTCATCTAAGGAACGTGAGGCGTGGACAATTTTTGTTTGAAGGAAAGCAGTCTCTGATTGTTCTCAAAAAAGTACATCATTGCATTGCTTCCTCTCCTCCTTCGTATCCTTCAGCCATCAGAGAAAAGCGGCAAATGAGCACACAGTGGGTGCTATCTTTTTAGCTTGCGAAGAACACAAAATTGTATTTCGTTTATTGACTTTTTTGGGGCATTTGTAGCTCAGTGCCAAACGTAGCTTTTTACAAATCTAATTGATTGGCTTTTTTTTTTTTTTTTTTTTTTTTTTTTTTTTTAGTTTTGTATTGTGAGATGTATGTTCCCTGATGGAAACGAAACTATTTTACTATATTTATTGATCTGTTCGTCTGTTTCATTCGTGTATTTGTGATCCATAAACCTTTGATTCTGTTTCATTCGTGTATTTGTGATCCATAAACCTTTGATTCTGTTTCATTCGTGTATTTGTGATCCATAAACCTTTGATTCTGTTTCATTCGTGTATTTGTGATCCATAAACCTTTGATTCTGTTTCATTGTGTATTTGTGATCCATAAACCTTTGATTCTGTTTCATTCGTGTATTTGTGATCCATAAACCTTTGATTCTGTTTCATTCGTGTATTTGTGATCCATAAACCTTTGATTCTGTTTCATTCGTGTATTTGTGATCCATAAACCTTTGATTCTGTTTCATTCGTGTATTTGTGATCCATAAACCTTTGATTCTGTTTCATTCGTGTATTTGTGATCCATAACCTTTGATTCTGTTTCATTCGTGTATTTGTGATCCATAAACCTTTGATTTCTGTATGCTACTCTTTTCAGAGTTATTTCTTTCGGTGAAACTAAATGCCGGCAATGCATGCAATGAAAAGTCTGTAACTTCTTGCCATCGATTTTGTCCTCTTAAACGTGTTCATCCTATATAGGTCAGAGAGAGAGAGAGAAGAGAGAGAGAGAGAGAGAAGGAGAGAGAGAGAGAGAGAGAGAGATTTTAATCTCCGACGTTTGAAGCCATACAAAGTGATTCCTTCCAAAGGAGATGGACAGTGTCCACTTCTGACGCTGTACGATGGCTAAAATGTTTCCTAAAACGACTCTGAAGGCGGAGAACAAAAGCAGCGTAATCTGAACTTGGTGCATTAAGGAAAGGATAAAGATTCTAGACAGGACATTACAGAGGCAGACAAAAAGACCAAGACACAGTGCTTTTCAACTCACTGTCAGGGTTATCATCATGTACATTTCTTGCGCTTCATCTCAACAAATCCCTTTCTCTCGTACCATTCATTCAGATGAAGAGAGAGAGAAAGGGGTTGAGGGACGGATGTGTTATGGGCGGGGGAGTATGGGTGGGGAGAGGGGGTGTTGGGGCTAAGGGGTAGTGGAGGGGACAGAGGTCAATAGTTTTGTCAGCATGGGAAAGGAAGTAGTTAACGTAGCAGAGATGAAACTGACATTGGAAAACAGCTGGATATAAAACAACAGAAAGAAAAGAAGTGAAAACATGTGATCCATGAAAAATAAAATAAGATGAGAAAAATGCAGAGTTTTACAAATGTCAGCACATATCGGAGTGTGTGCAAAAGATAAGCTTGTGCATCCCCTCCCCTTACACACACACACACACACACACACACACACACACACACACACACACACACACACACACATGCCACACACACACACACACACACACACACACACACACACACACACACACACACACACACACACACACACCACACACACACACACGCACGCACAATCACCAGCGCAAGTAGACACTTGACAGGCCAAAGAGAGGTAAAAACAGTCCAATGCTGGAGATGAGAAAGTATGGACATGCTAAGAAGTCAAAAGCTGCGGTCTGACTGCAGAAAAAGTAAAAGTGAAATGTCCAGACAGCTGAGACCTTGAGCAGAGGACACGTGCTGGCACTGAGGTTTGAGTCTGACACAGGGAGTGTTGACATCCCCTGCGTCACTAAGAGGACACAACTGGGAGTGGACAGAGAGATAAATCATGACAGGATAAGGACCTCTTTTTAATCAATAATAATAATAATGAATACTTATATAGCGCCTATTCTCGGCTAGAGACCAAGCTCTAAGCGCTTTACAATCAACACTCGTTTACACAACGGGCTGCCTACCCGGGTAGTGCCGACTTTAAGAGCTGCCAGCCGGCGCTTCATTCAGTCGTTTCCCGTGCCATCCAGTCAATATCGTTCAATATCGTTCACTCAGTTTCCTTACTTCCTTCATTCTTTCCATTTCTGAAGCAGGGTGCATGCTATGTGTAACGTGTCATCCATACCAACGGCCGAACTGGCCTACTCTTCCGAAAGTTGGTGATGAGATTTTACGTGTGTGCAAGATGTTATGCGTGCGTTCACACACGGAACCTCGGTTTACAGTCTCATTCGAAGGACTGTATGGGAAAAGGAGTTAAGGCCAATGTTAACTCCGAGGGGAAAATCCCCCTGTACCGAAACAGCCCTGCGGAGATTCGAACCCGCAATCCCAGGATCACGATTCCGGCGCCCTACCAACTGAGCTATTCCGGCTCCCAAGAGAGTAATTAAGTAATACCATCGACAACGTTTTTAATATTTTGTCTACTCAAATGAATTTCTGCCACGCCCATCTAGGCCTTTCTCTACCAGTCTGTATTTAACCATCTATTCATGTGTGAGTCTGGCTCACTGCTGAGGGAGACTGTTTGCCAAACATCAGGGCTCATACATCCAGCTGAGCACGGATACAGGAATCAAGGCTTCTGGCTGGAACAGAGATTGATCCAGGGTAAGATTACCAAAGGCCAGCAAGCAAGATGAAAGGGAACACTTAAGCACACACATACAGGCATACAGAGAGACAGACAGAGAGACAGACACACACACACACACACACACACACACACACACACACACACACACACACACACACACACACACCAGTGTGTGTGTGTGTGTGTGTGTGTGTGTGTGTGTGTGTGTGTGTGTGTGTGTGTGTGTGTGTGTGAGAGAGAGGAGAGAGAGAGAGAGAGACAGAGAGACAGAGAGAGACACAGAGAGAGAGAGAGAGAGAGAGAGAGAGAGAGAGAGAGAGAGAGAGAGAGAGAAAGAGACAGACAGAAAGACAGACATGGTGGTGGTGGTACAGAAAAAAATGAAACAGAGACAGTGAATGAAAGATACTGAGAGAGAGAGAGAGAGAGAGAGAGAGAGAGAGAGAGAGAGAGAGAGAGAGAGAGAGAGAGAGAGAGAGAGAGAACAGACGGACGGACAGACTGACAGACAGACAGACAGACAAACAGACAGACAGACAGACAGACATTAAGCAGGAGGGGGGGGGGGGGGGTGCGTTAGACATGTGAATAGAGGAATCAATTAAGTTTGGACGGTGATAGAAGAACATGCGGTAGGTTGGGGACCGAATGAAGGAAATGGAGACAGTGTATAAGAGAGAGAGAGAGAGAGAGAGAGAGAGAGAGAGAGAGAGAGAGAGAGAGAGAGAGAGAGAAGAGAGAGAGAGAGAGGGAGAGAGAGAAGATGCATGTGTGTCGAAGTGGGGGTAGATATGCGAGCAGAGGAACTAATTCAGTGTGGACGGAGGTAGAAGAAAACGTCTTAGAGCACCAGTCCCAATCTCTCATCTGCACAGACACAGTGCATTCATCACACTGCCGTTAGCAGCAGCACAGTGGCGCTGCCAGCAGTGAGAGCAGAAATAAGAACACGATGATGGAACACTGGTGAGAAAAAGAAAAAGCTTTGCTCATTACTGACAGTTCCTTACCCATTAATCTTTATTAGCACCCAGCAAGAAAGACTGTTGAAATAATCCATCTCTGAAGGGAACCATCCACTGTTGAACCACGCACATATTCCACAGCATCTTTTTTTGTCTCTGCCTCTCCTCCCAGCCCCCTCCTCCAGCCCCTTTGCCACGCCTTCTACTCATCCTCTCACAGAAGCAAAACATGTAGCTTTCTGTCTCCTTCCTCCCCACCCCCGTGGATTTACTTCCCTGCTGGTGACGCAAAAGGTGTGCCAATTAAAGCGTCGGGCACGTGCGCAACGGCATGTAAGGCCCGTTACTCTGCGGCACGTCCCTGGCTGACAGAACAACTTGATTGGCCAAGACATGTATGGATGAGCTTCTTCTGACATGTAACGTTTTGCTGGGAGGGGGTGTGCGGTGGGGAGGGGCTAGGATGGAGAGAGAGAGAGAGAGAGAGAGAGAGAGAGAGAGAGAGAGAGAGAGAGAGAGAGAGAGAGGGAGAGAGAGAGGAGAGAGGAGAGAGGGGGAGAGAGAGAGAGGGGAGGGAGAGAGAGAGGAGAGAGAGGAGAGGAGAGGAGAGAGGGAGAGAGAGGAGAGGGAGAGGAGAGGGAGAGAGAGAGAGAGAGGAGGGGGGAGAGAGAGAGAGAGGAGAGGGAGAGGGAGAGAGAGGAGAGGGAGAGGGGAGAGAGAAGAGAGAGAGGGAAGAGAGAGAGAGAGAGAGAGAGAGAGAGGAGAGAGAGAGAGAGAGAGAGAGGGAGAGAGAGAGAGAGAGAGAGAGGGAGAAGAGAGAGGGAGAGAGAGAGAGAGAGAGAGAGAGAGAGAGAGAGAGTAGAGAGAGAGGAGAGAGAGGGAGAGAGAAAGAGAGAGAGAGGGTCGGCATTCGGAAGGTGCAGGAGGTGATTGAGGGAGGTGGAGTGAGCTATGAGCAAGTTTTTTTTTTTCCCGGTGTTTTCTTCATTGCATTCATGCTTAGGGGAGCAGAGAATGCAGGGAACGTGGAGCGAGGACTGAGTTAAAAAACAGTTTTCTCGTTCAGAGCAATGGCTTGAAAACGAGTAGATTGGTAGCTGGCTAGCTTAGTTTAGTCGTACAGCTGTGGCCTTTTCAGGGCTGTCCACTCGACAAGCCCCATCCTGAAACAAACAAACAAACGAACATTGTATGGACACACACGTCAATTGAGGATATGGGAACTAAACTACTGACATCTATAGGGGGCGCATGAGACAAAGCTGTGAGAGCGCTATCCACTTGGCTTAATTTGTCACTCCCATTTTAAAGGTTAAAAAAGAAACTTTTGAATAGATGACGAAGTTTGACCGGTCAAACTGAGCCGTATTTTTCAAATGTTTTACTTGAATACAGGGGTTTCATTTGAAAAGTTCAATTCTGAAAAAGAGTAACATTTGGACTATATTTACACGACCTAAAAAATCAGCTATGCAGCGATGATCATCAACCCAGTCAGAATGTTTTTAATGACTGGGAAAATTGCTTAAAACATGTCACTAGTGTAGCTATTATACGCATATTTTGTGAGTCAAAAATGTGAGAAAACATAATTGCTATATTAGCAAGTAGCACAAATGGACAGCTGGCTCCTGCTTTTTCAGTCAAACCCAGCTAATTTTCAGATTTAGGGGGGAAAAACAATTTATAAAGGTAACATTATAAAAAAGAAAGGCACAAAAGATCTCTAGAAAGAAAAGATGAACAGGTTGCAAACGTACGGGACAGACAGTGGACGACAGTGAAGAAACAAAGAAGTGTTATGGAATTGTGCGAAAACACCTGCAAGTGCATGTATGTGTTTGTGAGTGTGTGTGGGCATGTGATTTTGGTGTTCCCGTACTTAACCAGGGTAAATCCTTGGAGGTGGGTTTAGTCACACCTAGTCTGAATCAGTAGACACGCCAGTTCACTAGGAATGTCAGTGTGTACAACTCTGAACTTACAAACTGTAGGTTGTCAACTTACTAACTGTAGGTTGTCAACTTACTAACTGTAGGTTGTCAACTTACTAACTGAAGGTTGTCAACTTAGGAACTGAAGGTTGTGAAGATTGTGGATGTCATGCGTGGTGGGGTGCTCCCTTCTCTTATATATGACAATCAGGAAGGGCTAGGTTCTAAACAACATAAAGTCCATCAAAGGTGGAGCAGTGGTAATGTTAATTAAATATTACTTTGCACTCTATTTTCTGTACTTATCATATTGGGGCTTAATCATGGTCAGTTTAGTGGTGTTTCTCTATACAGTGACAAACTTTGAACAGGTGTACCTGCTGACTCAAATCGGGTGTAACTAAATCAACCCCAAAGAATTTTAAATGGTCCGGTACGTGAACACCAAAATGCATGCATGCACACATCTACAAATACACACATGCACATACATGTGTATACACACAATTCTGTACATTTTTTT
>CM031613.1:70478349-70480849 GCA_018398815.1 Conus ventricosus
ATTGGCAGTGTGGTCTGTGGTGACTCAAGTGGCTCTGGCCGAAATGTTCAGAGATGGCTAAGCACGCGCGCATGCACGCGCGCGCACACACACACACCACACACACACACACACACACACACACACACACACACACACACACACACACACAGTTAGTAATATGCGGTTTTGCAAAGGTTAAGATGACAGCCTTTGATTTTATGAATCTAAGGTATCTGCGATTGTAAAATAATGATCATTCTTATCAACATCATTTCTAAAACTCTCCTTCAGTGCATATACTTTGATAGTCACATTACACAGCACTTACCCCATAACTATCCAACAGTTCAAACTTCTTATGCGTATACTCAATTAATTAAACGATGTCCTAATCTGCACACTTTTTGGTGTATGGTCAGTGTTAAAACATAACTTACACAAACCCTGTAGTTAAGCAGTCTGTTGCGAAATATGTCACCACCAGGAATCAACTCATCATTGACACTTGCGTCACGTGACCCCGGCTACTGCGACCCTGATGTAATGTAAGAGTGCAAGTGAAAGTGCGTTTCTAGATAATGGGAACGAAAGAGGTGGGTGCCTGAGAGGTGGAGGGGGGGGGGGGGTAGATAGGGTGGGTAGATGTATAAGTGGGTGGCGCTCTGATATCAACCTTCTGCACTGTTATGATCACCTTCCACCACCATCCTATTACCTCCTCCCCTTTCCACCCTTCCCCTTCCCACCCACCTCCTCCCCTCCCTGCTCTCAGATCGTGGTGACCTGAAGAAGGCAGACAGTTGGCGTGTCTCTCCCCGCATGCATCCTCCTGAGTTCCATACACCGCTGCTTCCTCCTCTCCACTCCCTCCGCTCCCCCCCCCCCCCCCCCCCGCCCTTACTCTCCCCACTTCGCCCCCTCCTTTCCTGTCACTTTAACCCACCCCCCCCTCATCATCCCATCGGCCCTGACGGTTATGGCGGTATACACGTTACAGGCATTTTAGAGATGGCTTCGGAGCGTCTGCTGTGTCCCATTCCTTTACACGGATCATTTTTTTTAACATTTTGTGATTCAGCCATTCCATGTTGGCTGGTAAATGTCCCGATTGTTCTGATAATCCAGGCACGGGTAAAGCTGTTTACATTACATTCTTTTGGATGTCTGGTTTGCTAATGATGCCAACCATCTTGTTTGTTGCCATGGTAGTGAATAAATGAACAAAGAAAGGGGAAAGATCCGGCAGTGAGTGTCCTGAGGACCAGTTGAGGTAGGACTCTGTATAGTGAAAAACCAGAAGGTTCTCTGGGGAGTAGGCTCCCGGCAACTCAACGCCGATGTCTTACTTTGCATTGCTGGCGCTGAACATGCTTTGGAAATGCAGATGAAAGACAAAGAAAGAAAAACGAGACTAGGGCGTGATTTTCCCTTTTGTTTCTCCTGAGATTTAGTGAACACCTTCCAAGATAGATGGACTGATATCCTTGACGTAATTTCTATGTTAATTTGTTCATTAAAACGGATTTCTATGTTAATTTGTTCATTAAAACGGATTTCTATGTTAATGTGTTCATTAAAACGGATTTCTATGTTAATGTGTTCATTAAAACGGATTTCTATGTTAATTTTTTCATCAAAACGGACAAAAATGGAAGACAGCGTCAGGCATTCCAAGTGTGTGATTTGGGATTAGTTCTTGGTCGGACACATCGGGATCTAGGTGACACTAGATCAGCTAGCTGATCCTAAATGAGCCACCTCCCCTCATGTATTCTCTTTTTTTCATTCTAAGGTAGGCAAAAAGTGTTTGTTTCTTCTCTTTGCGCTTTGAATAAACATTAGAATGAACACCTCTAATTTCTGTAATATTTTCTTCTTCATAGATAGCCCCCATGGGGGACTACTAAACAGAAATGTGTGCAAAAGCCAGCATTTTCCAGTCATCTCTTTTTTGATGAGTCGGTATTTGTCGGGTGTCAATCGACCAATTTTCTGACATTTTCTGGGACTGCTTAGGAGGAGCTCAAGGTCTGGCACCCACGTCCAGGCAGAGTAAAACACTGGTTGTCTTCAGGGCGGCGCTATGCAGGCACCTATGTTTTGCTTCTTGTTCAGGAGACAGGGCATCCAAGAAACACCCAGCAACCAATGGAAACCTGATGTTCCCAGAAGGTGTCCACATTCATTGTTTTCTTTTATAGCCTCCCTTTATACTTCATAATGTTTGTTCGGTCTCCAAGGACTTCTGGCATTTTGTTTTTCAAAACCCTGTGTGTGTCTGTGCGTGTGTGTGTGTGTGTGTGTGTGTGTGTGTGTGTGTGTGTGTGGCGTGCGTGCGTGCGTGCGTGCGTGCGTGCGTGCGTGCGTGCGTGCGTGGGTGCGCGCGCGTGTGTCTGTATGTGTGCGTGTGTGTGTATGCGTGCGTGCATGCGTGCGTGCGTGCGTGCGTGCGTGCGTGCGTATGTGCGTGCGTGTGTGTGTGTGTGTGTGTGTGTGTGTGTGTGCGAGCGTGCGTGCG
>CM031613.1:70483349-70503349 GCA_018398815.1 Conus ventricosus
TCGGTGTTCTTATATCTACACCTAAGAACTTTTTAAGACCATATGTGTGCACCTTTTCTATTTCTAAAGCCGCCTTATCCAAAGCCCATATTTCAGCACCATACTGTACTATAGGCTGAACTTGGGCATCAAATAGCTTAAAAAACAGTTCAGGTGAATTATTCTCAAGTTTATACAATGTTCTCTGAATTGTTATTAATGCTCGTTTAGCTTTACTTACCAATTCATCACATGCTGTATAGAAACTAAGTTTGGTTGAAAAGCACATACCTAGATACTTATAACTGTTAACAACTTTCAATTCTGTTGTACCATATATCCATTTTTCCCTTGAAGCTAAGTAACCACCTTTCCTGAAAATTATAATATTACCTTTATTCATATTCACCGTCAATTCCAGATAACTGGATGCTGTATATAAACTATTCAACTGAGTTTGTAGTCCAACCACTGTTTCTGACATCAAAATAATATCATCTGCAAATAATAAAATAAACAACTCAGAGAAATCAGGCGAAAATGTCGTTCCATGCCTTCCATTTTCAATTATTTCTAAAGCAAGTTCGTTAATAAACAAAGAAAACAAAACTGGACTGCACACATCACCTTGTTTTACCCCTCTTGAACAAGTAATAAAATCTGTCAAATCTGCATTATTTCTTATTCTTGCTTTAACATTGTCATACATACTTCTTATACAGGCATACATTTTCCCCCTTATTCCATTTTTAACAAGTATTGGCCACAGTAGTTTTCTTGATATGGAATCGAAAGCTTTTTCAAAATCTATGAAAGCAACATACAACTTTCTATTGTTCACTAACTGCTTTTGAACGGACGCCATAAGTGTGAAAATATGATCTATTGTTGAATAATTCTGTTTAAATCCAGCCTGATACTCACCAGTGATATTATTTTCTTCAATCCATTTTTGCAGTCTTACGTTAACTATTGAACTGTAAAGTTTACTGCTCACATTGCTCAGTGATATGCCCTGTAATTATTCGGGTCATCTACGTCTCCCTTTTTATGTAATGTACAAATTATGGATTCTGTCCATTTTTCAGGATATACACCTTTATCAAACAGAGCATTAAACAACCTAACCAAAAACATAACAACATGATCATTAGAAAACTTTAAAAATTCACCTATTATACCATCTGGACCCGCTGCTTTTGAATTCTTTAATTTCCCCAATGCACCAATAACCTCTTCTTTCGTAATTGGCCGATTAAACCATCTCTCTTCATTGTCTTCAACTGAATAGTCATACTCCTCTTCTAAGTTTGTATTGTCAACCTGCTTGTCAAGAATATTTTTAAAATGCAAAAACCAGTCATCGGTACTAATATTATTGTATATACCACGTCGTTTGGGAACGATTTTGTGCACTGCTTCCCAAAACTTGTATTGATTACCTACAGAAGACACCAGATCATTAAGTTGCAAATTTCTATATTCCTTTTCTTTTCTTTCCAAGAGATTTTTGTATTCTCTTCGAGCTTTACAATACTCGGTCCTGTCATTATCTTTTAACGTTCTACAAACCTTCGAAAGTAACATTCTCACATTTTTTCTTTCAATCTTACATTCTTCATCAAACCATTTATTTCTCTTTTTGTCTGATCTCTCATCAAAATAAATCTTTTCTTTCATACAACCAGCGTGTTGCAAAATACAATCATTAAATAATTCCAGAGCTCCATCTATGTCTGCATCAATCATTTGAGCTGCACAACTCAAAGTGTCTTGAAAATCCTGATGACTCATGGCTTCAATGAATTGTTCAGCACAGTCAACTTTCCATCTATACCTCTCAATGAAACATGTTTCCTTTGATCTACAGTTTAACAATGCAGATGTATTCTTATTCTGTGTTTTAATACATAATTCTACAGGGAGATGATCAGATTCTATCCTTTCCACCACATGAATTTCACAAGATGAATGCAAAACAGAGAAAAAGTCATCACATGCCAAAAAGTAATCATTCACACTACTGCCAGTATCAGAAATGTAAGTAAAATGACCATCCTTGTCTCCATCACAAACAACATTCAGCATACATATTCCCAATGAATTACAAAGGTTTAAAAGCTTCCTGCCATATGAATTTATTACTTTATCTTGCGAATTTCGAATCATTCCTTCGTTGATTTCATCATCTACAGCAGTGTTGCCAAAACTACCATTAATCCTTGGAAATGTATCTCCTGTTCTACTGTTTAAGTCTCCACACACCAAAATATACATATTATCACTTAGTACGGTATCAGTAAGAATATCTTCAAGTAATTCCACATCACTATCTATACTACTAGCGTTATAATATGGAGAATGCTCTGGCGGGATATAACAACAAATAAAAAGAATATCTTTATCAGTACCAAACAATGATTTGTTTATAGAAAAACAAAGGAAATTCCCGCGTTCAACTATTCTTTCCGTTACATAATTAACAACTTCGTTTTTAATGAGACAAAGAACCCCCCCAGAACGTCTCCCTGTTTAGACAGCTTAACTGCTGGTTTACAGTATGCTGTGTAATTCGGAAATGCTAGTGGATCAAAGCTATCAACGAATGTCTCTACTAAACAAATAAAGTCAAAAGATGAAAGATAGGAAGTGAAAGAATTGTCATTCAATTTGGACAAAATACCAGATATGTTCCAATGCAAAAAAAGAATATTCTTGTTCATATTCACATGCACATTCTTTGGGCCATTCTTTTTATTGTTAACATTTTTTTCAAAAACACTTTCAATACGGCCCCCTAATGAATGTGACCCATTTTCTTCAAACCCCACTGATTTCTGCGGCGCGCTAACAGGTTCGCCAACGACGGAAAGCACATGTTTTGCACGATCTGTTTTGACACAAACTCGACCGGTGTAACTTGTTCAGTGATCCCCTGTGTAAATTCTGCAACGTTGAAATCATAATCACAAGAGGCTAAATTTCTTTTGAACACATTCGGCCGGCCTAATCCCTGTTTTGTCTGAACAAGATTTCCATTAGCACCGAGGTAAAATTTGTGGGGGGCGCATGCGCGGATGTTACAGAGAAAGGGCCTACATTCAGAGCTCCGCAGATTAATTCGAATTACGGTTGCCCATTCAACTGTTTAAGTTTAACATTCTGCGCACACGTTGATGACGATACCAGTCAAGCCATGCCAGTAGCTCCACTCACCTTTAGAGCGGTATGTGGGAGTTTTACCGCTGTGTTTATCCACTTCATGTACCTGAGGGCAAAACGGAAGAAGGCCATGTTTTTGCTGACCTTGAGAGTTCGGCAGAGGTCAACCGGTGTCGTCGTGGGAGTGTTGCTGACACTTCTGTTCTGGGGGGACCTTTTACACCGGTGTGGTGACGTGGAAAAGAACCCCGGACCACTTCAAGGCAAGGAAACCCGACAGTCACGACTGACCTCTGCTGGGAAGATGAACAGCAAGGACAACGTGGATTCCCCTGGACGCCAATCTACAGACGGAAAAGCTGACCACACTGTCAATGAGGTGATGGACACTTTGTTAAAAATGAACCATGACTTAAATACAAAGTTCGACGTAATGCAAGGTGACATCAATGAATTGAAAGAGGAATTTAAAAGTCTGAAATACAAAATGGCGACACTCGAAGAGGAGGTTTTGACGTTAAACCAAGCAAAGAAAGCCCTGGAAAGTGAAAATGAAATGTTGAAAGCTAGATGTGAAAATCTTGAGCGCAGAACTGATGAACTTGAAGATAGGTCGAAACGAAACAACCTCATATTCCATGGAATACCTCGTAAAGACAATGAAACGTGGAAGGATTGTGAAGACAGTGTCCGGGAACTGATTGTGGACCAACTGGAACTGACAGGAGAGTGTCAATTCGATCGTGTGCACCGTGTATCCTCCAAGAAGGACTCTCCGATTGTGGCTAGGTGTACATTTTTCAAAGACAAAGAAGACATTCTGAGAGCTAAAGGCACATCTATTTTCGTCGGAGAGGACTTCAGTAGAAGAGTCAGAGACATTAGGAAAAAACTTGGTCCTTATTTAAAAGAGGCAAGAGAGGCTGGGAAAAGAGCCAGTATGGTCTTTGACCACCTTATTATTGAGAGAGAGAGAGAGAGAGAGAGAGAGAGAGAGAGAGAGAGAGAGAGAGAGAGAAAGAGAGAGAGGTGTGCTGCGGTACAATTTATTCCATGTGAAACCAAAGGCTGACTGTTGAATGTTCATATAAATGATAATCACGAGTAAAATGACAGATGTTCAACACACACACACACACACACACACACACACACACACACACACACACACACACACACGCACGCACACACGCACGCACGCACGCACACCACACACACACGCACGCACGCACGCACGCACGCACGCACGCACGCACGCACCACACACACACACACACACACACACACACACACACACACACACACACACACACACCAAAAAGAGAAAAGAAAGGAAACAAGGGTGGTAAAAAGTAAAGAGCCAGCAGTTCCATAACAGACGTCCAAGCAAAGAAAAGAGCAGTGTGGCCAATTCTGAGCAAGTCAACAGGCTGCTACAGGTTTCTGATCTGATGAAAGCGTGTGTGGATGAGCAGAGGTCTTTCAGTTTTTCGGTTCTCTGGGTGTGGAAATTTCAGTCGCTGCTCATATCCGAGCTAGGGAAGGAAAGACAATCCATTCCCCGCTTCTTCTTTTCCTGTTTTCTTGTCTGTTGAAATGGACACACCGCCCGTGTTCCCTCAGTACCAGTGGCAGCGCTCTCATGCCACTCAGTGTGTTTATTGGCCGCTTCCAGCCTTGCTGATCTCTGGGGACCTACTGGGGCTGTCTGACGCCATTCCTCCCAACCTCATCTCACACAGCGACAACAACTTTCATCCTGCTCCAATGCTCGGTTCATCTCTTCAGAAGTCCAAACAACATCGACATTCCAGAAACGCAAACCTTCGCAGAGTGGTACTGATCCTGGATTAGGCCTTTGATCATAATCCGTACAACAAATCTTCACCAGAAATGTCTTGAGCCCGTCTTTGAGACACACTTCATTTGTCACCATGTTTTGTCAAGATCGGTACGGTCGTTTCTGCTTAATCCTGTTGACAGACAAACAAATGCTAACAGACAGGACAAATGCTAACAGACAGGCCAGTGCTAACGGACAAACAAATGCCAACAGCCAGATAAATGCTAATACACAGACAAATGATAGCAGACAGAAAAAAAACCGAACAGGCAGATAATTGTTAACAGACAGACAAACGAGCAGAAGTGGATGAATACATAACCTCGTGGGCAGAGGTCAAAGCACGGTCACCCAAAACGTTGGTCAGAACATGGGAGCAGTACTGTCCAGGTCATGTGCATGAGGTGGGGGACAGTCAGGCCGCTGGTCAGGGTTCCCTGGTGGACATGGCCAGTCAGGCTGTAACTCCCACTGCAGGGACAGAATAGGTCGGGTGGGGGTGGGGGAGGGGGTGGAAACCACGCCTCTCCAGTCTTCCTTTGGTGACACTGGTCAGATCTTCTGTCTGTTATTCCAGTATGGATCCAAATACCGTGGAGGATAGGTGACGACCACTGGGATGGGAATGGGAGGGATAGGATTTCAGGAAAACGCCAGAGCTATTGGCACTAATGGTCACAGGTAGCTCCATTCATCAACTCTTATCCACCACAACAGACACTACGTGTCTTCATTAATTCAGATCCTGTTACTGTTCTGTGCTCTCTCTCTCTCTCTGTATCTGTCTCTGTCTCTCTGTCTCTGTCTCTGTCTCTGTCTCTCTCTCTCTCTCTCGCTCTCTCTCTCTCTCTCCCCCCCCCCTCCCCCTCTGTCTCTCTAATGTTATTGTCTGTTTTGATACAACGTTTAGGAAGCACTTCATTAGTTTAATTTGAGAGCATTGTTATCCATATATTTTGTGTGTGTACATTTGTCATCCACCATGCGTACGAAAGCTGTTGGTATTCATGGTAGTTTATAGCAATACTACGTTCTTCTCTTCTTCATCTTCGCTTTGATAGGGTGTGTGTGTGTGTGTGTGTGTGTGTGTGTGTGTGTGTGTGTGTGTGTGTGTGTGTGTGTGTGTGTGTGTGTGTGTTGTGTGTGTATGTGTGTGTGTGTGTGTGTGTGTGTGTGTGTGTGTGTGTGTTGTGTGTGTGTGTGTGTGTTGTGTGTGTGTGTGTGTTGTGTGTGTGTGTGTGTGTGTGTGTGTGTGTGTGTGTGTGTGTGTGTGTGTGTGTGTGTGTGTGTGTTGTGTGTGTGTGTGTGTGTGTGTGTGTGTGTGTGTGTGTGTGTGTGTGTGTGTGTCTCCTAGTGGCCCTACAAGAAAAAAGAAACATATCGGCCTAACCGTAGTTTACACTGGAGCCAGGGACATAACTGACAGTAAACTTTAGGAAACAAAGACCAAATAGGCCTATAAAGAAACACTTTGAACACATCAACAATGAACCCAACCATAGCGTGGCTGATGTTCTCACTCAAATAAAAGAAAAATAAAACCACCTTTTAACTATTCAAACACCCGCCAAGCCTAAGAGCAGGAAATGTTTTCATGCACGCAAATGCTGACCTTTTCTGTTCGCCTGTTGTCCATTGCTGGTGCAGAATAGCCCGTGCGGGATCGGTATGAATTTCGATGAGTGAATTTGGCCTCTGCATTGCTGACATATACAACTGTGGTGTAACCATGGAGAGGGTGAGTGAGGTCATCATCTGGAAAGACAATCCCCGGCATCTAGAAATATTCATCAGTCTAAATTCATCAATTTGCACCAATGTGTGGTAACTGTTTTGTGTGAAAACTATACTGTTATCTCTGAGAACTGTGGTGTTTCTGCCACTGTGTCCGGCCGCTTTGATCCCGGATTAATGTCCAGCAGTCACCGTCCGCTGGGCCGCCAGATCGGACAGAATCACCAGCATGTTTTATTGATGAAAGTCTCCATGGAAATTTCGTTTAGCCATGTGACAGCGGGCCGAGGATGTAGCCAGAAAAGAGACTGACAGTGACATGACCCCTTAAAGAGCGACGGCAGGTGAACCCCTAGAAACAGCATCACTAAGACCTGCCGCCTGTGATGTTGTGTGGCGGCTTCATCATTGCCCTTTGCGCTCTCTTGATGGTCAGTGCTCACTGTACTGGTTGAAGTTGGAACTGTTTAGACACACGACAGACGTTTCGTGGTTTGTCTTGAGAGTCTGTCAAACACCAGCATGTGTTAAAAGTTGTTCTTTATAGTTGTACTGTATCCTGAAGGCTGCTGTCAGTGATGTCCCTGGCTCCAGTGTGATCGACAGTGAGGACGGTGCTTCTTCTTCTTCTTGTAGGACCACGATGAGACACGTGCATGCACACTGCCATCCATTCCAGCACAGAATGGAAAAAAGAGTAGAACGTAGTTTTGGCACTAAACTATCATGAATAACAACAGCTTTTGTACTCATGGTGGATGGCAAATGTATACACAAGAAAATGTACGGATAACAACGCCCTGGAATGAAAATTATGAAGTGGCTCCAAAATGTTGCATGAAAACAGACAGTGACATGAAAACGAAGAGAGAGAGAGAGAGAGAGAGAGAGAGAGAGAGAGAGAGAGAAAGAGAGAGAGAGAGAGAGAGAGAGAGAGAGAGAGAGAGAGAGACAGACAGACAGACAGACAGACAGACAGACAGACAGACAGACAGAGAGAGAGAGAGAGAGAGAGAGAGAGAGAGAAGAGAGAGAGAGAGAGAGAGAGAGAGAGAGAGAGAGAGAGAGAGAGAGAGAGAGAGAGAGCATAGAACAGTAAGAGGATCTGAATTAATGAAGACACAGTCATAGTGTCTGTCGTGGTGGATCAGAGTTGATGAATGGAGCTACCCGTGACCATTAGCGCCAATAGTTCTGGCCTTTTCCTGAAATCCTATCTCTCCCATTTTCATCCCAGTGGCCGTCACCTATCCTCCACGGTATTTGGATCCATACTGGAACAACAGAACGATCTGACCAGTGTCACTAAAGGAAGACTGGAGAGGCGTGGTTTCCATCCTCATCAGACCTGTTATATCCCTGACTGGCCATGTCCACCAGGGAAAACCCTGACCAGTGGCCTGACTGTCCGCCACCTCATAACACATGACTTGGACAGTACTGTTCCATGTTTTGACCAACGTTTTGGGTGACCGTGCTTTGACCTGTGCCAACGAGGTTATGTATTCATCCGCTCCTGCTCGTTTGTCTGTCTGTTAACAATTATCCGCCGGTTAGGGTTTGTCTGTCTGCAATCATTCTATATGCTTGCATTTGGCTGTCTGTTGGCCCTGGCCTGTCTGTTAATATTTGTCTGTCTGTTAACATGTGTCTGTCTGTCAACAGGATTGCGCAGAGACGATTGTACCGATCTTGACAAAACTTGGTGACAAATGACAATTGGACCGATCTTGACAAAACTTGGTGACAAATGACGATTGTACCGATCTTGACAAAACTTGGTGACAAATGACGATTGTACCGATCTTGACAAAACTTGGTGACAAATGACGATTGTACCGATCTTGACAAAACTTGGTGACAAATGACGATTGGACCGATCTTGACAAAACTTGGTGACAAATGACGATTGGACCGATCTTGACAAAACTTGGTGACAAATGACGATTGTACCGATCTTGACAAAACTTGGGGACAAATGACGATTGTACCGATCTTGACAAAACTTGGTGACAAATGACGATTGTACCGATCTTGACAAAACTTGGTGACAAATGGCGTGAGGCTCAATGATGGGCCCATGACATTTCTGGTGAACATCCGTATTACGCATCATGATCGAAGGGCGGATCCAGGATCTGTGACACCCTGCGGATGTCTGCGCTCTCCCGTATGTTGATGTTCCTTGGACCTGTGATGGGACACGCCTAGGCAGTGCGGCAGGACCAAACCTGTTGTCACTGTGTGTGATGGATTTGGGAGGAATGGGATCATTCAGCCCTGGTTAGGTCCCTGAAAGCATCAGGGTTTAATTTGCGGACAATGACCTCTGAGTAACATCAGAGTACTGCCGCCGATACTGAGGGAACACAGGCGGTGTGTTAAGTTGTTGCTTTTTTAAATACAGAAGAGGGAGTGGATTGTCTTTCCTTCCGTAGTTCTGTCGTTACTTTCAATTGAGATGTCAACACTCAAAGAATTGAAAATGGTTGGACCTCTGCTCATCCGCACACGCTTCCAACAGATCACAAAACTGTCGTCGCCTGTTGACTTTCTTACCATTTCACTGTCAAGGAGTTTGGCCACACTGTTCTCTCCTTTGTTTTGAAGTCTGTCGTGGAGCTGTTGGCTCTGTGGTTTTACCACCCTTGTTTTCTCTATCTCTTTTCGGGGTGTGTGTGTGTGTGTGTGTGTGTGTGTGTGTGTGTGTGTGTGTGTGTGTGTGTGTGTGTGTGTGTGTGTGTGTGTGTGTGTGTGTGTGTGTGTGTGTGTGTGTGTGTGTGTGTGTGTGTTGTGTTGTGTTGTGTGTGTGTGTGTGAGTGTTGTGTTGTTGTGTGTGTGTGTGTGTGTGTGTGTGTGTGTGTGTGTGTGTGTGTGTGTGTGTGTGTGTGTGTGAAATGGAAGGTGCATGTGTGTAAGTGCGTGGATCGTTTAACTCGCATTTCAAAAAGGCCTGTCTCTAAAAAACGATCACACCTGACCGACATGTGTTCATTTGCCATTGTCCGCCAATATCATATCTTTAGCGATTATGCATTTGCGTATGTACTTGTTCAATTATGCTGATTATTAATAATTGTAGTATGCAAATGTCGATACAATCCACGTTCACCCTGCGTACTCAGATAAACAGAAATTCCAAAAGTAAGTGTAAAAAGTATAGTTTACATTAGCGCCACTACACATATCACCATAATTTACTTCCCTGCAAACTAAAGACTTTTCAGACGCCATCTAAGCCTTGATAGAGACTCACACTTTCTATGACTGACAGATGAGGCGTCTCAGAGTGCTGGGGCAGCGTGTCAAAACGCCCTGAACCCGGGAGGAGTTTTGTTTCAGACGCACCTGGAATCCTCAGGCAGCACTGTACTGAAGACCTCAGAGGTTGAGGTGGAATGGAGACGTGTACCCCGTCCTTCCAAATCTGGGCAGCTGCACCGCTAAATCGCTAATGTCAGGGTTTTGTGGTCAACTCACTTACCTCCCGGAAGCCAGTGCAAATCCCAGAGAACAGGAGAGATGAGTTCACTCCTCTTGATATTCGCGTCACAGCTCGCGCTGCTGTCTTTCTATCTTCACTCCAGACGTTTCGGTTCCAGCTCTGGCCACCCAGCAGTGGCTAGAGACAGATGCTGCTGCGGTCCAGCCTGGATGAGATTGACAGCTGTAGCCATGGAGTTTGCAGGATGAGATTGACAGCTGTAGCCATGGAGTTTGCAGGATGAGATTGACAGCTGTAGCCATGGAGTTTGCAGGATGAGATTGACAGCTGTGGCCATGGAGTTTGCAGGATGAGATTGACAGCTGTGGCCATGGAGTTTGCAGGATGAGATTGACAGCTGTGGCCATGGAGTTTGCAGGATGAGATTGACAGCTGTGGCCATGGAGTTTGCAGGATGAGATTGACAGCTGTGGCCATGGAGTTTGCAGGATGAGATTGACAGCTGTGGCCATGGAGTTTGCAGGATGAGATTGACAGCTGTGGCCATGGAGTTTGCAGGATGAGATTGACAGCTGTGGCCATGGAGTTTGCAGGATGAGATTGACAGCTGTGGCCATGGAGTTTGCAGGATGAGATTGACAGCTGTGGCCATGGAGTTTGCAGGATGAGATTGACAGCTGTGGCCATGGAGTTTGCAGGATGAGATTGACAGCTGTGGCCATGGAGTTTGCAGGATGAGATTGACAGCTGTGGCCATGGAGTTTGCAGGATGAGATTGACAGCTGTGGCCATGGAGTTTGCAGGATGAGATTGACAGCTGTGGCCATGGAGTTTGCAGCCTGCCGTGTAAGGAGAGGAAGGGGGCCGTTGAGGGTATGAATTGCGTGTCTGCACAGATTGCAATTAGCCATTTAGAATTTCTAGAATTAAAACTGATAGATCTACCTTGTTATTCAGCATCAGACTGCCATTCAAAGTATAACACGAGATCGGTGTGTATATCCCTCAGCGCTATCTGGAGGCATTTGCATCGATCTTGTTTTCTGGCTTGTCTTTTAGCGTCTTCTGGAGTCGTAAGACAATATTGATGAAGATGATACCAGAAGACGACAGACAAGATTGATGAAGATGACACCAGAAGACGACAGACAAGATTGATGAAGATGACACCAGAAGACGACAGACAAGATTGATGAAGATGACACCAGAAGACGACAGACAATATTGATGAAGATGACACCAGAAGACGACAGACAAGATTGATGAAGATGACACCAGAAGACGACAGACAATATTGATGAAGATGATACCAGAAGACGACAGACAAGATTGATGAAGATGACACCAGAAGACCACAGATGTCAAGATTGATGAAGATTACACCAGAAGACCACAGACGACAAGATTGATGAAGATCACATCAGAAGACAACAGACGACACGATTGATGATGATGGGACCAAAAGACGACAGACAAGATTGATGAAGATGACACCAGAAGACCACAGATGTCAAGATTGATGAAGATGACACCAGAAGACCACAGATGACAAGATTGATGAAGATGACACCAGAAGACGACAGACAAGATTGATGAAGATGATACCAGAAGACGACAGACAAGATTGATGAAGATGACACCAGAAGACGACAGACAAGATTGATGAAGATGACACCAGAAGACGACAGACAAGATTGATGAAGATGGGACCAGAAGACGACAGACAAGATTGATGAAGATGACACCAGAAGACCACAGATGTCAAGATTGATGAAGATGACACCAGAAGACCACAGATGTCAAGATTGATGAAGATGACACCAGAAGACGACAGACAAGATTGATGAAGATGATACCAGAAGACGACAGATGACAAGATTGATGAAGATGACACCAGAAGACCACAGACAAGATCGATGAAGATGACACCAGAAGACGACAGATGACAAGATTGATGAAGATGATACCAGAAGACGACAGACAAGATTCATGAAGATGACACCAGAAGACCACAGACAAGATTGATAAAGATGACACCAGAAGACCACAGACAAAATTGATGAAGATGACACCAGAAGACCACAGACGACAGGATTGATGAAGATGACACCAGAAGACCACCAACGACAAGATTGATGAAGATGAGACCAATGGACGGCAAAATTCTGTTGTCTGTCGTCTTCTCTGTTATCTTCGTCAATCTTGTCGTCTGTCGTCTTCTCTGTTATCTTCATCAACCTTGTCATCTGTCGTCTTCTGATGTCCTGTTCATCAATCTCGTCGTCTGACGTCTTCTAGAGTTCCCTACATTGATTGCATTTTCCTTTTCCAGGGTTTAATTGCAGACTTTCAGCCAACAGAAAGCAGGTGATGGCGTGCTCTTCATGTCAGTGCCAGGGGAAAATGATGGGGCCAACGTCCCGCCAAGTGCTGTGTAGAAAGGGGAAGGAGGGAGGGCAGGTGAGAACAAGGCGCAGAGATCGCTCGGGAAGACAAAAACAGACTGGCAGGGCAGAACGGGAACGTAAGGAGGAGGAGAGAGCCATGGGCCTATCAGACAGCGGTGCAAACATCATCATGCTGGTAAGCACACTTGTCGACATCACAGGCTCTGAATGGGGTGTGAGGTTAACACCACACACATCTTCTTTGTGATTTTACCTCACCATCTCCCCTCCCCCCCCCCCCCCAACTCCATCAGCACACAACCCGGTGACCCCTCTCTTTCTTTCTATATTCTCCCTGCCTCTCTTTCTCGGTGGGTGGTGTTAGAGGAAAGAGCCTACTCTCACAACATCAAAGCCAGTGAGATGCAGGCCTTTGCGTTCAAGGTCCTATTCATTATTATGACAATAAATAATGTAGATACGTGCTTCTATGTTTATCTTAGCTGTGAAAATATAAAACTGTGTAATTTTATTTTAAATCTTTATTTCCGAGTTTAGAAAAAAAAAATTAACTGGTATCACTGCTAGCAATTAAATGTAAAATCCAGTTCGTATGTCGTGACTACTCAGATGTAATTTTGTATATAAAAGACAAAAAAACAAAACACAACCCAACAACTAAACTACTTGTTGATTTCAGACTATCCTGGTAAATAAAACTTGGAGTATCTCGAGCGCTCGATTTCGAATGAGTTCAGAACACTTACGAAAGAACTTTTATGCACGAACAAATAAAACATTCGATACTTGTACATGACAAAACGCGTGTAAATTTAAAAGACAGTGCACCGAGTAAGACATACACTCAAGCCACAAGGACAAACAGCTGGCTACATGCTTTCTACAGAACGTTTACAAATAAAGGAAGGAAACATTCGAGAAGCATACATAACAAAAAGAGGCATGCTAATGAAAAAAGGTAGCACACTCATTGACAAGTACACTCTTATTGGCTAACATCTAAACACGAACGCACGCAGGAGCACGCTTACGCGCGCGCGCACACACACACACACACACACACACACACACACACACACACACACACACACACACACACACACACACACACACACACACACACACACACACACACACACACACACACACACACACACACGCACGCACGCACGCACGCACGCACGCACGCACGCACGCACGCACACACACACAATTTCTCTCTCTCTCTCTCTCTCTCTCTCTCACACACACAAACACACACACACACAACACACACACTCAGAGAGAGAGAGAGAGAGAGAGAGAGAGAGAGAGAGAGAGAGAGAGAGAGAGAGAGAGAGAGAGAGAGAGAGAGAGAGAGAGAGGAACAAATGTTAACTGCAGGAATAAGGACTAATGCTAGTGGCAAGAGACACGATGGGTCCTAAGTGCTGCCTTGGGTGTTGACAGGGGGCGGACAGAAGAGGGAGTTTGTTCCAGATGACAGAGCCATTAGAAGAACAGGAAAGGTGCCCTTGGAGTTTGGCGACCGGCAGAAAGGAACAATACGACCTGTTGTCACGGGAGCACCGGAGGGGAAAAGTTAGACTATAAATCTGAAAAAAGATCTAGAAGACAGGAGCACAACCAGAAGTAGAGGAAAGGCAAATAGAGTTAATATTGTGCACAGGATTGTGTTAATTTTTTGTTGTTGTAAATTTGCTAATTTCGTATTTAAGAGATACAGACAACAACAATACATGTTAGTTTGGAGGGATATGTGATAACGATCTCGATTTTACGCCCTAGAAACAGACGCATAGTACACTTAATCATTTTTTTCTCTCCAAATTTTGTCTATGTTATATAGACGGATTCCAGCTGAAAAGTAAATTGCAATAGTCTATGTGTCAATGTGTGACATTAAATATGGATATAAACTTGCTGTGTAATTGAATGCGCCATTGATCCCGTCAACATTGCGTATTACCCACAGACTTGTCAGTTCATGGAAGATCTTTTGTTTAGGGGACGTTTCCTGGCAAATTGTGTGAGCCTTGTGTCTGTTGTTTTGCGCTAGGCAAATGTGGCACGAGTCGCTTTTCGTTCGAAATGATGGGCGAACTCATCTTCCTTCTTTCCTGTTTATTTTGTTTATTTGCCTGAGCCTGGGTGTTGATTTCTGTTACCCTCATCATACCGAAGTTCCCTCTGTGTGTGTGTGTGTGTGTGTGTGTGTGTGTGTGTGTGTGTGTGTGTGTGTGTGTGTGTGCGTGCTGCGTGCGTGCGTGCGTGCGTGGTGGTGTGTGGTGTGTGTGTGTGGTGTGTGGGTGTGTGTGTGTGTGTGTGTGTGTGTGTGTGTGTGTGTGTGTGTGTGGTGTGGTGTGTGTGTGTGTGTGTGTGTGTGTGTGTGTGTGGTGGTGGTTGTGTGTGTGTGTGTGTGTGTGTGTGTGTGTGTGTGTGTGTGTGTGTGTGTGTGTGTGTGTGTGTGTGTGTGTGTGTGTGTGTGTGTGTGTGTGTGTGTGGTGTGTGTGGTGTGTGTGTGTGTGTGTGTGTGTGTGTGTGTGTGTGTGTGGTGTGTGTGTGTGTGTGTGTGTGTGGTGTGTGTGTGTGTGTGTGTGTGTGTGTGTGTGTAAATCTTTCCTACAAATCTATGAATTTTAGCGACGGAGAATCATTTGCCTGCAAATATTTTTCATCACGACTTATTTGTTTTGCATATCATTATCCAGTCAATGGTTGAAGATGGCATCTATTAAGGAGTGTACAATTCTTGGCTTCACAAACGGTAGAGCTGACCTCGGAAACCGCTGGTACATTTTGATTTCTTCGCCATCTATCTTCCTTTTTGCATGCTGCAAAATACCCTTATACATTAATCACATTTAAGTTACTATCATTCATTTAAGTATTCGATGCCCTTCTCCTATTCCACCATGTGCTTACACTGGCTTGGTAGGTCACTGGATGTGAGTTTTTTCTCCCCATAGTGGTGAGATTGTCACGCAGTTACAGGTAGCACAGCAACGAATGATTTATCTCGTCACAGAATTACACGTGATTTATTTCGCCACACAGTTACACGTGATTTATCTCGTCACACAGCAACGAATGATTTATCTCGTCACAGAATTACACGTGATTTTTCTCGTCACACAGTTACACGTGATTTATCTCGTCACACAGTTACACGTGATTCATTTCGCCACACAGTTACACGTGATTTATTTCGCCACACAGTTACACGTGATTTATCTCGTCACACAGTTACAGGTGATTTATCTTGTCACACAGTTACAGGTGATTTATCTCGTCACACAGTTACAGGTGATTTATCTTGTCACACAGTTACACGTGATTTATCTTGTCACACAGTTACACGTGATTTATCTTGTCACACAGTTACAGGTGATTTATCTCGTCACACAGTTACAGGTGATTTATCTCGTCACACAGTTACAGGTGATTTATTTCGTCACACAGTTACAGGTGATTTATCTCGTCACACAATGACAGGTATAACATCTCGTCACAATTACAGGTGGCATATTTCCGTTTGATGCAAAGATTGGACAAAAAACTAAAACAAACAAACAAACACACACAAAAAACGTCGGAGTCTCGTCGAGCAGATTCACTACGAAATCGAAAATTGACTCTGGATATGTGTACTAATCTTATGCGCGCGCGCCTGTGCGCGCCTGTGCGTGCGTGCGTGCGTGCGTGCGTGCGTGCGTGTGTGTGTGTGTGTGTGTGTGTGTGTGTGTGTGTGTGTGTGTGTGTGTGTGTGTGTGTGTGTGTGTGGTGTGTGTGTGTGTGTGTGTGTGTGTGTGTTGTGGTGTATTTCAGCACATCGTGCATGTTTAATTTCAGAAACACCACACCATTTCCTTTTATATCATTTTGACTCTCCATGGCATTTCACGTCAAAGGTATCCATGGGAACAGGACAGGGCTGCGTCACCAGCTGAAGGCGTGTTGCCGGCCACACCGACCACTGAATTCCCAATGATCTCCCGACACAAAGAATCGGCCATCACAATCATAGATGTAGAGATAGATGAAGATGTTTTTCATGGCGTCGTGAGCGATGAGCCATAAGAAATCGTTATTTCTATCCCGAACTCCCAGACATCAGACTTACACTGAAGATGGTCAGATTATAGGAACCCAGACAAAGTACAAATCCAGAAGCGAACTCCGCAGTCTGTGGCAATTCGGAGAAGTTTGATCACAAAGAACTCCGCCTCTATATCACATCTACTGATACCGTTTCCCGAGGCAATGCTCCCCTCAGAGCCTAGAAAATGGCAGTTTTGTTATCTTGCATCTATTGCCAAAGAAAGTCTGAGCAGTTTAGTTGTCTTGTACCTATTGTTTTTTTTTATTTTTTATTTTATTGTTCTTTATCTTCCCCAGTAAGAGTCTGGCGAGCAGAAGAAAGTCACTGCTGATCCAATCCGTTCTTGTCCATAGCCAGAGATAGGTGATCTCCTACAGGCAAACCCAGACAGACGTCATCCACACACAGAGAGAGAGAGAGAGAGAGAGAGAGAGAGAGAGAGAGAGAGAGAGAGAGAGAGAGAGAGAGAGAGAGAGAGAGAGCTGAGCACTTGACTGGTGCTGTGATGGATGGAAGTGGTAGAGTCCCTCCCTGCTGAGAGGCGTTTGAGAGTAAATCACACACACACACACACACACACACACACACACACACACACACACACACACACACACACACACACACACACACACACACACACACACACACACACACACACACACACACACACACAGAGAGAGAGAGAGAGAGAGAGAGAGAGAGAGAGAGAGAGAGAGAGAGAGAGAGAGAGAGAGAGAGAGGAGAGAGAGAGAGACACAGAGAGAGGTCGCACGGTGGCGACTTACTCTTCACAAGAAATGGGCCCGACTTGTATACACAGAAACATGTTCTGACAAGAAAAGTCAACGTTTTGATGTAGGTATCACCACAGAGCTGTCTGTTGTTGTTATCACCACAGAGTTGTCTATTGTTATCACCACAGAGCTGTCTGTTGTTATCACCACAGAGCTGTCTGTTGTTGTTATTACCACAGAGCTGTTTGTTGTTTTGTTATCACCACAGTGTTGTCTGTTGTTATCACCACAGAGCTGTCTGTTGTTGTTATCACCACAGAGCTGTCTGTTGTTGTTATCACCACAGAGCTGTCTGTTGTTGTTATTACCACAGAGCTGTTTGTTGTTTTGTTATCACCACAGAGTTGTCTGTTGTTATCACCACAGAGCTGTCTGTTGTTATCACCACAGAGCTGTCTGTTGTTGTTATTACCACAGAGCTGTTTGTTGTTTTGTTATCACCACAGTGTTGTCTGTTGTTATCACCACAGAGCTGTCTGTTGTTGTTATCACCACAGAGCTGTCTGTTGTTGTTATCACCACAGAGCTGTCTGTTGTTGTTATTACCACAGAGCTGTTTGTTGTTTTGTTATCACCACAGTGTTGTCTGTTGTTATCACCACAGAGCTGTCTGTTGTTTGTTATCACCACAGAGTTGTCTGTTGTTGTTATTACTTCGAGCTGTCTGTTGTTTTGTTATCACCACAGAGCTGTCTGTTGTTGTTATTACCATAGAGCTGTCTGTTGTTGTTATCACCACAGAGCTGTTTGTTGTTTTGTTATCACCACAATGTTATCTGTTGTTGTTATCACCACAGTGTTGTCTGTTGTTGTTATCACCACAGTGTTGTCTGTTGTTGTTATAACCACAGCGTTGTCTGTTGTTGTTAAACCACAGTGTTGTCTGTTGTTGTTATTACCTTAGAGCTGTTTGTTGTTGTTGTTATCACCACATGAGAGCTCTCTGTTGTTGTTATCACCACAGAACTGTCTGTTGTTGTTATCACCACAGCGCTGTCTGTTGTTCAGTTATCACCACAGAGCTGTCTGTTGTTGTTATTACCATAGAGCTGTCTGTTGTTGTTATCACCACAGAGCTGTTTGTTGTTTTGTTATCACTACAGTGTTGTCTGTTGTTGTTATTACCACAGAGCTGTTTGTTGTTGTTATCACCACAATAGCTGTCTGTCGTTGTTATCACCACAATGTTATCTGTTGTTGTTATCACCACAGAACTGTCTGTTGTTGTTATCACCACAGCGCTGTCTGTTGTTCAGTTATCACCACAGAGCTGTCTGTTGTTGTTGTTGCCACAGAGCTGTCTGTTGTTGTTATCACCACAGAGCTGTCGGTTGTTTTGTTATCACCACAGAGCTCTCTGTTGTTTTGTTATCCACGCAGAACTGTCTGTTGTGTTGATATCAACACAGAACTGTTTGTTGCTTTGTTATCACCACAGAGCTGTCTGTTGTTTTGTTATCACCACAGAGCTGTCTGTTTTGTTATCACCACAGAGCTGTCTGTTTTGTTATCACCACAGAGCTGTCTGTTGTTTTGTTATCACCACAGAGCTGTCTGTTTTGTTATCACCACAGAGCTGTCTTGCCTGCACAGCGAAAACGACGTGAGTTCTAGTCATCCCGGTTACCAACCTAATCCTAAGTAACTTGCTCCGCTGGCCTTAGCGCAGCTTGCAGACTAAAGAACAAAATGACCAAGTACTGAACTATCGTGTTTATCGTTTCCATGTTGTACTGGCCAACACTGAAAGCTTAACTAACGTGTACATTTTTCATCATGTTTCCGTCAGCACACATCGATGCTTACCCACTAACACAGAATCTTTATTTTAGTACGTATTCATTCTGACAATGACTGATCCACTGGCAGACAATATACTTGTTCCTGGAGAAAGTCAGGGGAAGAGAACGCCTGTCTTTCAATCGAAGAGAAAATGGCTTTTTGTCTGTTTCCAGTCATGCACACAGACCTTGCGAGCCAAATAATAATAATAATAATAATAAGGAACATTTAGTGCGCTTAATCTTAAACAAAAGCCCTAAGCGCTTACAGCAATAAGCCCTAACACACACACACACACACACACACACACACACACACACACACACACACACACACACACACACACACACACACACACACACACACACACACACACACACACACACACGCACACAAACACACACACACACGCACACACCCCCACACACCAGCGAAGGAGCAGAAAAATTATGTTTTGAAGAGAGTTGTTTTGAGGGAGGACTTGAAAGAAGAAAGACTGTTTGAGTTTCGGAGTGCAGAAGGGAGATTGTTCCAGCAGGAAGGAGCCTGAAAAGTAAAAGAACGTTCACCAAGTGTTCTGGCCCGAAAACGAGGGATCTGCATAATGCGAGTGTCAGAGGAAGAGCGAAGCTGTCTGGAAGGAGTATAGGTCGACAGAAGTTTAGAGAGGTAAGATGGAGCGAGGCCATCCAATGCCTTGTAACAGAGCAAAGAAAGTTTGTACTTGATGCGTTTTTCAACAGGAAGCCAG
>CM031613.1:70508349-70510849 GCA_018398815.1 Conus ventricosus
GTTATGGTATTACTGGACCAACAGTGCAGATATGGTATTACTGAACAGTGCAGATGTCAGTATTACTGGACCAACAGTGCAGATGTCGGTATTACTGGACCAACAGTGCAGTTATGGTATTACTGGACCAACAGTGCAGATATGGTATTACTGAACAGTGCAGATGTCAGTATTACTGGACCAACAGCGCAGATGTGGGTATTACTGAACCAACAGTGCAGATGTCAGTATTACTGGACCAACAGTGCAGATATGGTATTACTGGACCAACAGTGCAGATGTGGTATTACTGGACCAACAGTGCAGATGTGGGTATTACTGGACCAACAGTGCAGATGTGGGTATTACTGAACCAACAGGGCAGATGTGGGTATTACTGAACCAACAGTGCAGATGTGGGTATTACTGACCCGACAGTGCAGATGTGGGTATTACTGAACCAACAGTGCAGATGTGGGTATTACTGAACCAACAGTGCAGATGTGGTATTACTGGACCAACAGTGCAGATATGGTATTACTGGACCAACAGTGCAGATGTGGGTATTACTGAACCAACAGTGCAGATGTGGTATTACTGAACCAGCAGTGCAGATGTGGGTATCACTGAACCAACAGTGCAGATGTGGGTATTACTGGACCAACAGTGCAGATGTGGGTATTACTGAACGAACAGTGCAGATGTGGGTATTACTGAACCAACAGTGCAGATGTGGGTATTACTGGACCAACAGTGCAGATGTGGGTATTACTGGACCAACAGTGCAGATGCCAGCATTACCTCCCCTGACCTACGTCTGAAAACCACAGTCTGTCTGGCACTTAAAGACGGTCTCAAGGCGACCCAAGTTCCAACTTGGGGGCGTGCGGAGGGACAGGGAGGGGGGGGGGAGGGGGAGGGGAGCATTTTGCTGTCATGTTCCCTTTTCTCCCCTTTTCATGAGATTCTCTTCAAACCCAGCGAAGATGAACGTGAAGGAATAGGTTTGTGCAGCGCTATTCGTGGCGCTAGCTCCGAAGGGGAATATCCTCTAAATTGCATCCATGAAAATAACACAGCGCTGACAGCGAGTGACAGATAAAAGAGATATAGCATCAGATAGTGAGTGAGAGAGTAGCAATAAAGTTGTGTGTGTGTGTGTGTGTGTGTGTGTGTGTGTGTGTGTGGTGTGTGTGTGTGCGTGCGTGCGTGCGTGCGTGCGTGCATGCGTGCGTGCATGCGTGCATGCGTGCGTGCGTGCGTGCGTGTGTGTGTGTGTGTGTGTGTGTGTGTGTGTGTGTGTGTGTGTGTGTGTGTGTGTGTGTGTGTGTGTGTGTGTGTGTAAGTGTGTGTGTGTGTGTGTGTTTATGTGCAGGTAAAAGAAAATAGCATCCGATAGTGAGTGAGAGAGTAGCAAGAAAGTGTGTGTGTGGGGCGCGCCCGGTGTGAGCACGCGCGCGCGCGCGCGTGTGTGTGTATGTGCACACACGTGCATGTGTGTGTGTGTGGTGTGTGTGTGTGTGTGTGTGTGTGTGTGTGTGTGTGTGTGTGTGCGTACGTGTGTGCATATGTGAGTGTGTGCGTGTGCGTGCGCGCGTGCGTGCGTGCTGTTGTGTGTGTGTTTTGTGTGTGTGTGTGTGTGTGTGTGGTGTGTGTGTGTGTGTGTGTGTGTGCGTGCGTGTGTGTGTGTGTGTGCATGTGTGTGTGTGTGTGTGTGTGTGTGTGTGTGTGTGTGTGTGTGTAGGTGTGAGTGTGTGTATTTATGTGCAGATAAAAGAGATATAGCATCAGATAGTGAGTGAGATGGTAGCAATAAAGTGTGTTGGTGTGTGTGTGTGTGTTGTGTGTGTGTGTGTGTGTGTGTGTGTGTGTGTGTGTGCGTGCGCCCGAGTGTGAGCACATGCGCGCTCGCGTGTTCGTGCACGCGCGTGAGAGCGTATATATATATTATATATATATATAATATATATATGTGGTGTGTGTGTGTGTGTGTGTGTGTGTGTGTGTGTGTGTGTGTGTGTGTGTGTATCTGTGTGTCTCTGTGTGTCTATGTGCTTGTATGTCTATGTGTGTCTGTGTCTGTATTCACGCGCCGCGCGCACGCGCCTGTAGCCTATGTGTCCAGGATGGCATAACAACACTCCGGAGCCGATGTTCTGGAGGCAGGTAATCCACAGACATGTGATCCACCTTCAGGCTGCTACAGCATGTAGTCAAAACACGGTATGCCATACACTCCGCCTCTCCAGTTCCACCCCATCCTCCCCTCACCCTACCCCCGGCTCCTGGCTGCACGCAATCACCCTCCACTGTTATGAGATGGAAAGAATCCCAACAGCGCATGAAAAGGCACAGCGAGTCGCAACAATTTGAATAGACTACAAACAACACAGGGCGCTGAAACATACCCATGCTCATACACATGCCGTGCGTCAGTGCCAACGTCTCTCTCTCTCCCTCTCTGTCTGTTTGTCTGTCCGTCTGTCTGTCTGTCTGTCTCTCATGCATCTAAGAAACTACT
>CM031613.1:70520849-70530849 GCA_018398815.1 Conus ventricosus
TCACACATTTCTCCCCTAGATATCCCATTGTCATCTTTCACACTTTCCCCTAGATATCCCATTGTCATCTTTCACACATTCTCCCCTAGATATCCCATTGTCATCTTTCACACATTTCTCCCCTAGATATCCCATGTCATCTTCACACATTTCTCCCCTAGATATCCCATTGTCATCTTTCACACATTTCTCCCCTAGATATCCCATTGTCATCTTTCACACATTTCTCCCCTAGATATCCCATTGTCATCTTTCACACATTTCTCCCCTAGATATCCCATTGTCATCTTTCACACATTTCTCCCCTAGATATCCCATTGTCATCTTTCACACATTTCCTTTCCCTTGTCAGCTCTCATAAAGCCTCTGCGGCCAGCTTTGCTGTAAAGTCTGAATGGCTTTCCGCTCTCATTGCATCCTGTATCTCCCTTCATCTACCCATATATTCGTTCTTCACATATTTCCACTCCTCTTATCCCCACTGTGATCCTTAAACACATTCTCCTCTCAAGTACCCCACAATTATTCTTTACGAATACCCACTCTCGAATTCTCTTCATTCTCTACATAACTCAACTCTCACTCTCCCAACGATCATCACTGGAATATGTCTATTGCCTTAATCCCACAGGCTAACCTTCCCGTGGTTTCACTCTCCATATCCCCACGGTCGGAAATCATACATGTCCATCTCTTCACCCACCCTGTCATCCTTTTCTTACCTCCCTTCTCCTTATTTCCACTGTCGTCTTTTACATCTCTGCCCTCTGTTCCTGTCCACCAGCCCCCCCAGCCCCCCCCCCCTCATCTCTCCATCCATACAGTCACCCATTACATATCTCCCCCCTCTCCACAACTCCCACAGTCATCTTTTTACATATGTCATTACTCTGTATGCACGCTGCTTCATTTTTGTCTATACCTTTCTTTATTCCCACTGCCCTTCGTTGTGTATATTTCCCTCTCCTCACCTCACAGCCTTCCTTCATATTTTTTTCCCTTTTGGCTATCTCCACTGTGCTTACACATATAGTCCCCCTTTGCTTGTTTCCGAGGCCTTGCTTTGTATGTTTTTCCTTCTCCTTAGCCCCGAAAACATTCCTAGACATAGTCTCCCCTCTCCATTTCACTGAAGACCTTCCTCACGTGAATATCCTTTTCCTTCTCCCTAAAAACCTTCCTTTCAATATTCCACTTCTTCACAAAACTTTTATTTCATTTATCTCCCGTCTCCTTATCTCCAAAGCCTTCCTTTACATGTTGCCTTTTTCTGATCCACGAATCCTTCATTTACACATTCCCCGATCCGTATTCCGTGTGTCTTGTTTCACTTACCTCCTGTCATCCTCAAAGCCTTGCTGTACACATCCTCCCCTCCTCGTCCCAAAGCCATCCTTTCTACGTCTCTCTATCTATCTATCTATCTATCTATCTATCTATCTAAACTATCTATCTATCTATCTAATCTATCTATCTATCTATCTATCTATCTATCTGTCTGTCTGTCTGTCTATCTGTCTACCAATCTATCTATCTATCTATCTATCTATCTATCTATCTATCTATCTATCCATCTATCTATCTATCCATCTATTTATCTATCTATCTATCTATCTATCTATCTATCTATCTATCTATCTATCTATTTATTTGTCTATCCGTGTATCTATCTATTTATCTATCTGTCAATCCATCTATCTGTCTTCCATCTCTTAACCCCAGATCCTTCCATTATAGACCTCCATTCTCTTCATTTCCCAAAGCCTTCCCTCACATGTCCCCTCTCCTTATCCCAAGGCCTTCCCTCACATGTCCCTCTCCTTATCCCCAAGGCCTTCCCTCACATGTCCCCTCTCCTTATCCCCAAGGCCTTCCCTCACATGTCCCCTCTCCTTATCCCCAAGGCCTTCCCTCACATGTCCCCTCTCCTTATCCCCGAGGCCTTCCCTCACATGTCCCCTCTCCTTATCCCCAAGGCCTTCCCTCACATGTCCCCTCTCCTTATCCCCAAGGCCTTCCCTCACATGTCCCCTCTCATCATCCCCAAGGCCTTCCCTCACATGTCCCCTCTCCTTATCCTCAAAGTCTACTTTCACATATTCCCCTCCTCTCATCTCAAAGTCTTCATATAACATCTCTCCCCCTTATCCCCAGAGGTTTCCTTTTTCATAATATCTCCCCTCTCCTTATCCCAATGTCTACTTTTACATATTTCCCTCCTCACATCTCAAAGTCTTCTTATACCATCTCCCTCTCCTTATCTCCAAAGGTGTCCTTTACATATCTCCCCTCTCCTTATCCCCAAAGGTGTCCTTTACATATCTCCCCTCTCCTTATCCCCAAAGGTGTCCTTTACATATCTGCCCTCTCCTTCTAGCCAAATGTGTCCTTTACATATCTGCCCTCTCCTTATCCCCCAAGGTGTCCTTTACATATCTGCCCTCTCCCTTCTCCCCAAAGGTGTCCTTTACATATCTGCCCTCACCTTCTCCCCAAAGGTGTCCTTTACATATCTGGCCCTCACCTTATTCCCAGTATCATCCTGTACACACCCGCCTTTTTTGATTCCTAAAGCCTGCCTTCACATTTCTCCCCACTCCCTATACCCAAAGTCTTCCTTTGTGTTTCCCCTCTCCATATCCCCAAGCCATTATTGAAACATTTCCTCTCTTCTTATCCCCTGTCATACCTGACATGTTTATCCTCTCATTATATCTCCCATCTCTTTCTCACCTGGTGAGATTTTACATATTTAGTCCTTTTTTTTTCTGTCCGTCATCATGTGTTATATTTCCCATCTCTGCCTCTTCAAGCCATCATTTGACATAGGTTCCCTCTGCTTACACCCAATTCTTTTCACTTCAGGTGTATCTGACAACCTCCCTGCGTGCGTGCGTCGTTCGTGCGTGCGCGCGCGCGCGTGTGTGTGTGTGTGTGTGTGTTATGTTGTGTTGTGTTGTGTTGCGCGCGCGCGCGCGCGCGCGTGTGTGTGTGTGTGTGTGTGTGTGTGTGTGTGTGTGTGTGTGTGTGTGTGTGTGTGTTGTGTTGTGTTGTGTGTGTGTGTGTGTGTGTGTGTGTGTGTGGTGTGTGTGTGTGTGTGTGGTATGCATGAGTGTGCGCGCGCGTGTGTGTGTGTGTGTGTGTGCGTGCGTATGTGTGCGTGCGTGTGAGTACGTGTAAATTTTTCCCCAAAGAAGTGAGTGAGTATCTGTTTTATTCAGGAAAATAAAACCCTGAGAAAACATTTCTCTCCTCACCTGAGCACAACTTTTCAACAGACGGACCGGCGGGAGGAGCACAAAGGCCTGTGCCTCCGCCATCACACTCCTGGCTGGGTGTGATGTGACGTCACGATCAGGAAGGAAAGAAAGAGAAGAAAGAGGAAGTGGAGGGGGAGAAAGATGAGGAGGTGGGAGTGGAGGAGGAGGAGGAGGAAGAAGAGGAGGAAGAGAAGAAAGAGGAGAAGGAGGAAGAGAAGGAGGAGGAAGAAGGGGAGAAGGAGGAAGAAAAGGTGGAAGAGGAGAGGAGAGAGAGAGAGAGAGAGAGAGAGAGAGAGAGAGAGGAGAGAGAGAGAGAGAGAGAGAAAGAGGAGGAAAAGAAGGAGGAAGTGGAGAAGGAAGAAGAGAAGGAAGGGGGGGGGGGGGGGAAGAAAGAGGAGGAGAGGAGGAGGAGGAATAACTGTTATTGCTGCTGTTTTTGCTATCGCTGTATTCTCTGTTGCTGCTGTTGCTTCTAATAACAACAACATTTTCTTGTAAAACACAATGGGGGAGAGAGAGAGAGAGAGAGAGAGAGAGAGAGAGAGGAGAGAGAGAGAGAAAAGAGAGAGAAAAGAGACCAGAGAGACAGAGAGAGAGAAGAGAGAGAGACAGAGAGAGAGAGACAGAGACAAGAGAGACCAGACACACACACACACACACCACACACACCCCACACACACACACACCACACACACACACACACACACACACAAAAGACAAACAGACAAATTCAGAGAGAGACGTGGTTAGTTCAGTGAGGTATACATTAACCTAGGCATACGTTGATGTGGATAGACAAAACACTCGGGTAGGGAGACAGACACAAACAAGATATTAGACAAGAGAACCGAAGAATATTTATCTTCTTTGTTTTGGGAATCGAACCATTCCTATAGCAATTTCCTCTGTTCTCCCCACCTGTCAGTAGTGAAGATGGAGGCAGATCAGGCATTTTGTGACCTCCACCACCACCATCATCCACACTGTGAGCGATCCATTTGGTGTCATTGCCCCCCCCCTCCCCCCCCCCTCCTCTTCCCTATTCGTCCTTCCCCTTACCTTCCTCCATTCCACGTACAGTCTCTTCCTCAGAGCCCTATTTCTCTCTTTCCACGGCCGTGTTTCACGTTGCAAAGAGTCTGAAAATAGCATCCCGCAATCAGGTGTTCGATCAATCTCCCAGGAGCGTGCATCCTCTTAACACTATCCTTTTACCTCCCCTCCCCTACTCCCCCCCTCTCTCTCTCTCTCTTCTGTCTCTTTCTGTCTCTCTCTGTCCTCTGTCTCTGTCTCTTCTCTCTCCTCCCCTCTCTCTCTCCTTCTCTCTCTCTCCTCTCCTCCCTCCTCCCCCCCCCCCCCCCCCTCCCCTCTCCCCCCCCCCCCCCCTCTCTCTCTGTCTCTGTCTTCTCTGTCTCTGTCTGTCTGTCTGTCTGTCTGTCTGTCTCTCTCTCTCTCTGCCTCCTCTCTCTCTCTCTCTCTCCCCTCTCTCTCTCTCTCTCTCTTCTCCTCTCTCTCTCTTTTCTCTCTCTCTCTCTCTTTCTTCTCGCCATTTCCCTCGACACCGATCTGAAATAAAACCCGTCTCTTTCACAATACACCCGAGGCCTCACTCCCATTGTCCTCCAGTGTCCAATCTATTATGAGCCTGCTGCAGCTGTCACTGTTTGTATCGTGGATATAAAACCTGGGTACCGCTGCGGTCGATATCGCCAACGTATTTTTGCTGCATACCTTGCATTGTGGAACGTATTTTTTCTCTCGCTCTGTACTTGTTTTGTACAGGCTTTGTATCGGTGAATTAGACTTTGTACTTCGGTATATGCATCGCTGCTGCTTTTCGCTGTTTTAATCGTTGAGACATGCTTTGCGTAGTTTGTACATTCTTTTTAAGTGTCAGTACCTTGTATTGTTGGAACATTCTTTGCATTGTTAGTACGTGCTTTGTACATACATGTGCTGCTGAAGTTGCTGCTGTTTGTATTATCAGTACCTACACGTACTGCTATTGCTCCCCTCATGATTTGTATTGTTAGTGCATATTACGTTCTATTGCTTTCACAACCATTTATGTTGTTGTGACATACATGTACTTCTGTTGTTGGCACTAAAAGTATTGTTGGTATATGTATTGACTGTACAGTACATGCACTGTTGCTTCCACTATCCGTATTGCTGTCGTACACTTTGATACATACTAAGTATTGTTGGATCTTTGTATTGCTGCTGTTGCCACTGTTTATACTGTTGCATACTTTGTATTGTCAGTACACTGTATACAGTAAAATATTTGTATCACTCTACATCACGGGGAATCTAGGTTATGGATATGACGACAGACAGTGCAACGTCTGTAACGCTACACCCCAAGGAATTCATGTCATCAATATGACTGCAGACAGTGTAGCATCTCCAACGCTATACCACAAGGAATTCATGTCATTGATATAACTGCAGACAGTGTAACATCCGTAGCACTCTACACCACAAAACAATTCATGTCATTGATGTGACTACAGTGTAACACCTGTAATACTACACCGCCAGGGAATTCAGGTCATCGACATGATTGCAGACATTGTAACATCCGTAGCACTCTACACCATAAAAAAATTCATGTCATTGATATGACTACAGTGTAACACCTGTAATACTTCATCGCTAGGGAATTCAGGTCATCGACATGATTACAGTATAACATCCGTAGCACGCTACACCATAAAAAAATTCATGTCATTTATGTGACGACAGTGTAACACCTGTAATACTTCATCGCTAGGGAATTCAGGTGATTGATATGACTACAGACAGTGTAACCTCTCTAGCCCTAGACTGCAGAGAATTCAGGACAATTGATGTGACTGCAGGTAGTGTAACATTCGTAGCACACTACACCATGTGAATGCAGAGAGTATCTGTGTTTGTGTCTGTTTTGTGTAACGCTCAGTTTTGTCTGGCGGTCTTTTTGTTTCTGTCTCTCTTCGCTGTTGTTTATACTGACTTCCTTTCTTGTGTGCCAGCATATACCGGTATTATTATGAATGACAACAACAAAAAGCATTGGTGTTTTATGATTGGTGCCGTTGATATTGCCGCAGCTGCTGTTACTCAATCTGTCTTGTGTTTGTACACGTGAGCGCGCATATGAGATGTGTGTGTGTGTGTGTGTGTGTGTGTGTTGTGTGTGTGTGTGTGTGTGTGTGTGTGTGTGTGTGTGTTTCTGCCTCTCCTCCACTCATGTATACGCATAAGTTATTCTTCTCAAGTTTACCCTACTCTCCCATCTCCCGACCTTCTCTCTACTGTGTTCTTCCAAACCTCTGCCTGTATGTTTTCTGGAAATTATACGGCACCAGTGGTACATTTCCATTTTTCACCGAGTGGCAAACAGGGTCAGTCACAGTGTTGATCAGGACAGACAGGGTCAGTCACAGTGTTGATCAGAACAGACAGGGTCAGTCACAGTGTTGATCAGAACAGACAGGGTCATCACAGTGTTGATCAGGACAGACAGGGTCATCAGTCACAGTGTTGATCAGGACAGACAGGGTCAGTGACAGTGTTGATCAGGACAGACAGGTCAGTCACAGTGTTGATCAGGACAGACAATATCAGTCACAGTGTTGATCAGGACAGACAGAGATCTATCAGAGTTGATCAGGACAGACAGGGTCAGCCAGTGTTCCGCATTAGGCAGTAAATGTGCTTCAACAAAAACACGTTGCACATCTTCTTCTCGGAAACTAACAACAGGAAGTGCTCTTTGACTGTGACAATTGATCCAGTAGAGATATTCCTTCTTGTGAGTCTTTGAGTCGGACCAAGAGAAAATCGTACAGCAGTAGAACTGAAGTCCCTGACGCTTGAAACGTTGGACAGGGACTATCTGAAGCACCGTCTGCACTCACATCCATGCAGATACATCTGAAGAAAATGCTGTACGACATGAAAGAGGTGACGTCTACACACAGTTTCCTGACTGCAAGCTCTGACACCGAGCCCGTCGCCAGTGTTCAGTTCTCCCCTACCTTCACAGCTGAAATCTGCGCATTGCTTCACGCTGCTCAGCCGCTAAGTAGATCAAGAACCGGTCTGTCATCTCACCCCTTTCCATCGTCTCCAGCCCAGTCAGACGGACCAGGTCCCCGAGGACGCCAGAAGGGTGTTTGACATAATGGGCTCCACATTAAACGCGGTGTTGCAGCAGATCTCCCAAAGCGATGTTATGAGGAATGAAGAAGGATCTTCTAACTCCCCAAGTAAGGCAGCAAAAGGTGCACACTGTCCACCCAGTATCATATGGAGAAGTCAAGACCTTCCTTAAAAGCCGCGCCAACAAACCTGGAAAGACAGCGTCTCCAGACAGGACCCGTGAAGGATGGCATCTGCCAATTGGAAAGCGCGCAACAGGTCAGCATCTCCAGACTCAGAACAGGACACCGCCAGCTCCTATCGCATCTCCCCAGGCTGAAGATCTCTCACATGGATGAAATGTCCGAGTGGCACTGGTCCACAGACACTAGCCCCACTTCTCCAGTTCTGTTTCCCTCTTTGACACCCTACGACAGGAAACGTGGCTCACTGCAGTGGGCCCGAGAGAGAAGCTGTGGGCACCGGCAACGTCGCCGAGGCAGATAGCAGAGTTCACCTTAAACGCCGGGCCATTCATTTACATGACCTGCAAAGCCAAAGAAGAAGAAGAAGAAGAAGAAGAAGAGAAGAAGAAGAAAAAGAAGAAGAAGAAGAAGAAGAAGAAGAAGAAGAAGAAGAAGAGAAAGAGTCAGAGTCTTGATCAGGACAGACTAGCACAGCTACAGAGTTGATCACGATAAATAGGGTCAACCACAGCACTGTTCCATAATGCTGTTTCTCTGACGAAGACAGATGATATAATGTGTACGGACATAAGCAGCAAGAAACAAATATCACTTCAGTGGACGTATTAGGCATACATCCACGGATCAACTTATTATAAGATTATGAAACCAGTTACACACTGAAAAGTCATCACTACATGTGTAAAGCAACAATCCACCACAGCTACGGACAAGACAGTCCACACCACATGTACAGACCACATCACATGTACAGACCACACAGTCCACACCACATGTACAGACCATACCACATGTACAGACCACACAGTCCACACCACATGTACAGACCACACAGTCAGCACCACATGTACAGACCACACAGTTCACACCACATGTACAGACCACACAGTTCACACCACATGTACAGACCACACAGTCCACACCACATGTACAGACCACACAGTCCACACCACATGTACAGACTACACAAGCCACACCACATGTACAGACCACACAGTCCACACCACATGTACAGACTACACCACATGTACAGACCACAAAGTCCACACCATATGTACAGACCACACAGTCCACACCACATGTACAGACCACACAGTCCACACCACATGTACAGACCACACAGTTCACACCACATGTACAGACTACACAAGCCACACCACATGTACAGACCACACAGTCCACACCACATGTACAGACTACACAGTCCACACCACATGTACAGACTAGACAGTCCACACCACATGTACAGACCACACAGTTCACACCACATGTACAGACCACACAGTTCACACCACATGTACAGACCACACAGTGAACACCACATGTACAGACTACACAGTGAACACCACATGTACAGACTACACAGTCCACATAACATGTACAGACCACACAGTCCACACCACATGTACAGACCACACAGTCCACACCACATGTACAGACTACACAGTTCACACCACATGTACAGACTACACAGTGAACACCACATGTACAGACTACACAGTTCACACCACATGTACAGACTACACAGTGAACACCACATGTACAGACCACACAGTCCACACCACATGTACAGACTAGACAGTCCACACCACATGTACAGACTACACAGTCCACACCACATGTACAGACTACACAGTCCACATCACATGTACAGACTACACCACATGTACAGACCACACAGTCCACACCACATGTACGGACTACACAGTCCACACCACATGTACAGACCACAACACATGTACGGACTACACAGTCCACACCACATGTACAGACTACACCACATGTACAGACCACACAGTCCACACCACATGTACAGACTACACAGTTCACACCACATGTACAGACCACAACACATGTACGGACTACACAGTCCACACCACATGTACAGACTACACCACATGTACAGACCACACAGTCCACACCACATGTACAGACCACACAGTCCACACCACATGTACAGACTACACCACATGTACAGACTACACCACATGTACAGACTACACCACATGTACAGACTACACCACATGTACAGACCACACAGTCCACACCACATGTACAGACTACACAGTCCACATAACATGTACAGACCACACAGTCCACACCACATGTACAGACCACACAGTCCACACCACATGTACAGACTACACAGTGAACACCACATGTACAGACTACACAGTGAACACCACATGTACAAACATAGTCCACACCATATCCACAGACTAGACAACACACACACACACACACACACACACACACACACACACACACACACACACACACACACACACACACGCACGCACGCACGCACGCACGCACGCACGCACGCACGCACGACACACACACACACACCACACACACACACACACACACACACACACATCATTTATTTTCGTTGCCAAAGAACTT
>CM031613.1:70535849-70558349 GCA_018398815.1 Conus ventricosus
TAATACAAACACACAAAGTCCCCAACACCTTTCTCTGTAACTGACTGCAAACATCTCTTTGATTCATTTGGAATACTATTACCATCAGGAAAACATTTAACATCTGTATCCCAAAACAGTCCTGAGAGATCAAACTCATCATAACTAGTGATTGCATTGGATCCGATGAAGTCACTGAAGAGCACTTCGGTCTGTCTGCTAAAGGTAGAGAATAACTAGGAATGGTCTCTTTTAAAGGATCAAATACCACCCTAAACGTAGTGCCGCTGATGTTTTCATTCATGAACTGCTGCGTTTGATGAATGGCTGTTCTTGATTCCTCGCCCTAAGCTGTCCATAAAGGGTGATATGGAGTCTATGACCGCATCACTGAATCACACGGCGAGCATTATGGCTGTTCTTGATTCCTCGCCCTAAGCTGTCCATAAAGGGTGATATGGAGTCTATGACCGCATCACTGAATCACACGGCGAGCATTATGGCTGTTATTGGTTCCTCGCCCTAAGCTGTCCATAAAGGGTGATATGGAGTCTATGACCGCATCACTGAATCACACGGCGAGCATTATGGCTGTTCTTGATTCCTCGCCCTAAGCGTCATAAAGGTGATATGGATCTATGACCGCATCATGAATCACACGGCGAGCATTATGGCTGTTCTGATTCCTCGCCTAGCTGTCCATAAGGTGATATGGAGTCTAGACCGCATCACTGAATCACACGGCGAGCATTATGGCTGTTCTTGATTCCTCGCCCTAAGCTGTCCATAAAGGGTGATATGGAGTCTATGACCGCATCACTGAATCACACGGCGAGCATTATGGCTGTTCTAGATTCCTCGCCCTAAGCTGTCCATAAAGGGTGATATGGAGTCTATGACCGCATCACTGAATCACACGGCGAGCATTATGGCTGTTCTTGATTCCTCGCCCTAAGCTGTCCATAAAGGGTGATATGGAGTCTATGACCGCATCACTGAATCACACGGCGAACATTATGGCGAGAAGAAAAAAGGGTGATGTGGAGTCTATGACCGCATCACTGTATCACACGGCGAGCATTATGGCGAGAAGAAAGTTCCGGTGGAGTCTATGACCGCATCACTGAATCACACGGCGAGCATTATGGCGAGAAGAAAGTTCTGGTGGAGTCTATGACCGCATCACTGAATCACACGGCGAGCATTATGGCGAGAAGAAAAAAGGGTGATGTGGAGTCTATGACCGCATCACTGAATCACACGGCGAGCATTATGGCGAGAAGAAAGTTCTGGGCAAAGGCTTCCATGGGAAATAAAAACCTGAAACACTAGCTTCCATTAAGTGTGCATTCTGACAACAGTGCAAATATGCATGGGGACTGTGTATTTATCTATATGAAACCCGTGCTGATATACATAATAACTATACCGTTCCCCCCCCCCCCCCCCCCCCCCCCCCCCCCCCACACACACACACACAGTGACCCATTGTCTTGACCCCAGATCAATGTCCAGCAATCATCATCCCAGCTCACCAGATCAGAGAGAAGTGAGTCTGTGAAGCACAGGGGAGGGAATCACCGGCATGTTTTATTGACGAGTGCCTCTGTGAAAATCTCGTCTGGCCACGTGACGGCAAGCCCGGGACGTGGCCATAAAAGAAGCCAATGAAATTGTCTTTTGAAGAGCGGCGGCAGCAGAAATCCCTGGAAACGCGGTGTCCCCCAGACCTGCCTGCAATGTTCTCTGGTTCCTCTCTTCTTAGCAAGCGCTTTTTTTTTTTTTACAGTTTCAGATTCTTTATTCCTAAGCTAGAGAGCAGACACATATGTGTGTTTTAGTGTCTAGTGCCGTCGTAACACCACATAAGTGGACGTATCATGCACATATAAAAGTGATGAGACTGAGTGAGGTTCTAGCAAAATACTGAGATGGACAAATCTGCTGATTTCACGTACAATCTCATGCTGAATTTGGAAGGAACGATAAGCAGGCACCCCTAGGGATCACATTTACTGAGTATGGGCAACACTGGAAACAACTAGGCGTTGGGCAAAGTTTGATATTGTTCTATTACATCACTGGGTAGGCCTAGGTACAACACAATTGCTATCATCAGGAACCATCTCTACCGTACACAGTCAAGTGTGACCACTCGAAGATCGATCAGCTCTCTTCAGCCAAATGGTTCATATGCCTTAAAATAATACAATGAAATAAAAAAAAAGCTTGTTTATGTTCTTGAATGGTATTGCTTTGTAATATATAGGTACTGCAACAGTACTTATGAATGTTTGATAAAAGTCAGATAATGAGGATGTAACAGTCTGCTGCTGCAGCTTGAAATGTCTGATAAACTGATACAGACTGTCTATTACACTGACACAAAGTACCTGTTTTATTTATCATACCTTTAAAAAAAATCTTCATACTGTCACGGGCTAAGCAACGTATCATGCTGACACAAACTAGGTGGTCTTTGCAGCAGACAACACATTCTAGTCCCGTATGCGGCAGAAATGTTACGCACGTTAAGAAACTACAGCAGCAAGGCCATTGTCTCTGTCAACACCCAGTATGAAATACGCTTTGATGGGTCAGTGAACATATATTCATGCAGAAAAGGAAATGGCGTCGCATTTTGGCAATGCCAATATTTAACAAAGAAATTTGCAATGACGGTGAAACAATACAATACAGTACAGTGCAAAACAACACAACACAATAAACAATGGCGGCAATGTTTACAGACTGTTGTTTTACAGGTACTGTTTTTGTGTAATGGTATGCATTCGATGAAGCAAGAAAACACTGTCTTGTGAGTTGTGTTCTCTCCAGTTTGTGGGGCACATTCTATGTCTCGTGTCTTGTGTAAGCTAAAACATTGTTGCTGTCTTTCCATGTTGCCATGTTGCTGTTAGCGGCCATGTTGGAAGTATTTTGGGCACATTTTGCCTTCATTACTTGTAACGTCTGAAAAAGATTTATGTGTCGACAGTCCACTTTTCTTTTTGTATTGTGCATTAGATAAACCCTCTTGTTTTGTGTGTTTATTTGTATTTTAACTTTTTCTTGAAATATTGATTGACAGGTCTGAAGGTCAATAACATCCAAAAGCAGTTGGATGTGAAATAAAGTCTGCACTTTGCAATTGACCAATATTATGTCAAAGCAACATGCCGAATTTGGTCATTGAAATTCAGATGTTTGATCACGATGACATTTGAGGCTGCGAAACCTCTAATCGCCAAGTGGGTCCAAGGTGAAGACTTTTGTGATTTCCTTTGTCGCAATTCGTTTGGTATTTGAAAATCCTGCACATGGACACGTATGGATAAAATCAAGTATAAGATTTAAAGATGGTAAAATCTATCTGTGAATAGTCGAGTTACCGAACATAAACATACCTAGATGTCAGAGATTGTTTAGCAAAAATTGTTTTTGGTTGTGTGAAGCAAAGATCCACCTGTCTTCCTCCGTTTCTTCCACACACACCCCCACCCCACCCCACCCCACTCGCTCCCCTCCTCTCAAGTTATAGCTGAATCAGCTCGTGCTCCTCATTGCAGAGATTCACTGTCCCCAAACGAACATCAACGGAACAAAGGAGACAAACCAACAAATCACTGCATCTACTAACGCATCAATTCTCTGCCCAAACCATCACAACATTTCACCCCCTCTTCCTCGCCCAGTCCTGCCCCTCTCTCCCTCACTCTTCCTCTCCTCTTCTCTACCTACCCCGACACAAGTTTACGTGTCAGAAGGAGCTCATCCATACATGTCTGGGCCAATCAAGTTGTTTCCTCTGCCAGCCGGGATGCTCCGCAGAGTTACGGGCCTTCAGCATTGCCGCTCACATGCCTGCCGCTTTAATTGGCACACCTTTCGCGTGTACAGAAGGACGGGGGGTGGGAGGAGGGAAAAGTTTCGTTGTTGCCAGTGAAAGGAAGCAAAAGGAACGTGAAAGAAGAATGTGGGGGAAAGGGGCGGCAAGAGGGTAGGGGCGGGGAACGGGGGAAACCTCTCTCATCTTTTCGTCTGTTATCTCCCCTCATGTTTAATGGGTGGCCCTTGCTGGCTGATGTGAATGGAAATAGTCTCCCTTGATACCTTGTAATTGAGATTGATAGTGAGGAACAATCAGTAAGCTGTACAGCCGGCCTTTTTTTTTCTCCGTGATTCCTTCATTACCTTATCTTCGTTCTCGTCACTGAACACTGCTGCTGCTGCTGCTGCTGCTGCTGCTGCCAACAATAGGGGGACTAATGCGACATGCCTGGAGAAATAAATGATTCTGACTGTGTGCCAAACCTATTGTAGGCCTGTTTCACGTGACAATGTTTCCACCTGAAAATAGTCATTCCAGAGAGGCCAGCACAATTTAGAGCAGAGTATTTCCAGGCGTGTTGCACAATGAAATACCCACGGCAAAATGTCACGCGTTCAAACCATTGCATTACACCAGCAACTGTTCGGTTGGTGCGTTACGTTCATTATCAGTGAGATCCACCGGCTTGGTTCTTGGTGCCCGTATCTCTTACTCTTCACTATTATGCCCCACAGGTGAAGTCACCATGGGAAAAATCAGTCTGAAACTAACTTTGGATCATGTTCTGTTTGGATTTTTAGGCCTGACTGGCCATATTTACAGTGTCTTTCTCTTTGCTGTTGCTGTTTTGTTTTAAGGGTTTAATTTTTGTTTTGTTTTGTTTTGTTTTGTTTTATTTTTCATCTCAAACCCGCCACCCCCCCCCCACCCCACCCCCTGCCAGTGGTAGGTGGGCTGGACTGTGAACAACGTTAACTGAATGAAACAGATTTTTGTTTTTGTCTTGGATATTTCGAGCTGTTTTTCAGCATATGATTTACCATTTGTGAAATGCTGAAAAGACTTGCAGAATTGAAAAAACAAACTTCACTGATTACACCAATCCTTCAAGTGGAGAGTTTGAAGCGGGTCTGTGTCTTTCTCGTCTGTCACATGATTGCAAAGTGAAACATAGAGAGGCGTCTACAGCGTCAATCATGGGCTGTCACATGATTGCAAAGTGAAACACAGACAGGCGTCTACAGCGTCAATCATGGGCTCATGATGCCAAATCCAAGAAATGTGTTTATCCAGGTTAGAACACACATGACATGAATTCCTACACGAAACAGTTTCAACACCGAATGAATTGTACTCAAAACAGTTTCAACACCGAATGAATTGTACTCAAAACAGTTTCAACACCGAAACGAATTCGTACACGAAACAATTTCAACACTGATTTCCAACCAAAGTACACTGAACAGGGTGTTGGATCCAAATCTTCACCACTTGAGCCTGTTGCCTGACAGTAGTTTGGAACTACCACCCACACATAAGTTTATCACAGACACAATGTCCCTCTCTGTATAAAACGTTCCCCAAATAGAGCAAAATGAACAACAGAATCTGCATTTTCAATGCTTAGCAAATAACAAGGGTCCCCTCCACTACGGTAATAAGTGCAAACCAATTCATATTTACAAACCCGCATTTACACTTAATCACGCATTCTTACACACATCCCCACACGACGCACCGGTGGGGGTGCTCAACCACACTCACACACAAGCACACCATCACCTTGCTAATTTCAATTGCCTGTGCGACGGATGGACAGACACACTACTGCGGACAGACAACAATGTAAGACTGATAAACAAACGGTAAACCTTGCAGTTTGGACTGACTGACAAACAGATGGATCCACAAACGGAGCGGAAAAATCGGCACAGAGATACATAAACCTTACCAAGCAAAGATGAATTGGCGTGCCGACCAGTGCTACTCAGGAGAACGACCTACACGAAGTGGTCCACGACCACCCCAAAGACAGGATGGTCCAAACGGCGCCAACGGCCGGGACCAACACAAGACTGACAGGCGGTTAGTTGAGGGAGCAGCCAAAAGAGTTAGGCCTGCCATGGACAGGACGGTCCAACAGGACGACAACAGCCTGAATGCAGGCATGACAAACGCCTGTCGACCAGGCTGCAACTTGCACACTGAATGTAGGGACAGACTACAGTGGTACAGCAGTAGACCACGTTTTCAGTTGGGGACTGTTTTCTGACAAGAAGACCAAACAAGACAGGTGAAGACCAGCATTTAACCCTGAAAAATATAGGGATCCTTCCATACTGATCACCTTACATTTTTACAGGAAGTCAGTCAAGGGTAACTAATGAGCGCTGCGGGCATGCAAGTCTATCTCTGCCCAACGACATGGTAAAATCCTGAAAAGGCTTCTCCAGAGAAACACGACAAAATCAAACAACTCAGTAACTAGGCAGAGAAATCACACCCAGAAAAGCGTTAGTCTGACTGCGTGTTTCCCATGAACCACAGAGAAACCACACCCAGTCTGACTGCGTGTTTCCCATGAACCACAGAGAAACCACACCCAGTCTGACAGCGTGTTTCCTATGAACCACAGAGAAACCACACCCAGTCTGACAGCGTGTTTCCCATGAACCACAGAGAAACCACACCCAGTCTGACAGCGTGTTTCCCATGAACCACAGAGAAACCACACCCAGTCTGACAGCGTGTTTCCATGAACCACAGAGAAACCACACCCAGTCTGACAGCGTGTTTCCCATGAACCACAGAGAAACCACACCCAGTCTGACAGCGTGTTTCCAATGAACCACAGAGAAACCACACCCAGTCTGACAGCGTGTTTCCCATGAACCACAGAGAAACCACACCCAGTCTGACTGCGTGTTTCCCATGAACCACAGAGAAACCACACCCAGTCTGACAGCGTGTTTCCCATGAACCACAGAGAAACCACACCCAGTCTGACAGCGTGTTTCCCATGAACCACAGAGAAACCACACCCAGTCTGACAGCGTGTTTCCCATGAACCACAGAGAAACCACACCCAGTCTGACAGCGTGTTTCCTATGAACCACAGAGAAACCACACCCAGTCTGACAGCGTGTTTCCCATGAACCACAGAGAAACCACACCCAGTCTCTCAGCGTGTTTCCCATGAACCACAGAGAAACCACACCCAGTCTGACTGCGTGTTTCCCATGAACCACAGAGAAACCACACCCCGTCTGACAGCGTGTTTCCCATGAACCACAGAGAAATCACACCCAGAAGAGCGTTAGTCTGACTGCGTGTTTCCTATGAACCTTATTCATGGATAAAAGGAGTTCACTGTCCGATCGGTAACTAAAAAGGACATCTTTCCCTAATGAAAAAAAAAACACGCGTGCGAGATTAGAAATTGATAAACAAACAAGCAAACAACAAAACTGGCGGCAACAGACACCTAACAACCTGCAATTGTTTATTTTCTCCATAGCTTCTTCGCTCTATATGGGTCTTCCTATAAGATTTATAACCATCCAGCAGGTAAAGAAGAAACAAGCAAGAAAATAAATATCTAATAAATCAGTAAAAGACAAAAGACAGTATTTTCTTTGAATAGCTATTTTCTTTGCTTAAATCGTGATGTATGTTCTTTTGAGCAGTAACCCTTTTTTTTTTTTGACAATGCAAGTTGTTTTTTTCGTGAAATAAACGCGCGCGCGCACGCACACACACACACACACACACACACACACACACACACACACACACACACACACACACACACACACACACACACACACACACACACACACACACACACACAAGCACGTACACACACACACACACACACACACACACACACACACACACACACACACACACACACACACAGAGTTAGTTGTGGAGACCTACAACCGAGGACTTTGGGCAAAGTGGAAGTCTTGTGAAAGACTGTTTGGGCATTTATATTATCGTCCTGTGTTCCCTGCCACCATATATAACCCGCTTCCCCAGGAGGTTTTCCCAGACATTGAAGCACTCCTTTGTCGAGGTGGACCACGCGCTCCTGCTGCCCTCTACACAGGACTCACGGTTTCATGGTAGAATGCCAGACTGTTCTTGATGTACGCCCTGTATGGCCTATTTGCACGTCCTATCGTCCTGTGGCCTGAGCGAGGATCCCGTCCAGGATCTGTTGGATTATGCAGAATGTGTTGGACCAGGCGGCAGATGTACAGACGGATCACATGGCCTGTCCACGTCAGCTTGGTCTTCAAGATGATGGCCTCAATGCTGCCAAGGCTGGTTCTGCCCACAACTTTCCCAGAGGTCACCCTATCCCATCTGATGCCCCACATCTCTCCTGTAGAAATGTTCGAGCTGTATGACAAATCCTGGTTCAGCATCAAGAGCTTCAACGCACAGGAAAACAATTGTGAGAATGACTGGCTTTTACAGTTTGACAGGGTGTGACAACATTACGCTGTCATGATTTAGCCAACAAGAGTGGAGGGGATTAGGAGCTGGGCTGGCTGTACTGACTTATGCTGCTGTCTTCGTGTCCAAAGAAACATCAGACAATATTCCTCCTGGTATTGGAAATGGTCAGGTATCTTAGTTTAGTAGTATAGCACGATGCCGTTTCTTGAAGGGGAAGCTGTCAATCCCGAAACAGCCTTTCTGGAAAGCCCCGTTGTGTTAAGACTTAGCAGGAGCCCCAAAAAGGCGAGAGGCATCAGCGAATGTGTCATCAAGGAACTGAAATCTGCCTCTGAATGCATCGTGAGGTTTCAGTTGCCTGCAAAAAATTTTTTCCAGTGAGAAGCCTCTCCAAGAACTTTTTTTCCTAGTGTCAACAGAGTTCAAAGAGCGAGCCATCCAGTCAGTATCTCAAGTAAATCCTGTCTTCAACATTTGGGAACAGCATAACGCACGAATAAAAAAAAAGAGCCCTGGAAAATGCACAGTGCCCTGTTTCAAGTGCTTATAGCGTTGAAATACTACGGGAGAGGACATGACCCCCAATGCCCATAGAAACAATCAGATCAGCTGTTGAAACTTTCCAGGCGACCGAACTTCGCAAGGATACACTAGGAAGTTACGCTGTAGACAGTACTGAGGGCTTTTGCGAAATCATGGAAGACTGTGTTGAGGTCCACTTCTGCTCAATGTGTTTTTACTCTGGGCTCGTCTGATAGTAAGGACCATGCCAATGATGTTGCTGCCTGGTCTGACGCCACACTGAGCCTCTGACAATGTCCGTGTAGAGATGAAGAGATGATCAGCAGTTCAGGATGACTCGTATTAAACTCTTGCCAGCACTAAATAACAGGGTAAGTCCCTTGCAATGGTCACCGCGAGAGGCACACTCATGGCATCCCTAAACCCCTGTGGCACACATAGTCTCTTCCTCCCAGATGCTGGTTAGGATGTCAGGAAGCATCAGGAGTCTCCACGCATGCCGCTTGTCGCTGCACCTTTCCCTCCCTCGCTGCAGAAACTGGTGAAATCATGTACAACTGCTATGCAGGGAGGAGATTTGGGGGAGGAGATGAAGAAACACCGCCCGCACGACTGCAAATCACACACACACACACACACACACACACACACACACACACACACACACACACACACACACACACACACACATACACACACACGTGAGGAAGGGTAAGATGTGTGTGTGTGTGTGTGCGTGCGTGCGTGCGTGCGTGCGTCGTGTGTGTGCGTGCGTGCGTGCGTGCGTGCGTGCGTGCGTGCGTGCGTGCGTGCGTGCGTGCGCGCGCGCGCGCGCGCGCGCGTGTGTGTTCTATTACATCTTACTATCTTTATTCACAGATCCTTTGGAACTGTCTTCTTTTTCACTTTGAAATGATGTAATTTTATACAGAATGTAACAGAAACTAAAATTAGTGCATATCTGAATAATTATTTTGCGAATGTGAGCTAACCCCTTAAGGGTTACGATAATTCCTGAACTGAGCAATGTCTTTCCGGTCCATCTAGCTTAATCGTCATAAAAAAAAAACAACAGCAACAACATGGGAGTGGTCAATCAAATGTTGTGGGTTCAGTTAACCGGATCAAGTGTTTACTTCGCTCACGTGTTAGGCACGGGGAACACGTGATTCACACAACAGCACACCTCTGTCGCGGAAACACCTCGACGTCAGTAGAATCCAACCGTTCAACGGAGACACTCGCCTCTTGTGACCCTCGGTACAGTGACCCTATGTGACGTCAGTGTGAAAGGGACAGGCGTATTCCAGAGGCAGAAGTCTGGGGGATGGAAGATACTAGGTGAGGTATTAGGTGCGGAACAAGATGTGGAATAGGGAAGGGGTTGGATGGTGAGGCGGTTAAGGGTGGAATAGTTCTTTGTGGCACATTCTCGCTTGTGTGGCCACATGTCACAGTTAGGAACATGCATCACAACACCGCATAATCCACTGAAGCGCTTTAAGGCGCAGCATGATCTGAACATGAAACCAAAATTAAACCATACATCATTTCTCAACAGAATAACCGCTAACCAATCGGTTCACTGTTTTTAATGCATTACTACCAATGGAGTCACTCAAAATCTATGAATACATGAATCTATGATGTCAGTGTTCAGGCCTTAAAGCTCACCCCAGACCTTCTCTTTGCCCCAGCTCACCCCCTACAACCTCCCTCCCAACCCATCGCCCTTTGGCTTTCAAGTAATGATTCCCCCAAGAGAAACCCCAACGACTCTCTAACTCAATCAGTTTAATAATAATAATAATGGTTTCTTATATAGCGCTTAATCAAACGATTTTCTCAAAGCGCTTTACAAAGTCATACCACATTCACCCTTCTCATATACAATAGTACACCCTACACCTAGCTACAAATACTATTACTACAATAACAAACAAATCCTAATCCTACGAGTGAGTTTACATGAATCCACACAGTTATGCTGAGTCTATGACTGTTTCGAAGATACCTACTGCGTACTCGGTAGCAGATTTTAACTGACAATTTGCAACCGTTGGCTGCGAATTACTAGCACTTGCCGTTCAACCACGTACCAACACTCTATTAATGACATTTTCATAGTATCATCATGATGACTATACACTAGAAAAATTGTATTCAATATGTAGCGTTCTTGCATTATTTTCCATTTTAAAGGACTCTCCTAAAAAGCATTTCTATATGATGACGGACACTTAGCTGTCGAGCTATGTGGATGGTAAACATGGACAGATCAATCTGTCCAGGTTTGTATCTAACATTCTGTTTAGATGAACGTTACGTGAGGTTCTATCTTATTCTCAACTTCAGAGTTAAACCATAACAGTGTCAGCAGTAGTCCCTTTCCACTCATTTTCATCTGCCTGCTCGAAACCATCTAGCTTGATGTGTGTAAGAAAAAGGAGGGGGAAACAACTTTAAGATACAGTAAAATTTCTGTCGGCAGTTCAGCCCTGCCTCTCTGTTGGATAGGTGTCGATCTTCTCTGGATTGGTTCTTTCCACGTATATGATAATCCCAAATTTATCATCATCAACATTGAGGCTGTCTATAAATGCTCGAAACATTTCTGACAATCTTAGCCATAAATTGAGGTGTGTTACCTGTCACAGTCCAAGATGTTATCCCCCCTCCCCCTTTTGCAGTCATTACCCCGCTCTCCCTTACCCCGACCATCCCTTCCCTCACCTCCAACCCCCATCGCCTATTCCCTCCCATAACTGCCTTTAGATGGCAGTCATTTGAAGAAGAGAGGCTGTCGACATTTGCATCAGGTCTCCCAAATATTGCTGTGCACACCACCGCATCCTTCTCTTCATCACGTCTGTCTTCCCTTCTACAAAATCCCATTCCTCCCCTTCGTTTCCTATACCTTTCCTTACACGCTACCCCTACTCTTCATCCTCTCAGCTCTTCCTCCTATAATATTCCATTCCTCTCCGTCATTCCCTCTGCCTTCCTTCTATATCTCTGCATCCTCTTTTTTTATTCCTCTGCCCTCTGTCAACCTCGGGTGATGTCAGTGGAGGAAGGACTAGCGCACAGCCCAAACACACTCACAGCTTGCTTACGATCTCATTCATATATCATGCATTCGTCACATCAAACCACTAGTAAAGTCTATAACTTTACTACACATGTTCATATCATAGAACGAAACATCAATGCATATGGAATCAAACAAAATAAAACATTCTCTCTTTCCTGAACTTCACAAAATCATTTATCTAAAACATCATTAACTAACCCGGGTATAAATAGATTTCTACTTTACCTGGCCAGGTGATCTTAACTATTCACGAATCACTGTCTCTTTTTCTTTTCCTTTTTTTTTCTTTTCACTGTCACTTTCACAACACGGCACAACTGCTGGCACCGGTCAAGTTAGACTGCTGGCATCGGTCAGGCTGGACTGTTGGCACTGGCGTTGGTCTGTCGATGAAAGTGGCGCTGGCCAAGTATGAGGTCGAACCCCAGTGAAGATAGAACAGTGACTATCAACATCGATCTGTTCTCCTTTCTTTCTTCCTGCATTAACGCATTGCACTCTCTCTCTCTCTCTTCTAGTCTGCTCTTATCAAATGGACATGGTTGCTTTTCTTTTCTTTTTTTTTTTCTTCTTTCTTTTCCTCTTCATTAGTTAGCAACTCTCTCCACATCTCTCCTAAGTCCTTCCTCTGCAGACTATCTCGTGCTAATGCCCCCACTTGGTTCTCTCCTCTCCTCCCCTCATCTCTCTGCTCTTCTCTCCTCAGAGATTACACTCCGACCTCTCTCTCTCTGTCTCTCTGTTCGTTCTCCCCTCGTTCTCCCGTTCTCTCCCTCTCACATCCTTCTTATTCGTTCCGAACTGTCCAACAAGGGCGAGTACCATTTGTCAGTATTTTTACCCCTGACACCCCGAAGTTATCTCCCTCTAATTCCATTGGATATTCAAATCATGACAGTCACGCCTACACACCTTACTCTCTGTGGTGGTCAATTGGTCATTTAATTGATTAGCTAGTTTTCACCCCCACCCACACTACCTTCCCCCCTTTCCTACTTAACTGGCGCCGTGTGGCTTAACTCGTGGACACTGGTCACTCTAAAGTGGCTAGATGAGTCTGGGTAGGCTCTAAGACGTTGGCTGGCAGACCAATCGAGACATTCGGCCAGACAGCTTAGTCCGTCTAGCAGACAGTGCTGTCTCCACGAGAGCTAAAAATAGCCTTTAATTGGCTGAGGCGACAGGTGAATGCGTCGGTCAGCTATTTAGTCCGGCTGGTTGGACAGACCGTCTCTGTGGAGGATGAGGATTAGCCTCCCCCTTTGCTTAATTGCCTGGATCCGACCCATGGGCCGTCCGCCTGACGCCCAGAATATTTGCGTTAGAGCTTAAGTCCAACTGGGCTGGTGGCGATTGACCACGAGTTTGGTTGAGTTCATTTTGACCGTGACAATTTCCCCCTTGCAAAAGACCATGCTCCGCATTGTCTCAAAACAACGGTACAAAAAAGACAACAACCGAATTTGCTGACCCACAGCTACACGTGCAAAGTTTGAAAAATACTTTACAACAACCGGTTTACAAATTATAAAATATATCATGAGTGAATACCACTCCAATGAGTTATCATTGACGTGCACTCTTGCGTTATTCCGACTCATTTTATAACGACCTCTGTGCGCACTTATGCAATCCCCCTACCTGCGGATTTGCCACATCTTCCCTTCACAATTTCTATGAAAAGCACAATATAATATGCTCACGATCCATGACACTTCACTGAGGAATCTCCATCCTCACTTATTGCAAATAATGCATTACTACACAAGCGACTGTATGCTCCAAGCATAACTACATTCACATGAACAAGTCTCACAAAGAAAATATGAACAAGTCTCACACAAAAAATATGAACCATAGCCAACTGGGAATGAACCCATATCCAATCAACATAACTGTCATCAACACGTGTTATCAACAAAGCACCCCGGATATGACTGACTTCCTCTGAGTTGCAGCTTGCTAGACTACACGGCTTAAATAGTCAGCTCCGACATTCTGTCGACCGGGAATGTACTGCACTCGGTACCTGTAGGGCTGCAATGCCATTGCCCACCGCAGCACTCTGCTGTTTTTCAACTGCGCCTCCTGTAGGAATTTGAGTGGTTGGTGATCTGTCTCTATCACGAACTCTTTCCCATACAAGTATTTGTGGAACTTCTGCACGGCCCACACGACAGCTAAACACTCCTTCTCTACAGTTGCGTACCCTTCTTCACACTTTGTCAACTTCCTGCTAGCATACTTCACAGGAAACTCGACCTCTTCATGCTCCTGCAGCAATACTGCACCTATCCCACCACCTGATGCATCTGTCCGCAACAAAAATGGTTTGGACATATCTGGTAGCTTCAAGATGGGACGGGAACCTAGTCTTTCCAACACCGTCTGCAGTGCTTGCTCTGCAGCGTCTGACCACTCGACCACTGCCGGTTTCCCTGCCTTGACCAAATCACTGAGAGGACTCGTGATTGCAGCAAAATTTGGGACAAACTCCCTATAGAACCCAATAAAACCTAGCAGACTCCTGACTTCTGTTTTGGTCTTTGGTCTCTCTGAATTCATCATCTTCTCCACCTTTCCTCTTTCCGGCTGCTTTGTGTCGCCTCCGACAACAAAACCTAGGAACTCCAGGCTTGGAAAACCAACCTGGCACTTTGTTGGTCTGGCTGTGAGATTGGCTTTCCTCAACCTCTCTAAAACTGCTCCTAGCTGCCTCATATGCTCCTCCCATGTCTCGGACGCTATCAGAATGTCATCCATGAAATTCACAACGCCTTCCAATCCCGTCAGTAACTTCCTCATCATCCGAGAGAAGACTGCAGGCGCGTTGACCATACCAAAAGGAAGTACTCGCCACTGGTATAGCCCCATAGGAGTGGAGAATGCTGTGACTTCCTTTGAGTCCTCACTCAGGGCTATTTGCCAGTAACCCTTGCTCAGATCTATCCTGGTGAAATACTGGCTCTTGCTTGTGGCGATCTGAGCGAACAGGTCTTCCATGTTCGGTATGACCTCTGCATCGACCTTGGTGACACTGTTCAGACGTCTATAGTCGACACAGAATCGATGCTCACCTGACTTTTTCCTCACTAAGACGACGGGTGCACTATATGATGATTTGGACGGTTCAATCACCCCAAGGTCCAACATCTTTTCTACCTCCTCCTCGATCACTTGCTTGGTGGCATATGGGATCGGGTAGGCTTTCACATGTACGGGTTTCTGTGATGTTAACTCCACCGTACATGTCTCTAGAGTTGTCCTGCCTGGTTTATCAGTCAGGGACGCCCTATACTGTTCTAGGAGCCCCCTAACTTCCTCCTGTCTCCTACTGTCTAGCCCTTCATACAGTGACACATCCCTGTATGACTCTTCCCCTGGAAACTCAGGCAACAAAATCTCCCCTTCTTCTGCTGGGTCTCCTTCACCTCCATCAATGATTGCTGCTGCGCCTATGTGCTGAGTCTCACGCTGAATATATTTGCGGAGCAAATTTGCATGGAAAAGTTTTGATTTCCCATTCACATCGATTCGGTAGTCCTGATCTACCTTTTCAATGATGGTGAATGGTCCCTTCCAATGCATCAGCAGCTTGTTGTGATCCGTGGGAAGCAGTACCAGGACTTGATCTCCCGCCTTGAGGGATTGCTTCCTCACCTTCCTGTCATATTGCTTCTTCTGAACGACCCTAGCCTCCTGCAAACCTTCCCTTGCAAACTTACATGTCTCATACCTGTGCCCACCTTTGGAACAGGGCGCGATTGGGCCAATCAGGTCAACAGCCACCCTCCTGAATGGTGTGTCAATTAAAGGAGGCTGTTTAAGAGGCGCCTTCCTCTTCACCCCTCTTGTGGCTGACCTTTGACACACGTCACATGACATGCAGAAACGCTTGATGTCTGCCATTGCTCCTGGCCAATGAAAGTCATCAAAGATTCGGTCAGCTGTTTTGCTGGTGCCGAGATGACCCGCCATGAGCGACTCGTGACCCACTGACATGACAGTGTCACGATAACCTGCTGGTACCTCTAACTGAGTGGTCACCTTACCTGTCTTCCCCTTGGTGAACACTCGGTACAACAGCCCGCCTTTCACAAGAAATTCTGTCTCACCTCCTCTAACCTCCTGTTTCTCTCCACCTCTTGCCAACTCCCAAGACTTCACGAGCGAAGGGTCTTGTTCCTGCGCTGCCCTAAACTCATCAGGCGACACCTCTATGCCTGACTTCCTTGCCGGAACGACTAACGGTTTATCAACCTTTCCCTCCTTCTTGCTCCGTGTTTGAACTGCTGCCCCTGTAGCAGTCAACAACTCAGGATCCCCTGGATCCCTTGCACCTGGAATATTTCCGATGATCAAATCATGAAGGGGTTTCTCCATCACCAACGCAGACAACTCGCCTGAGAAGTAAGGGTACGTACTTCTATCTTAGCAACTGGAAACTCCCTCACAGTGCCATCGATTAGAGTACAGGTCTGGATTTGCCCTGTCAAATCCCCTTTATCGACCAGCGTTGTTCGTACTACACCGCATGAACAACCAGTGTCTCGTAACACTTTCACCCTCTGCTGGCCAATCCACCCTTCTTCCACTGGTAACGAACCACTCAGCCTAGTGCCCTCCATCCCTGACACTGACTGCTGTCCAGTGCTAGCCATAGGCCGCACTCCACCCTCTTCAGACTGAATCCCCTTTGGTTCCACTGCAGGTCGTTTCCCTTGACGACCCTTATCCACTTCTTGCAAGGCTGCTGCCTTCTGGAACCTCATGCGACAATCCCTCGCCACATGTCCCTTCTTGTGACAAATGAAACACCTAATGTCCCTTTGCCCTTCCTTCTGCCCCACCACTGGGTTTGCAGACTTTGCAGGAAACTCCCCTAGTCTCCTTGCACTCTTCTCACCTGTGCCTAGCACCTGTTTCTCCTGCACCTTCGTGCCCAAACGTGCCTCTCTATACACCTCTGCGAACTTCAACAACTCCCCTGCTGTCTCTGGCTGTCTCTCTTTCAAATGTATAGTTAACTCAGGGCCGCAACCTGACAAAATCTGTTCTTTCATAACTAGCTCTTTCAATTCAGCGAACTCCTTCTTCGTACCACTCAACTCTAACCACTTCTCAAAATAGTGATCTAGACGTGCACCAAACTGAGTGTACGTCTCACCTGCTTGTAATTTAGCTGAACGAAATTTCTTTCTGAATCCTTCCTCTGTGAGGTCAAATCCCTTCATTAAAGACTCCTTCACAGCGCCGAAATCAGACTGTTGTTCCGCTGGTAACGCAGTAAAAATCTGTAATGCCTTACCGTCAATAACGCAGACAAAATGACTGCCCACTCTTCTGGAGGCCAACCCTGACTGGTCGCAAACGTTTCGAAACGACTGATGTATGCATCAATCGAATCGGTTCCTTCAGAGAATTTTGGCAACTTGGGTCGGGGAGCATAGCTGCGCACAGAGTCACTGGAGAGTGAGCTACCATCCTCGGTGGTCTCCCTTTGTATTCTCACTTTCTCCAACTCTAATTGAACCTTTAATCTTTCCGTTTCCTGCGCTTCCTTTAGTCTTTCTGTTTCCTGCGTTTCCCTAGCTTTAATCCTTTCCGTTTCCTGCGTTTCTTTATCATTATTAGCCTGAATCCTTAATTTTTCTATTTCTTGCGCTTCTGCTGCGACACGGCGTCTTTCCGCGCGTTCATCCCTTTCCATCTTTTGTTGGTTTTCAACAAATGCACGCAACTCATCTCCTGAGTAACCTAAATCACGAGCGACGCTCACAAGTTGTTCAATAGGGGTGTTCTTTTCTTCCGCCATTGTATCTCTTTCTTTTTATTTTTTTGAACAAGATTTTATTACGACAGCCAAACTGGTGGTTTCCGACACGAGTGACGTAATAGCACAATCCTATGAATGATAATATTAGCTTGGGACAACGTAGTTAGTTTTTATAAGACGCCCAGCGCCTGACCCAACTATGAGAGCGAATTATAGGTAATCTGTGCGAAATAAGTACTCTGGGGCTGAAATGCCAAGCCTAGTATTAACTATCTTGGAAGCAATGCCAAGCCTAGTATTTAACTATCTTGGGAACATACAGTAAGACAACCCCTTGTCTTAGGATTACAATACTTGAATCCCACCAGCTTCCTCTCTGAGAAGTTGAACAATTATAATAAATGGGCCAGAATATCCTGGCAGGCTCGCCAATAAATTGTCAACCTCGGGTGATGTCAGTGGAGGAAGGACTAGCGCACAGCCCAAACACACTCACAGCTTGCTTACGATCTCATTCATATATCATGCATTCGTCACATCAAACCACTAGTAAAGTCTATAACTTTACTACACATGTTCATAGAACGAAACATCAATGCATATGGAATCAAACAAAATAAAACATTCTCTCTTTCCTGAACTTCACAAAATCATTTATCTAAAACATCATTAACTAACCCGGGTATAAATAGATTTCTACTTTACCTGGCCAGGTGATCTTAACTATTCACGAATCACTGTCTCTTTTTCTTTTCCTTTTTTTTTCTTTTCACTGTCACTTTCACAACACGGCACAACTGCTGGCACCGGTCAAGTTAGACTGCTGGCATCGGTCAGGCTGGACTGTTGGCACTGGCGTTGGTCTGTCGATGAAAGTGGCGCTGGCCAAGTATGAGGTCGAACCCCAGTGAAGATAGAACAGTGACTATCAACATCGATCTGTTCTCCTTTCTTTCTTCCTGCATTAACGCATTGCACTCTCTCTCTCTCTCTTCTAGTCTGCTTTATCAAATGGACATGGTTGCTTTTCTTTTCTTTTTTTTTTTCTTCTTTCTTTTCCTCTTCATTAGTTAGCAACTCTCTCCACATCTCTCCTAAGTCCTTCCTCTGCAGACTATCTCGTGCTAATGCCCCCACTTGGTTCTCTCCTCTCCTCCCCTCATCTCTCTGCTCTTCTCTCCTCAGAGATTACACTCCGACCTCTCTCTCTCTGTCTCTCTGTTCGTTCTCCCCTCGTTCTCCCGTTCTCTCCCTCTTTCTCCCCTCGTTCTCCCGTTCTCTCCCTCTCACATCCTTCTTATTCGTTCCGAACTGTCCAACAAGGGCGAGTACCATTTGTCAGTATTTTTACCCCTGACACCCCGAAGTTATCTCCCTCTAATTCCATTGGATATTCAAATCATGACAGTCACGCCTACACACCTTACTCTCTGTGGTGGTCAATTGGTCATTTAATTGATTAGCTAGATTTCACCCCCACCACACACTACCTTCCCCCCTTTCCTACTTAACTGGCGCCTTGTGGCTTAACTCGTGGACACTGGTCACTCTAAAGTGGCTAGATGAGTCTGGGTAGGCTCTAAGACGTTGGCTGGCAGACCAATCGAGACATTCGGCCAGACAGCTTAGTCCGTCTAGCAGACAGTGCTGTCTCCACGAGAGCTAAAAATAGCCTTTAATTGGCTGAGGCGACAGGTGAATGCGTCGGTCAGCTATTTAGTCCGGCTGGTTGGACAGACCGTCTTGGGGAGGATGAGGATTAGCCTCCCCTTTGCTTAATTGCTGGATCCGACCCATGGGCCGTCCGCCTGACGCCCAGAATATTTGCGTTAGAGCTTAAGTCCAACTGGGCTGGTGGCGATTGACCACGAGTTTGGTTGAGTTCATTTTTGACCGTGACACCTCCCTTCTATATCTCTGCATCCTCTTCTTTATTCCTCTGCCCTCCCTTCTATATCTCTGCATCCTATTCCTTATTCCCTCTACCATCACTTCTATATCTCTGCATCCTATTCTTTATTCCTCTGCCCTTCCTTCTATATCTCTACATCCTATTCTTTATTCCTCTGCCCTTCCTTCTATATCTCTACATCCTATTCTTTATTCCTAAAAATCTCCTTCTTTATTCCCTCTGTCATCCCTTCTATATCCCTGCATCCTCTTTTTAATTCCCTTATCCCTCCATGTTGTGCTATTGCATCTTCTTCTTCATTCCCTCTAACCTCCATTCAGTATCTCGGCATCCTCTTCTGTATTCCCTCTGCCCTCCCTTCTATATCTCTGCATCCTCTTCTGTATTCCCTCTGTCATCCCTTCTATATCTCTACACCCTGTTCTTCATTCCCTCTCCCTTTCCTGCTATATCTCTGCATCCTATTCTTTATTCCCTCTGCTCTTCCTTCTATATCTCTGCATCCTATTCTTTATTCCTTCTGCTCTCCCTTCTATATCTCTGCATCCTATTCTTTATTCCCTCCGCTCTCCCTTCTATATCTCTGCATCCTATTTTGTATTCCCTCTGCCCTCCCTTCTATATCTCTGCATCCTATTCTTTATTCCCTCCGCTCTCCCTTCTATATTTCTGCATCCTATTTTGTATTCCCTCTGCTCTCCCTTCTATATCTCTGCATCCTATTCTTTATTCCCTCTGCTCTCCCTTCTATATCTCTGCTTCCTATTTTGTATTCCCTCTGCTCTCCCTTCTATATCTCTGCTTCCTATTTTGTATTCCCTCTGCCCTCCCTTCTATATCTCTGCTTCCTATTTTGTATTCCCTCTGCCCTCCCTTCTATATCTCTGCATCTTCTTCTTCATTCCCTCTGCCCTTCCTTCTATATTACTTCTTCCCCTCCGCCCTGCCCTTTCTCTTACTGTTTCGTCATTTTCATTTTTCCTGTCACTTAGCCTGTTCTCCCCCAGCCCTTGATGCCAATGGTTGTGCAGTGTAGTTTGTGCCACGGCAGACACTGGGCCCGTTGTCACAGGACCGTCAGCGTCGCAGCCATGACTGTGGAATAACTTTATGAAATGGCATCGTCTGAAAATGAATTATGAGTCAACGCTTATTAATATTACCGTCGCACTCTACCTCTGGGAAGAAATGGAAAAGTCGTTGGTGAGAACTCAATTCGAAATGGTTGTTTTCAATTTTACGCTGTCAATCTATGAGAATGAATTACGCATTTGTTGTCATTCATTTGGTGATGTCAGTCTGTGAGAATGAATTATGAATTGCTACATATCAGCTAAGTCTGTCTGCCTTTTTAGGATTTATGGTTGTTAATGAATTCTCCAATCAAAATCTAGTTAATGAATTCTCCAATCAAAAATCTGCAGTGAGTTACAAATGGGTTATTATCAACTTTGTCAGTCAATCAGTAACAATAAAAAAATGAAGTGCTAGATATAACCTCCCCCAGTTACTCAGATAATGAATTATGGAAGCTTATTTACTCCTCAATGTTGATGAAGCTGAAATATTGAAGCTATTACGTTCTGCTTTATAAATGCTGATGGGAACATTTATTCGTTTGGTATTCTAGTCGATGTCCATATCTTTTTCAAGTGCTCGTTAGTTAGTTAGCCCATTGGTTGGTTGATTATCTCACTGTTTTTCTTCTCCTGTGTGTGTGTGTGTGTGTGTGTGTGTGTGTGTGTGTGTGTGTGTGTGTGTGTGTGTGTGTGTCTGTCTGTCTGTCTGTCTGTCGTCTGTTATCTGTCATGCCATCACTCACTGTCTACTTTAATTTGTCTCTTTCTTTCTTCTGTTTCTACAAGCGCACATGCTTATCCCTCCACACAAACATATTTGCACACATGCACACGCATATGCTAACATTCTCCCCCCCCTCTCTCTCTCTCTCTCTCTCTCTCTCTCTCTGTGTGTGTGTGTGTGTGTGTGTGTGTGTGTGTGTGTGTGTGTGTGTGTGTGTGTGTGTGTGTGTGTGACAATCGTTGTACTACACACGCTCAAAACCTTCACACTATCCACCCACACAATTTCATGCCAAAATGATTGAATCTTAGGAAAGAGGTAAAATGATCAAATGATGTAAAGACGAGTCTCAGTGAGTATCGGAGCCAACTAACTGCACACTGCAATCAAAGCAACGACGCAGGACGGAAGAAACTAAAAAAAAAAACGGTAGTGACAATAAAAAAAAACCACTGCTAAGAAGGGAAGAGTGGGCAAACAGAAGGGAGGGAAGATGGAGGATGAGGCGGGGGCCCCAGAAGTCACAAGAGGGCAATTTCCTCGATGTAGAAGAAGGCAATCGATCCGTCCTGCGCTATTCTTCCCCCGCTAACACGACTCCAAGGCGACGAATCCCAGACAACGTTCCATGCGCTGACCCCGGAGACACCAGCCACAGAAATGGGCCCAGGGAGCAGAACTTGTCTGGGGATGATGTCTCCCCGCCTCACCCTGCCACACTTGATTGGTCCTGGCGGGAATCACGTTCGCTGCGGCGGCAGAAAAGTGGTGGCTGTGCTGTTTTAGTTACGGGGAAAGCCAGCAACAGTCTGAACGGTGTCACACAACGCTGGTCTTCAGGGAAACAAGAGGACAGTGGCGTTCATTCTGTGGTGAGAAACCTTGAAGAAGAAAATGAATTGGTCAGCCAACACATTTTCTTGTCAGCCAATACATTTTCTTGTCGGGCAATACATTTTCCTCTCTCTCTCTCTCTCTCTCTCTCTCTCTCTCTTCTCTCTCTCTCTCTCTCTCTCTCTCTCTCTCTCTCCTCCCCTCCCTCCCTCTCTCTCTCTCACTCCCTCTCTCTCTCTCTCTCTTTTGTATTTTGTGTGGTCCCATCTGTTCTATCGTTT
>CM031613.1:70560849-70568349 GCA_018398815.1 Conus ventricosus
TCTTCTCTTACAGCCCATCCACCCGCTCTTCTCTTACAGCCCACCCACCCTCTCTTCTCTTACAACCCATCCACCCTCTCTTCTCTTTCCCTATCCGACAAGAAAGCGGAGCGGATGTTCTGAAAGGTCGTTGTTGAGCAAGCACCTGGAAACCACATGACAAGCTGAGGCATCAAAGCCCCACACTCAGTGGTTCGGCAGTGCATGATTCAGAAGACGTAGTGGGCAGCCAGCTGTTGTGTGTGTCCACTGCTCTCTGTTTCATCTCAGCTGTGGTTTCAGGCATGCGTGGCGTGAGGGGTTACGGGAGGGTGGACATTGGAAAGCAATAGCTGACAAGGACCTGTGAGCACACCAGCCAACAAATCAAAGCCAATGCAAGAAGAATTACTGGGGCCGCCAAACCAAGTTACAAACAAATAACAAAACAATCGCAACGCGTTTCGACCTATTCGGTCGTCTTCAGCAAAGGCCAAATTTTTGTATCCAGATCGAAGAGGTCAATGTCCATCTATTTGACTTTCGTTTTCTTTGTTTTTAATGTTATCCGTCCTGCCTGAAGAAGAGACCACAGGTCGAAACGCGTTGTTTGTTTTGTTACGTTGTATAGCAACCCAGCAGTTCTTCTGCGATTGTTTCCATTTCCCACTTGCAGTCACCCCACTTTAAAACAAAATCAAAGCAAACCAAATGAAATCATGTGACTTGAAACCCAGCCAATCGTGAGACACCATATCAAGTCTGTCAGCTCATCAAAGTCATTCCACATACAGCTGCTGACAAAAAAACCCACTTTAAAACAGACTTTCAGGAACACGCAAAAAATGCCTTAAAACGTTTCTTCCTTGGAATCTTAGATTAGAGGAACTTTTCATCTCTTTCAGGAACTGAAAAAATAATAATCAAGTGGAACATCACTGAAGGGATGTGTCTCAATTCTCATGTTATGTTCTGGAACAGACAGACAACAGACAGATGTCAGAAAACACATGAAAACAAATTTCAGGAGGCATACATTATCTGTGTCTGTCTTCACTTAAAAAAACCACACCTTTAAATATACATGCAGATATAAAGTTGGTTTTGTCAGTGTTCTTTCATTTTTCAAGCGAAATGTTAAGCCGAATGGTTATCATCAAAGGCATCTCTTTAGCCTGTCATACGCAGTGTTTTGATGGATTCAACATCGGGCTTTAAAAAAGATGACGTGTTAGGGATCCTGAATGGTTCTGTAGGATCGGCTGAGCTATGAGTAATCATCAACAGTAAAGATCGAGGAACAAACTAACCCACTCCACTCCCTACCCGAATAAAATACATACAAAACACCCAACAGCAATTTCTTCGATTCATAAGGAATACCACTACTGTGGTAGGATTCCACTTTATTTCTGTGTCCCAGAACAGTTCCTTAGAGATCAGAATCAACAAAACTATCGAATGTATGGGATCAGATGACAGTCCCTGAGGAGTGCTTCAGTCTGTCTTCTATAGGCAGATAACAAGTGAAAATGGTCACTCTTACAAGATCAAATACCATCCATGCCACTGGTGCTTCCATTCAGGAATTGCTGTGTGTAATGTATGGCTGTTCTTGATTCCTTGTAAACAGTGGTCAATAAAGGGTGATACAGTGTCTACGACCACATTGCTGAACCACATGGCCGGCATTACGCGAGAATGAAATTCTGGGCGAAGGCCTACATGGGAAATAAAAGAATAAAACATTAGCTTCCAGTAAATGTGCATTCTGAAAATAGTACAGATTTGCTTACGAACTGTGTATTTATTTACATGAAATCCGTATTGATGTACATACAAGCTATATTGTTTCCTGACAGTGATCCTTCGCCTTGATCCTGAATTAATGTCCAGCAATCATCATCCACTGGGCCGCCAGATCAGAGAGAAGTGTATCTGTAAAGCACAGGGGAGGGAATCACCGGCATGTTTTATTGACGAGTGCCTCCATGGAAATCTCGTCTGGTCACGTGACGGCAAGCCCGCGACGTGGCCATAAAAGATGCCAACAATGAAACTGCTTTTTGAAGAGCGACGGTAGGCGAACTCCCTGGAAACACATCGTCTCCAAGACCTGTCTGTGATGTTCTTTGGCAGCTTCATCTGTCCCCTCTGCACTCTCTTCTTAGCAAGTGCCTGTTGTGTTTTTAAAACTTCGGTTCCTTTAGTCCGAAGGGAGAGAGCAGACACATACGTTTGCTTAATGTTAAGTACCCTCATAGCAAGTGCTTGTTGTGTTTTTAAAACTTCGGTTCCTTTAGTCCGAAGGGAGAGAGCAGACAAATACGTTTGCCTTAATGATAAGTACCCTCATAGCAAGTGCTTGTTGTGTTTTTAAAACTTCGGTTCCTTTAGTCCGAAGGGAGAGAGCAGACACATACGTTTGCTTAATCTTAAGTACCATCATAACACCACATAACTGAACGTATCACGCACATAGAAAGGTGAACAGACTACGACAGATTCTAGCAAATCCTCATGCTAAATTTTGAAGAAACGACCAGCTATCACCTCTAGTTATCACATTCGCTGGGTATGAACAACACTGATAAAACCAAGTATCGTGCAACTTGTAACGCTAGCGACATAACATTACTGAGTAGGTCTAGGAAGAAAATCACTATTATCAGGAACCGTCCTCACGGTACATGGTAATGTCTGACTGCAAGAAGATCGATCGGCTGTCTTCCACCAAACGGTTCGTGTGTCAATGCCTTAAAATCATACGTTGAATAGCATTACGATTGGCTGTCTTCCACCAAACGGTTCGTGTGTCAATGCCTTAAAATCATACGTTGAATAGCATTACGAGCAGTGAGCTTGTTTCTGTCAATTGGCTGTCTTCAACCAAACGGTTCATGGGTCAGTGCCTTAAGACCATGCAGTGAATAGCACTATGGTCAGAGAGCTTCTTTCTGTCCTTGTGCTGCACTGTTTTGTCATGTATACATACAACAGCAGTAGTCATAATGTTTGAGAAAAGTCAGATAATAAGGATGGGATAGTCAGTTGCTTCAGCTCATTTCCTATTCAATTCACTTGTTTAGTTATGCATTCTCACGGAAGATGGGGACACGCAAACAAAACAATCCCCAAGCAAGAACTTGACCATGAATATTATTCAGAGCACAAATCAGAGACAGAGGCAAGGGAACATCGCAACTGAGTCCATTTAAAACAAACATTCAAACAAACTCAACGTGAATCCACCCCTACCTCTCTCATCAGGGGGTTGAAATAACAGCGTTGTGGTGGGTACAGTTCACCAACCCACTAAATCTAGGCTTGGACGTGCATCTGACATGTATGACAGCATCCCGTTCCTGTGAAATCCAGGCTTGGACGTGCATCTGACATGTATGACAGCATCCCGTTCCCTGTGAAATCCAGGCTTGGACGTGCATCTGACATGTATGACAGCATCCCGTTCCCTGTGAAATCCAGGCTTGGACGTGCATCTGACATGTATGACAGCATCCCATTCCCTGTGAAATCCAGGCTTGGACGTGCATCTGACATGTATGACAGCATCCCATTCCCTGTGAAATCCAGGCTTGGACGTGCATCTGACATGTATGACAGCATCCCATTCCCTGTGAAATCCAGGCTTGGACGTGCATCTGACATGTATGACAGCATCCCATTCCCTGTGAAATCCAGGCTTGGACGTGCATCTGACATGTATGACAGCATCCCGTTCCCTGTGAAATCCAGGCTTGGACGTGCATCTGACATGTATGACAGCATCCCGTTCCCTGTGAAATCCAGGCTTGGACGTGCATCTGACATGTATGACAGCATCCGTTCCCTGTGAAATCCAGGCTTGGACGTGCATCTGACATGTATGACAGCATCCCATTCCCTGTGAAATCCAGGCTTGGACGTGCATCTGACATGTATGACAGCATCCCATTCCCTGTGAAATCCAGGCTTGGACGTGCATCTGACATGTATGACAGCATCCCATTCCCTGTGAAATCCAGGCTTGGACGTGCATCTGACATGTATGACAGCATCCCGTTCCCTGTGAAATCCAGGCTTGGACGTGCATCTGACATGTATGACAGCATCCCATTCCCTGTGAAATCCAGGCTTGGACGTGCATCTGACATGTATGACAGCATCCCATTCCCTGTGAAATCCAGGCTTGGACGTGCATCTGACATGTATGACAGCATCCCGTTCCCTGTGAAATCCAGGCTTGGACGTGCATCTGACATGTATGACAGCATCCCGTTCCCTGTGAAATCCAGGCTTGGACGTGCATCTGACATGTATGACAGCATCCCGTTCCCTGTGAAATCCAGGCTTGGACGTGCATCTGACATGTATGACAGCATCCCGTTCCCTGTGAAATCCAGGCTTGGACGTGCATCTGACATGTATGACAGCATCCCGTTCCCTGTGAAATCCAGGCTTGGACGTGCATCTGACATGTATGACAGCATCCCATTCCCTGTGAAATCCAGGCTTGGACGTGCATCTGACATGTATGACAGCATCCCATTCCTGTGAAATCCAGGCTTGGACGTGCATCTGACATGTATGACAGCATCCCGTTCCTGTGAAATCCAGGCTTGGACGTGCATCTGACATGTATGACAGCATCCCGTTCCTGTGAAATCCAGGCTTGGACGTGCATCTGACATGTATGACAGCATCCCGTTCCCTGTGAAATCCAGGCTTGGACGTGCATCTGACATGTATGACAGCATCCCGTTCCCTGTGAAATCCAGGCTTGGACGTGCATCTGACATGTATGACAGCATCCCGTTCCCTGTGAAATCCAGGCTTGGACGTGCATCTGACATGTATGACAGCATCCCGTTCCTGTGAAATCCAGGCTTGGACGTGCATCTGACATGTATGACAGCATCCCATTCCCTGTGAAATCCAGGCTTGGACGTGCATCTGACATGTATGACAGCATCCCGTTCCCTGTGAAATCCAGGCTTGGACGTGCATCTGACATGTATGACAGCATCCCGTTCCCTGTGAAATCCAGGCTTGGACGTGCATCTGCCATGTATGACAGCATCCCGTTCCCTGTGAAATCCAGGCTTGGACGTGCATCTGACATGTATGACAGCATCCCATTCCCTGTGAAATCCAGGCTTGGACGTGCATCTGAAATGTATGACAGCATCCCATTCCCTGTGAACTGATTGTCTGCTTCGCTGATCTTACGTCGTACATCCGTATTCAAACATTATATCACACTGACAAATCTATCTATTATACAGACACAAACCACCTGTTATAGAGACTACACTGTCTTATCTACGTAAAAAAATGTCACTTACTCTGACATAAGCTGTCTATTACATCAAGCTGTACATTACACAGATGTAAACCAAACTGATATACTGGTACAAAATTATTCATCATATTAACATGAACTAATTTTTTCATCGACACATACTGTTTATCATATACACACACAAACTTTCTCTTATACTGACACAAATACATACATTGACCTGTCTGGCACAATGTACTGGCACAGATTATGTATTATACAAACACAAATCATCAACCTGACACGTGCTATCTATCACGCTGACACACACTCTCTTATACTGACATGGAGCCGAACTGTATAATAGACTGGCACATATTCTTTATTACACGGACACAAACTATTTTACTGACACATGCTATTATCCAAAGACAAACTATGCCTGATACTGACACACACTTAATTGTCTAATAAACTAACACAAACAATCTATTATACTGACACAAAGTATCTGATATTCTTAGTAAAAACAAAAAATCATTTTATTGCCACAAAGCCAAGCCCTTTATCATGCTAACACAAATCATGTGGTCTTACCAGCCGCCGTGGCGAAGTGGTTAGCGTCGCGGACTCCCGGCTGGGAGGTCGTGGGTTCGAATCCCATCAGAATCATGTGGGTTTTTCTGCCCCGACCGGCTCCTACCCAGAGTTGAGTTTGCTGCGGACTCAGGTGGGAAGACTGGGACCACACAGTCGAGTTTCATCCACTTAATGGATGCGTTTCTGAGAGTGTTGCTCAAATTTCCTGACCATCACTGCAGGTGCCTGTATCTCGCGGGCCTGGTTGACGCCAGGATATATTATGAAAGGAAGCGTAGAGTACAGCCCTATCATGTAGTCTCAGACCGAAATGGAAATCAGTAGCATCATCTTAATCATCCTCATTCTCATCGATCAGCATTAAGAAAAAGTCAAATTCTGTGGCCCTTCATGCCCTGCTCTCATGGTGACCTCAATTTCGATGTCCTCTCCACGTCTGTGGCCTTGGTTTGGTTCCGTCGGGGTCACCGGTATCGGCGAGTCCATGGGGGCTGTCGTTGGACAGACGAGGTGGCGCCCTCCGGAGGGAGAGCTCATTCACTCCGGCTCTGCGACTAAGCAATTATTGTCGTCAGTAGAGGGCTTAGTAGGCGGTGTCTTGCGTATGTTAGATCAGAACAGGCGCCACTGAACACCACCGAAGTGACTCGGCAGCAGTGCAGTGTCTTCTCCGGTGGGTTGCCTCTTGATGACTTGACATTGACTGCTCCCTGTGGATTGCCGGTGCCGGGGTGCGGCGGGGCCGACCGGGCTGTGGCTGTGGACGGGGTGTCAGAATGAGCGGCGTGGGTGCACTGCCTCTGAGGTGGCGCAGAGGTTGGGACAGCAACAACAACATCAACAACAACAAAAAATATCATGTGGTCTTTGTCAAGGAGCCCCGTATCCAGCAGCCTTTTCACGCACGCAAAAGCCTGTGACAAGAAGGCCATTGTCCCCGTCAACATTCAGTAGGGAAATAGTCAACAACACGTCAACATTCAGTAGGAAAATAGTCAACAACACGTCAACATTCAGTAGGAAAATAGTCAACAACACGTCAACATTCAGTAGGAAAATAGTCAACAACACGTATGCATGCAGGATTACAACATCAGTGGCGTTGCATTACGGCAATACTCATACACTATGCACAAAAAGAAACGCATGTTTTTATTTCAGTCATTTCATGCGTCATTTAGCATTCAAAATATTACAACCACAGAAGAAATAAGACATCAGTCTACTGTTATGTCTGTTCATTATGCCTGACTGTTCACACTGAACAGAGTTCCCTGCTATACGGGACATGTTTCTGTCAAAATTTTCCTTTAATATTTTCAGCGAAAAAAAGGGTTTCTTTTTGTGCACAGTATATTTCAATTATTAATTTTTAATACATAAACAACACAATATACTTCAATACAAAACAAAACAATACAACACAATACAGCAAGCCAGGCCATGATGTTTACTGACACTCTTTTACAGATACATTTTGGTTGCACCAGTATACATTCTACGAAGAAAGAAAGTTGCATTTTGATTGTGAAATGGCTAATGTCCAGCTTGTGTGGTGCTTTCTATACTTTATGTATTGTGTAAAAACTGAACCGTTGTCGCTGTATTTCCACGCGGCCATGTTGCTGTTGGCAGCCATC
>CM031613.1:70573349-70575849 GCA_018398815.1 Conus ventricosus
ATCAGTCTGGCTCCGTATGTCCAGTGAATCCTTCTCAGACATCAAACGGATTCACCGCCCGATCAGTGACAACGGAAAAAGGACATTTTTGGATAATGAACAAATGTAAAATTTAGAGTGGTCTCGGAAAAAGAAAAAACAAACCCAGAACCAGCAGCAAATGAGACCTCACAACCTGCAGTAGCCCCCCCCCCCCCCCCCCCCTCTAACTCGCACAGTTTCTTTGTTCCAGACGGATATTGCTTTAAGATTTATAACCAGCTGGTAGGTGAATAAACAAACTGAAAAAAAAAAAAAAAGATCACCAAGGACAAAGGTGGTGTTTTGTTTGCACAGTCATTTTCTTTGCTAAAATCGTGATGTATGCTCCTTTAAATTGTAAACCATTTTTTGACTATGCGAGTTCGTTTCATAACACACACACACACACACACACACACACACACACACACACACACACACACACACACACACGGGCGCACGCACGCACGCACGCACATGCACACGCGCGCATTCACACATACGCAAACGCCCACACATGCACATATACACACATGCATGCACACACAGACACACAGACACAGACACACACACACACACACACACACACACACACACACACACACACACACACACACACACACATCTGTCTCTCATACACATACACGCACAATCACACGTGCATGCGCACCTGCACATGCACACACATGAACAGAGAGAGAGAGAGAGACATACATACATACACAAATTTTTATATACACACAAAACACCTACGATTTCAAATCATGGCGATCACCACCAGCCATAGACGAAATGAAACCCTTTGAAGATCAAATGAAAAGAATGATAACCAATATTGAATTCAAAAAATCCAACAACGATTTCCAAACAACACTAAAAAAACAAATAAAACAAGTACAAAATGACAAAAAAATATTTGTGAAGGCTGATAAAACTAGCAATTACTACAAAATGGAACCAATAGAATACTCTCAACTCCTTGACAAAAACATCCAGAAAAACTACAAAAAAGCCGACAAAAATATACATGACAGTATCCGCACTAAAGAAAAGAACTTGCAGAGCGCATAGACCTAAGTGACAGGATAGAAGCGACAGCAACAAAAGAAGCTTTCATAACACTCAAAGACCACAAGCCCAATTTTCATAACAATCCAACATGTAGACTAATAAACCCATCCAAATCTGAATTAGGCAAAATAAGCAAGAAAATTCTGGAAAAAATAATAAAGAACGTAAAATCAAACTCTGAATACAACCTCTGGAAGAACACATACGAAGTTATCCAATGATTCAAAAAACTCAATAAACAAAGTAATACAGTATTCATCACATTTGACATAGTAGACTTTTACCCATCTATAGATGAGGAACTACTCACCAAAGCCCTGAAGTTTGCCAGTAACCACACAGACATAACAGGGTCAGAAATGGAAATCATTCTCCACACCAAGAAAACATTACTACACAGCAAAAATGAAACCTGGATCAGGAAAACCAACAGAAACTCAACATTCGACATAACCATGGGATCATATGATGGTGCAGAAACATGTGAACTGGTCGGACTATTCATGCTCTCCGACATCAAGAAAAAACTCGGAAAACAAGTCGGACTATATAGAGACGATGGCCTTGCTGCACTAACTAACAATCCAAGAACCATCGAAAACAAGAAGAAAGAACAATGCAAAATCTTCCAAAACCACAACTTAAAGATTACCATTGAAGCAAACAAAAAGGTAGTGAACTACTTAGACATAACACTGGATCTCAACAATCACATATATAAACCATACAAGAAACCCAACGATACACCTCTTTATGTACACACCAAAAGTAACCATCCACCATCTATATTAAAGACCATACCCCATGGCATAAACAAGAGACTATCAACCTGTCATGCAGTGAGAGAGTGTTCAACAATGCAGCAGTAGAATACCAGGAGGCACTACAAACAAGTGGATACAATTACAAATTACAATACAACCCAGACAACAACACAAATAAAAGCAAGAAAAATAGGAAAAGAAAAATCATATGGTATAACCCCCCATACGACGGGAAACTCAAAACAAACATAGGGAAAGAATTCTTCAAAATCCTAACAACTTCATTTCCAAAAGAACACAAACTGTCCAAAATATTTAACAAAAACACTGTCAAACTATCGTACTCATGAATGCCCAACCTCAAAAACATAATTGACGCATCCAACAAAATGGAAATCAACACAGCAAAGAAGGGTGAAGAAAGGAAATCTTGCAATTGCACCAGAAAGGAACAGTGCCCACTAAACAATAAATGTCTTCACAACAACATTGTATACCAGGCTATCGTGACATCAGAAAATGAAAAAGAAACATACATAGGGATCACTGAAAACCACTTCAAAACCAGATATGCAAACCACAAACAGTCATTTAATAAAGAAAAATATAAAAACCAAACAGAACTGAGCAAATATATCTGGAAA
>CM031613.1:70580849-70583349 GCA_018398815.1 Conus ventricosus
ACAAGAAGATTATGGTCAATAATGTCAAAGGCTTTTGCAAAGTCAACAAAAAGTACACCTGTAAATAGATTACAATTAATGTTTGAAAGCCATTGTTCAACTATGTTGGTTAGTGCTGTATGACATGAATGGTTTTTTCTAAAACCACTTTGGTTTGGATGAAATAAATCATGTTTAGTAAAGTGTAACTGGAGATTGCGTTTAAGATGTTTTTCTAGAGGTTTAGACAAAGTAGATAGAATTGATATTGGTCGATAATTTGAAAAATCAGTTGGGTCGCCGGATTTATAAACTGGTAGTACTTTGGCTACCTTAAAAGCCTGTGGGTAGTAACACTTTTCGATGCAAAGGTTGTAAATGTAGGTGAGATGCTCAGATATAACAGATGCAGATAATTTCAAGATTTTACTATCAATGTTGTCTAGACCACAGCAGTTAGATTGTTTTAAAGCACATAGTGCCCTATACACTTCGTGTACACTTAAATATTCAAATTGAAGTTTTGTATCTATATGTTTAGAATCACAGTAATCTTTCAACAATGATAGATCATTGTTTATCATGTGATCAGAGTTTATCGTTTTCTGAGCTATTGTTGAAAAGTGTAAAGAGAGAGAGAGAGAGAGAAGAAAGAGTGTGTGTGTGTGTGTGAGAGAAAGAGAGAGAGGGAGAGAGAGAGAGAGAGAGGAGAGAGAGAGAGAGAGAGAGAGAGAGAGTGGTGTGTGTGTGTGTGTGTGTGTGTGTGTGTAAGAGAGAGTGAGTGAGAGAGAGAGAGAGAGAGAGAGAGAGAGAGAGAGAGAGAGAGAGAGAGAGAGAGAGAGAGAGAGAGAGAGAGAGATGGTGGGAACAATTAAGAGCAGACGGTTTTGTTCAAACATAATAAACAATTTATATTACATACATACGCGTGATTGCCTTCAAACAGTGGAGAGAACGTCGCGACATGAAAAACAGACAAAGTGTGTGTGCCGAGATGACCTTCTTTCCTATCCCAGAGAGTAAATAGTACTCCACCACCAGGACCATTAGTCGTGTGTGTGGATGAAGAATGTGGATGGAGACGGGGATGGCGACGGCGATGGGGATGGAAGAGCCAGGATTTCAGGAAAACGCCAGAGCTGATGGCACTAATGGTCACAGGTAACTCCATTCATCAAATCTTCTGATCTCCCCCAGACACAGACTGGGGTTCATCATTAATTCAGGGCTTGTTATGCTTGGTGCTCTCTCTCTCTCTCTCTCTCTCTCTCTCTCTCTCTCTTCTCTCTCTCTCCTCTCTTCTCTCTCTCTCTCTCTCTCTCTCTCTCTCTCTCTCTCTCTCTCTGTGTAACCAGTGATTCTCTTGAGAGGGTACGTAAGACTTCATGGTAAAAGCTTGGCCGTGTCTGGAGTTGTACTGTCTTTACCTGTCAGTGGAACAGCAACGAGGGGGTTGTGGAATGCACACGGCAGTTATGAGCTGGTACACCTAGTAGAGGTTCTGCGGAGTCAAATCGGGTGGCCATTACACAATGGAATCTGCCAGAGAGCATTTATGTCCTTGACGTCTTAATGGAATGCCCTGTGCGTGCCTGCACCCTATGTGAACACAGCGCAGGCTTCCAAGGGTGGAGCAGGATTGCTCCCAGCTGATTTGTTCAGCAGTTGAGGACAGTTGTTGTTGTTGTTGTTGTCGTACCCTGGCTAAAAGACTCCAGGGATCATCCAAACAGCCGAAGTACTTGAACACTATGGTACAAATGCATCAGCTGGGGATGAGAACATTACGTGTGTGACCGTTTTTGATTACCCCGCCCACATGGGCAGCCACACTCCGACTTCGGGGGATTTTAGAGACTGATAATGTTATGCTAGGAGCTTGTCACAACTACAGACAATCCCCACATAACTATGCAGAGCATAACAACATTTTGATGTAGCCTTGGTGTTCTAGCCTATGTCAATTAGCCTGACACAGCCTTAAGCCAAGGCAGAGTTGAGGACAGTGCTTCTCTGGGTCCTAGCTGCACCTTCGGGTGTATTTTTGTTCTTGTCCGCTGACTGTGGGAAAAGGCCCAGTGACGGTGAGGAAAGACCAACTGACCACAGGGAAAGTCCTGTTGGCAGCGAGTCGCCATGTCTGGAGTTGTACTGTCTTCACCTATCAGCGGGACAGCAACGACTGAGGTTGTGGGGTGCTCACGGCAGTTGCTTAACAGTGGCGTTTTTTTGTTTGTTTGTTTGTTTGTTGTTGTTTTTGTTTTTTTTTGTTTTGCCGGTGGACTCTGCAGTCATGAAATATGGGCTGGTACACCCATGGGAACGCTCCCGTGGAGATTCTGTCGTGTCACATCCAGTGGCCATGACACAATTACATCTGCCATGGAGCAATTATGTCCCTTGACGTCTTAATGGAATGCCCTGTGCCCACCTGCACCCTATGTGAACCCAGCGCAGGCTTCCACGAGTGGTTCAGGACTGCACCCAGCTGGTTTGCGCGGCAATCGAGGACAGTACTTCT
>CM031613.1:70585849-70600849 GCA_018398815.1 Conus ventricosus
AGATTGTTTCAGATGACGTGCAAGTTTTAGGGGTCAAGGTGACTGTCAGGAAAAGACACGGATTCTGCCTTTAGTAAGGCAAGGAAGGGTAAGGCGGGCTGAAGGACAGCAGTCACTTTCCATCAAATGTCAGTACTGTCTGTACTTTGTATTTTCTCTCTCAGACCTGAACACATACATGTGCGTATGTCGTGTATGTGACAACTATGATGACATATTTGATAACCGTATTGATGTATTGTTATATATAAGAACTACACCGTTTCTTCCCCAGGCTCCCGTTGCCTTGACACCGGATTAACGTTCAGCAATCCTCATCCGCCAGGCTGAATGGAAACAAGGAGAAATGTGCTGTTGAATCAAAGGGGAGGGAATCACCAGCATGTTTTATTGATGAGTGCCTCCATGGAAATCTCGCTTGGTCACGTGACGGCTGGCCCAGGATGTGGTCATAAAAGAGCCCGTCCATGAGACGTGGCTTTGAAGAGTGACGGCAGGAGAAAGCCCTTGGAAGCAAGTCATGCCCACGGCCCGTCTGTGATATTGTTAGACAGCTTCATCATTCCCCTCTGCATTCTCTGTTTGCAAGCGTTCTTTGTTATTACAGTTCCAACCATTTAGACATTTGCGTGCGTGCGTGCGTGTGCGTGCGTGTGTGCATGCGTGTGTGTGTGTGCGCGTGCGTGCGTGTGTGTGTGTGTATGGGCAGAGTCGTACTCAAGGCTAAACTAACATTGCGATGACACTATAGGAATGAATAAATCATTGAGATGGATTGTGAACTGAATGTGTAAGATATTGACGAATCCGAACTTGGAGCTGAAAAAGCAGTCAGCACCACATAGGACCCTTCCTTTCATCACATTATTGGCCACTGGGTATGACGGTGTAAGGTTCCGTAATCACCCCATGCCCGAAATCATTCCCCGGCGTGCGAGAAAGGGCGCATGCCCAAAGTCACACCCCAGAGAATAAATCCACACCGGTCTCCCTCTTTGTTCCAAAATCACTTCCCTCCTTTAAAATTATCAATTTGTTCCAGGGAACGAACATGTAAATTAGAGGACATTGCATCTAAATTTGAGGGGGGGGGGGGGGGGGGGAGGGGATACTGGACGTGAGCCAGAACTATCCCCCACCTGTTTCAAAATTTCTCCGTGGTGAGCGATTTGGAGCATGGTCCAGAAACAATCCACACAGTGAACATGAGTACGCGCCCAAACCTGCCCACCTGTGTGGCATGGAGGTAAAAATGGGCACGTACCTATATCACCCCATTGGTAGTATGGTATACAGTGTTGTGTCAGACAACCGCTAAACTAAGTGGGTCAATGACAAGATCATAGGAGAAGACCGAGCCGGATCACAGAAAATAACAGCGCTGCAGACCTAATACTTACCGTTTATATCCATATTCATGCAACATAGAAAGCCGCATGCTGCTTTCATTGACTTCAGCAAAGCTTGTGATTCAGTATGTCGAAAAAAAATTATAGAAGGTTCTGTCAGCATATATTTTATAAGGTGAAATTGTGGTAGCGCTAAAAAAACCATGTCGTCAATCATTAAAGCTGAAGTTCGTGTTGTTAATCATCTGACGGACGTATTTATTTGTCCAGTCGGTTTAAAGCAAGGGGAAGTCGTCTGCTCCCTTGTTCTTTTCTTTATTTTTTGTCTTTGTTCATTAATGGACTGACCAAAGACTCACTTGCATATGGTAAAACAGAATTCGATTGTCGCCGATTCTGTTCAGCTGCTGATATTGCTATTTGCCAACGAGGTTGTGTCGTTTTATCATAGCGTAACTGGTCTTCAAAACAAAACGCAAAGTGTTTTTCATGATAATTCAAAACGCCCCGATCTAATGATCAGTCCAGACAAAACTTCACACTATAGTAATTTGAAATGGAGAGTATACTAAAAATCCCGTTTTTCGGTGTCAAGCATTTGAAAGCTGTCAACAAGTACACACATATTGGTGCTTCTTCATTGTGCTTCTCAGCTTTCATATTTTTTGTGCTTTGTTTGACCCTGCACACCCAGAGGAAAGGGTATGTCTGTTATATTACAATCCTCGTTGTCTGTTGGAGCACACTCGCCTGATATCTTTTTCAAATTGTTTAGCTGAAAAATCCAACCATTTTGACGTATAACTCTGGAGTATGCAGATCAAAGCTGTATTGAAATAAAAATTCACTAGTCAGCAATAAAAAGATTTCCGGGTGCAAGTACCAAGTCACGAAGACATGTCGATGACAGCGATACATCCATTCACTGTGGCTACGCATTTAAGATGCGTAAAGTTTTGTTTTGGGATTTTAACATGGATAACAACAGACATCCACGGAAATCATATACCATGCGATTATTTTTGCAAGAGCAATAACTTTGGTTTGGGGACAGCTTGGAAATGTCCAGTGTGGGTGTAGATAGGTTTGATCTCAGTTTAAACAGAATGCTGGATTCTTTCAAGCAAGACTAGTCTATTTTGGATACGCTTAATTGCTTAAGTTTCATGATGTTTGTATCAATGCCACGTGGTCAGTATACCCCGGTGCTTACGTTACATTGCGTCAAGAAATTCTACGTGAGAATAAGTCTGGTTGAATGTAGAATCAGAATGTAGCCTGTGACTTCTGAATGTTTACAATCTGGTCCACATAAAAGGAGAAAAGATCCTTTTTGTCCTCCCGATGATAATTATATCCGAAACAGACGTGCATTTTCAACATCGATGTCTACAATATAACGAGCTTAGAAAAGATTTGAGTTAGTCTAAATACTATAAAATCCATCCCCATCTGTTAATTTGCCTCACTGGTGGCAGAAACTACACCTGTTCTGACGTTACGCTTCTGGAGTAGAACAAAGAGTAACCACACTGAAAAGGTCCACATGTTTGCCATAAAAAGATTTTTGAATATTCCAATGCATACATCAAACAAGCTGGTAAATGGAGAAACCAGGAGATATTCTTTACGTGTTACACCGACTGTAAAGTGTATTAAATACTGGTTACAATTAGTCAAACTCCCCATGTCGATAATATACAGACATGCTTATGAAATGCTATTGTTACAACTGGAATCTGATCACTTTAACTGGTGTCAAATATTTAGATGACTCTGACTGAAAACGGCTTTGGTATTGTTTGGCTAACCCAAGGACTTTTTCGTTGTAAATATGGTTTTATGGAGAATTTAAAAAAAAAAAACAGATTTGTTTCCTGTTTCAAGCAAAACTGGCATGCACAAATAGACAGTGAACGTAGATATTTCTATTCTCATAAAGGGTTTCTTTCAGGCAGAAAAGTGCCTTAAATTAGTTACAAATAAACGTCACAGAGACAATTTCATCAGATTCAGATTGAAGGTTAGTGGTTAGAACAATTGTTAGCCTTGCTTTTTTAAAGCACGATAGTTCAGATGACATTATGTGCCCATGTTGTAGAAGTGAATGCGAAACCGAAGAACACTTTTTGATTTATTGGACACATGTACAACATGTATACTGACAAATGTAAAGATTACAGTGTGTTCAATTCTATTTCACATGATCTAAAATGGCATAAATGTTGCAATCTTATTATCTAATCGTAATGAACGTGTTGTAAAGGAACAAGCTAAATATATAGCTGAAACCATGTATGTGAGAAAAAAAATCGAGTAATGCATCGGTTAATTTGGGGATGATCCGATGTGTGTAGGGGAAGTGGGTAGGGAAGGGAGGGAGAAAGGCGCGTTTGTGGCTAAGGGAAGGGGAAAGGGAGGATGACGGGGCCAGGATGAAAGTGAAGGAATGATGGAGACGTGTGTTTGAGTGAGTGTGTGTTCATGTGAAATTTTAGCTTTTGGTATCGGTAAATACGATTGTTATCCCCCTTCGTTTACAGGGCTCAAGTGCTGAATGGACGATAAAAACATGTCAGTGTCAGTGTCAGTGTCTCTCTCTCTCTCTCTCTCTCTCTCTTTTCTCTCTCTCTCTCTCCTCTCTCCTCTCTCTCTCTCTCTCTCTCTCTCTCTCTCTCTCTGAAGAAGCTACTCAAAACTTTCCAAAGGAACAAAGTAAAAGACAAAAAAGAAGAACTGAAAGAAAAATATGTTAGTGAGCGGTCAGATTATGTTAATTTGAAGCGACAAAAGAAACGTGAATTTGAACAAACAAAGATTAAAAAATTGAAAGACTCTATTAGTGATTCAAAATTATTTTGGTCAACAATTAGAACAATTAACAGAAAAAGGATGACTTATAGCGATATAACTATAGAGCAGTGGTTTGAGCATTTCCGCAATATTTTTAATTACCCTGAGAATATAATTGAAAACAATGGAAGCGTTGATTTAGAAGCTGATGACTTTGAAGAGCCATTATTTAATGATCCAATATCAAGAGAGGAAATTGTTAACAGTATAAAAAATTTAAGATCCAGAAAGAGTGCAGGTCCGGACATGATCTTAGGAGAAATGCTAAAACATTCTAATACACTTGTAGTGGAATTTCTGATAGTTTTGTTTAACAAGTTATTTGATGAAGGAATCTTCCCGCTAGACTGGGCTAAATCTATTATAATTCCATTGCACAAAAAAGGTGACATCAATAATCCAGACAATTACAGAGGCATTGCCCTTACCAGTATATTGGGAAAAGTTTATACAAATATTCTAAACAGGCGATTAACTAAATGGGCAGAAACAGAAGAAAAAATAATTGAGGAACAAGCAGGATTTAGATCAGGATATAGCACAATCGATCATATTTTTACGTTATTTTCTCTGGTTCAAAAATATCTCCTCAGACACAGCAAATTGTATATAGCATTCATAGATTTCCGTAAAGCGTTTGATTCTGTTAATAGAAACTTGCTGTGGACCACATTGCGCAAAGAGGGTGTAAATGGTAAAGTGTATAGGGCCCTTAGAAGTGTATACAACTCGGTGCTTGCTTACGTCCGAGATAGAGGTATGTGTTCTGACTTATTTGAATGTCCACGTGGAGTTAAACAAGGATGCCTGCTAAGTCCCCTGCTGTTCTCATTTTTTATCAATGAACTAGCTACGGAAGTAGTTAAAAAGGGAAAACATGGTGTTCAGTTAATCCCAGGTGCTATTGATGTATTTCTGATGCTGTTTGCGGACGATGTTATTCTTCTAGCAGATACTACAGTGGGACTACAAAATCAATTAAATGCACTGAAAGAAGAAGCTGATAGATTAGAGCTTACAGTAAATCTGGACAAAACTAATGTTATCGTTTTCCGGAAGGGGGGTCATCTTTCAGCCCACGAAAAGTGGTTTTATGGAAACAATGAGATTAGTGTATCAAATTCATATAAATATCTTGGTCTTTTCTTCACCACAAAGTTGAGCTTACAAAAGACATGGGTTGAAACTTATAGAAAAGGAAAAAAAGGCACGATAGAAATCTTAAGATCTTTAAAAAAATTAAATTGTATTGATTTCTCTCTTTTTTGGAAACTCTTTGACTCTCAGATTGAACCAATGTTAACATATGGTGCTGAAGTATGGGGTTTATTAAACAACAGTGAAATGGAGAAGGTTCATACATATGCAATCAAACGTTTTCTATCGGTACCATTGCATTCGCCAAACAAAATGTTATATGGTGAAATTGGTCGGTACCCCTTATATGTTAGAACCTACATAAAATGTATCAAATATTGGCTTAGGTTACTACAGCTTCCAATAAAAAGATTGTGCAAACAAGCTTATGAAATGATGTTGATTCAGATGGAAAATGGAAAGCAAAATTGGGCATATTCTGTAAAGAACGTGCTAGCTACTCATGGGTTCGGGATTGTTTGGATGTGTCAAGATGTTGGACATGAACAAGTGTTTTTGTCCGAATTTAAAGATCGGTTAATCTCGTCTTATAAACAAGACTGGCATTCTCATTTGGAAGAATCGGACAAGTATACATGGTTCTTTTCTTTTAAGAATGTTTTTCAAACGGAAAATTATATAAGAGTTGTAAACAATAAATGGCACAGATCCATTTTCGCTCGATTTAGAACAAGAACATTAGGTTTACATGCAAATGTAAAATGGTTCTTGGCTGGTACATCTGATTCCCCTTGTCCCATGTGTGGTGCATCAACTGAAGATGAGACACATTTTCTATTCCATTGTAAACTTTACGAAGACATCAGGAAGAAATGTTCGGTTCTCAATATGGACTCTCCCAAGAATTTAGACATTGTCAGCATACTCTCAACAAATGACAAAAAAAACATTCGATCACTCGCTAGGTTTATTTCCCTTGCTTGGGACCGTCGGAATAAAAAGTTAATCCCAGAAATATAGATTTAAAATATCACAGTTATTCTTTTTAGTATAACAACCGGTAAAACATAATTATTATGATTTCTTTGATGTTTACGTTGAATGATCGATTTTCCTAATACAATTCCTATTAGTTTGTGATGTATCGCTAAATGTGGCACGATCAGTTCGTGCGCACGCTGATGCCTTTGTGTGAGTGTACGCATGTGCAAGCGGGTGGATGTATGTGTGTATGAGGGTGTGTGTGTACGCCTGCGAGAGTGAGCGTATTGTATGTGAGTGTTTACATATTTTGTGTATGCATATTTGTAAATTTGGTTTTCATTATGACATGTGATTGCATTCAAAATATTGCTTAATTTCTAAATGTTGAATGTAAAAGCCTAAATGAACCAGAACTGTTTCCCACACACTTTGTTGTATTTCTTCCCTGTTGTCGCTGAAATAATGGCGAAATGTTTATTATTCCCCCCATGCCAATAGGATTGTATAGTCAATGGCATTAAACCTTTTTCAGTGTCAGTGTCAGTGTCTCTCTCTCTCTCTCTCTCTCTCTCTCTCTCTCTCTCTCTCTCTCTCTCTCTCTCTCTCTCCTCTCCTCTCTCTCCTCTCTCTCTCTGTGTGTGTGTGTGTGTGTGTGTGTGTGTGTGTGTGTGTGTGTGTGTGTGTGTGTGTGTGTGTGTGTGTGTGTGGTTTGACACACACATACGCACGCACGCAGCAGATTCCTTCTCTCTCTTTTCTCTCTCTCTCTCTCTCCTCTCCTCCTCTCTCCTCCCCCTTTCTCTCTCTCCTCTCTCTCTCTGTCGTTTTTCTAAAAAAAGAAAAAAAAATCTAAGCGACATGAGGAAAATATTTGCTTCTTATTTAGTCTACACTGTCTTCCTCCCCGTTCTCTTTGACGTCTGTGTACCCCTGTCCCTCCCCTCTGTTCTCTTTTGTCCCTCTCGTTTCTGTCTGACTGTCTGTGTTTGTCTTTCCCCCTCGTTTCTATCTGATGTCGTGTACCCTGTCATTCTCCCCCTCGTTCTCTGTCCTCCCCCTCGTTCTCTGTTGATGTCTGTTCCCTGTCATTCTCCCCTTTTTCTCTGTGCCCCTCTGTTCTGTCTGATGTCTGTGTCCCCTGTCATTCTCCCTCTCGTTCTCTATCTGACTGTCTGTGTACCCCTGTCATTTCCCCCTGTTTCTGTCGCTCCCCCTCGTTCCTTTTGACTGTTGTGTACCCTTTTATTCTCCCTCTCGTTTTCGTCCCCCTCTCGTTCTCGTCTGGCTGTCTGTGTACCTCTGTCATTCTCCCTCTGTTCCTTATCTGACTGTCTTTCCTCTTCATTCCCTCCGTTCTCTGTCGCTCCCTTCTTTCTGTTGACTGTCTGTGAACCCCTGTCATTCTCCCTTCGTTCTCTATTGATGTCTGTGTACCCCTGTCATTCTCCCCCTTTGTTCTCTGTCGTCCCTCTCGTTCTCTGTTGCTGTCTGTGTACCTCTGTCTTCTCCCTCTCGTTCTCTGTCGTCCCCCTCGTTCTCTGTCTGCGTTTGTACTTGTCATTCTCCTCTCGTTCTCTATCTCGTCTGTGTACCTTGTATTCTCCCTCTCGTTCTTGTCGCTCCCCCCTCTTCTCTGTTGACTGTCTGTGTACCTCTGTCATTTCCTCCGTTCTTGTCGCTCCCTTTTCTCTGTTGGGTGTTGTGTACCTTGTCTTCTCCCCTTTGTTCTCGTGTTCCCCCTCTTTCTGTCTGACTGTTGTGTACCTCGTCATTCTCCCCTCGTTTCTTATCTGCTGTCTGGTTTCCCTGTCATTCTCCCCTCGTTCTCGTCGCTCCCTCTCGTTCTCTGTTGCGTCTGTGTACCCCTTTTTATTCTCCCTCTCGTTCTCCCCGTCGCTCCTCAGTCCTGTCTGACTGTTGTGTACCTTGTCATTCTCCCTCTCGTTCCCATTGACTGTCTGTGTACCCCTGTCATTTCCCCCTTTTTCTGTCGTCCCCCTCGTTCTCTGTCTGATGTCCCCGTTACCTTGTCATTTCCCTTCGTTCTCTGTCGCTCCCTCTGTTTCTGTCGGTCTGTGTTCCCCTGTCTTCTCCCTTCGTTCTCTGTCGCTCCCCTCGTTTCTGTTGAGTCTGTGTACCCTGTCATTCTCCCCTTTGTTCTCTGTCTGGGGTCTGTGTACCTTGTCTTTCCTTCGTTTCGTCTGGCTTTGTTCCTTTATTTCCCTTGTTTTTTGCGTTGTGTACCTCTTATTTTCCCCCTTTGTTCTTGTTGGCTGTTTGTCCCCTTTTCATTTCCTTGATCTCTGTCTGGCTGTTGGTACCTCTGTTTTCTCCCCTCTCGTTCTCTGTCGCTCCCTTTCGTTCTCTCTCTGATGTCGTGTCCTTGTCTTTTTTCCCTTGTTCTCTATTTTACTGTCTGTGTACTCTGTCATTCCCCCTTTGTTTCTCATCTGCTGTCTGTGTACCTCTGTCATTCTCCCTCTCGTTTCTGTCGTCCCCCCCGTTTCTATCTGACTGTCTTGGGGACCTTGTCATTTCCCTCTCTTCTTGTCGCTCCCCCTCGTTTTATCTGACTGTCTGTGTACCTCTGTCATTTCCCCCTCGTTTTTTCGCTTCCTTCGTTTCATCGACGTTGTGACCTCTGTCATTCTCCCTCTCGTTCTCTTTGACGTCTGTGTACCTCTGTCATTCTCCCTCTCGTTCTCTGTTGGTTTGGGGACCCTTGTCATTCTCCCTTCGTTCTGTCGCTCCTCTGTTCCTGTCTGGCTGTCGTGTACCCCTGTCATTTTCCTCCGTTCTCTTCGCTCCCCTTTTGATCTCTATTGATGTTTTGGGACCTCTGTATTCTCCCTCTCTTCTCTGTTTATGTCTGTGTGCCTCTGTCATTCTCCTCGTTCCTTTTTGACTGTCTGTGTACCTCTGTCATTCTCCCTCTCGTTTCTGCGCTCCCCCTCGTTCTCTATCTGATGTCGTGACCTCTGTCATTTCCCCTCGTTTTCCCGTCGTTCCCCCTCGTTCTCTGTCTGGCTGTCTGTTACCTCTGTCATTCTCCCCCTCGTTCTCTGTCGTCCCTTCGTTCTTATTGATGTCTGTTTACCTCTGTCATTCTCCCTCTCGTTCCATCTGACTGTCTGTTTACCTCTGTCTTCTCCCCCTTTTTCTCTATTGATGTCTTGTACCTTGCATTTTCCCCCCCCGTTCTCTATTTACTGCTGTGTACCCCTTTTCATTTCCCTCCGGGCTCTGTGCCCTTCGTTCTTGTCTGGTGTTGGTACCTTGTCATTCTCCCCCTCGTTTTTTGCCCCTCCCCCCGTTCTTTCTGACTGTCTGGTACCTCTGTATTTCCCTCTGTTTTCTGTCTGATGTCGTGGCCTCTGTCATTCTCCCTCTGTTCTCTATCGACTGTCTGTGTACCTCTGTCATTTCCCCCTTTGGTCTCTGTCGTCCCTCTCTTCTCTGTCTGGCGTTGTGTACTCTGTATTCCCCTCTCGTTTTGTCCCCTCCGTTCTCTATCTGATGTCTGGTCCTCTGTCTTCTCCCTTCGTTTTTTTGTCTACTGTCTGGTGCCTTGTCATTCTCCCCCTGTTCTTATCGACTGTCTGTTTACCTCGTCTTTTTCCCCCCTTCTCTATTGGGTGTCGTTTTCCTCTGTCATTCTCCCTTCATTTCTGTTTGCTCCCCTCGTTCTTGCTGGGTGTCTGTGTATTGTCTTCTCCCTCTCGTTCTCTGTTGACTTCTGTGTACCTCTTCATTTCCCCCTCTCTTCTCTGTCCTCCTCTCGTTCTCTGTCTGGCTGTCTGTGTACCTCTGTCATTCTTTCCCTTCTTGTTGGCTGTTGTTACCTTTCATTCTCCCTCTCGTTCTCTTCGTCCCTCTCGTTCTCTTCTGGGGTCTGTGTACCTTGTCATTCTCCCCCTCGTTCTCTGTCGCTCCCTCTGTTCTCTGTTGGTGTCTGTAACCTCGTCTTTCTCCCCCTCGTTTTCTGTCGGGTCCCCTTCTTCTTGTCTGGCTGTCTGTGTACCCCTTGTCACTCCCCCTCGTTCTCTGTCGTCCCCTTTGTTTCTGTCGGCTGTCTGTGTACCCTGTCTTCTCCCTTTGTTCTCTGTCGTCCCTTCGTTCTCTGTTGGCTGTCTGTTTACCTCTGTCTTCTCCCTCTCGTTCTTGTGGCTCCCCCTCGTTTTTTGGCTGTCGTGTACCTTTTCATTTCCCCCTGTTTTTGTCTGATGTTGTGTCCTCTGTATTTCCCTTTTTCTCTTCTACTGTCTGGTACCCTGTCATTCTCCTCTCGTTCTCTACTGATGTCTGTGACCTCTGTCATTCTCCCCCCTCGTTCCTGTCGCTCCTCTCGTCTTATCTGACTGCTGTGTACCTTGTCATTTTCCCCCTCGTTCTCTGTCGCTCCCCCCGTTTCTATCTGACTGTCTGTGTACCTCTTCATTTTCCCCCCCGTTTCTGTCGCTCCCCCTTTGTTCTCTATCTGACTGTCTGTGTACCTTGTCATCTCCCTTCGTTCTCTATTGCTGTCTGTGTACCTCTGTTTCTCCCCCTCTTCTTTCTGCGTCTGTGTACCTTGTCATTTTCCCCCTCGTTCTTATCTGACTGTCTGTTACCTCTGCACTCCCTCTCGTTCTCTGTTTCTCCTCTCGTTCTCTTCTGGCCCGTCTGTGACCCCTGTCATTCTCCCTCCGTTTCTGTCGTCCCTCTCGTTCTCATTGACTGTCTGTGTACCCCTGTCATTCTCCCTCTCGTTTCCCCGTCTGACTGACTTGTGCCTCTGCATTCTCCCCCCTCGTTTCTATTGACTGTCTGGGTTCCCCCTGTTTCTCCCTCTCGTTCTCTGTCGCTCCCCTTCCCCTTCTCTATCTGACTGTCTGTGTACCCCGTCATTCACCCCTTTGTTCCGTGTTTTGTTTCCCGTTTGGGTGTCGTGTCCCCCTGTCATTCTCCCCCCGTTCTCTGTCGCTCCCCCTTGTTTCACTGACGTCTGTGTACCCCTGTCATTCTCCTTCTTCTTATCTGACTGTCTGTGTACCTCTGTATTTCCCCCCTCGTTTCTATTGACTTTTTGTGTACCCGTCATTCCCTCTCGGGCTCTGTCGCTCCCCTTTTTTCTCTGTGGGGTGCTGTGTACCTCTGTATTCTCCCTCCTTCCTTCGCCCCCCTCTTCTCTATCTGATGCTGTGTACCTCGTCATTTCCCCCCTTGTTCTCGTTGACTGTCGTGTCCTATGTTTTCTCCCCCTCGTTTTCTATTGACTGTCTGGTACCTCTGTCATTTTTCCCCCCGTTCTCTATCTGACTGTTGTTTACTCGTCATTTTCCTTCATTCTCTGGTCCCCTTTGTTCTCTGTCTGGTGTCTTGTACCTCTGTATTCTCCCTCTCGTTTTTCTGTTTGACTATCTGTGTACCCTGTCATTCTCCCTTCGTTCTTGTCGCTCCCCCCGTTCTCTGTCTGGCTGTCTGTGTACCTTGTATTCCCCTCTCGTTCTCTGTCTGGCTGTCTGTGTACCCCGTCATTCTCCCCCCGTTTTCTGTTTGCTCCCCCTCGTTTTTCCCGTTGGGTGTCTGTGTACCCCTTTTCTCCCCTCTTCTCTGCGCCCCTCTCGTTCTCTGTTGGCTGTCTGTATACCCTGTCATTCTCCCTCTCGTTCTCTTCGCTCCCTCCGTTCCTGTCTGGCTGTCTGTGTACCTCTGTATTTCCCTCTGTTTCTGTCGCTCCCTTCCCTTTTCTGTCTGGGGTCTGTGTACCCCTGTCATTTTCCCTCTGTTCACTGTCGCTCCCCTGGTTCTCTGTCTGGTGTCTGTGTACCTCTGTCATTCTCCCTCTCTTCTCTGTGGCTCCCCCTTTGTTCCTGTCGGCTGCTTGTACCTCTTCCTTCCTCTCGCTTGTTGACGTCTGTGTCCTCTGTCATTCTCCCTCTGTTCTCTGTTGATGTCTGTGTACCCCTGTCATTCTCCCCCCTGTTTCTCTGTGGCTCCCTCTCGTTCCTTTTTGGCTGTCTGTGACCTTGTCATTCTCCCCCTCGTTCTCTGTTGACGTCTGTTACTCTGTCATTCTCCCTCTCGTTTTGTGGGTCCCCTCGTTCTCTGTTTGGTGTCTGGTTCCTCTGTCTTTCCCTTCGTTTCTCTGTCTGACTGTCTGTGTACCTCTGTCATTCTCCCCCTCGTTCTCTTGGCTCCCCCCTCGTTCTCTGTGGCTCCCCCTCGTTCTCTTCGCTCCCTCTCGTTCTCTGTTGACTGTCGTGACCCCTGCATGCCCCCCTCGTTCTCTGTGGCTCATTCTCGTTCTCTGTGGCTCCCTCCCTCTCTGTCGCTCCCTCCGTTTCTGTCGCTCGCTTTTTTCCTGTTGATGTCTGGTACCTCTGTCATTCTCCCTCGGTTTTTCTGGCTTTATGTACCTCTGTCATTTCCCTTTCGTTCTCTGTTGGCTTTGTGTACCTCTGTCATTCTCCTTCGTTCTCTGTCTTGTGTCTGTGTGCCCCGTCATTCCCTTCTTCTCTGTCTGGCTGTCTGTGTACCCTGTCATTCTCCCTTGTTTTCGACTGTCTGTGTACCTCGTCATTCTCCCTTCGTTTCTTCTGGCGTTGGGTTTTCCCCCGTCTTCTCCCCTTTGTTTTCTGTTGCTGTCTGTGTACTCTTCTTTCCCTTCGTTTCTGTTTGGGGTCTGTGTACCTCTTTATTTTCCCTTCGTTCTTGTTGGTGCTGTGTACCCCTGTCTTCCCCTCTCGATCTCTGTCGCTCCCATAGTTCTCTGTTGACTGTCTGTGTACCTCGTCATTTCACTTTTTTCTTTTGTCTGGCTGTTGTGACTTGTCTTTTTTCCCTCTCGTTCTTTTGGTCCCCTTGTTTTCCCGTCTGGTGTCTGTGTACCTTGTCATTTCCCCCTCGTTTTTCCTTTCGCCCCTCTCGTTCTCTGTCTGACTGTCTGTGTACCCCTGCATTTTTCCCTTTTCTCTGTTGACTGTTGTGTACCCCTTTTCATTTCCCCCGTCGTTTTCTGTGGCTCCCTCTGTTCTCGGGCTCCCTCGTTTCCGTCGCTCCCTCTCGTTTCTGTCTGACTGTCTTGTACCTTTGTCTTTCCCTTCGTTTTCTGCGCTCCCTCTCGTTCTCTGTTGGCATCTGTGTACCTCTGTCATTTTCCCTCTCTTCTTGTCGCTCCCTTGTTCTCGCTGGCGTCTGTTAAAACCTTGCATTCTCCCTTCGTTCTCTGTCGCTCCTCTCGTTTTTCTGTCTGGCTGTCTGTGTACCCCTGTCATTCCCCTCTCGTTTCTTCGTCCCTTTGTTCTCTGTTGGCTGTCTGTGTACCCCTGCTTTTTCCCTCTGTTCTGTCTGGGTCTGTTACCCTGTCATTTCTCTCTCGTTCTCTGTCGCTCCCTTCGTTTTTTTTGTGGCTGCTGTGTACCTCTGTCATTCTCCCTCCGTTTTTCTTCGCTCCCTCTCGTTTTATCTGGGTGTCTGTGTACCTCTCCATTCTCCCCTCGTTTTCTGTCTTTCTGCTGGTACCCCTGTCATTCCCGTCTCTTCTCTGTGGCTCCCTCTCGTTCTCTTTTGGTGTCTGTGTATCTGTCCTTCTCCCTCTCGTCCTCTGTCTGACTGTTTGTACCCTTTTCATTTCCCCTCGTTTCTGTCTGTGTCTGTGTACCTTGTCATTCTCCCTCTCTTTTCTGTGGTTCCCTCGTTCTCTGTCTGGCTGTCTGTGTCCCCTTTTCATTCTCCCCCTCGTTCTCTGTTGATTCTGTGAATTTTCATTCTCCCTCTCGTTCGCTGTGGTCCCCCTGTTCCTTTTGGCCCCCCTCGCTCTCGTCGCTCCTCCTTTGTCTGTTGCTGCTGTGTACCTCTGTCATTCCCTCTCGTTCTCTGGGCTATTCTCGTTCTCGTGGCTCCCCTCGTTCTTGTGGCTCCCTTCGTTTTTTTGTCGTCCCTTCCCCTTCTCTGTCTGACTGTCTGTGTACCTCTGTCATTTCCTTGTTCTTTGTTGGGTGTCTGGGACCTTGTCATTTCCCTCGTTTTTGTTGGCTGTTGTACCTCGTATTCTCCCTTTGTTTCTGTCTGGCTGTCGTGTACCTCTGTATTCTCCCTCTCTTCTCTGTTGGCTATCTTGTACCCCACCCCGCCCCTCCCCTTCCCCATCTGTTCCTTTCCTCCCCCTCGTTTTTCCTTCCTTTTCCCTGGGGGCGGTCCCTGTCAAATTCCTCTCCCTTTCTGGGGCGGCCCCATTTTCCCTCCCCCCCCCTTCTTTTTGTCGGGTGTCTGGTCCCCCTGTCATTTTCCTTTTTTTTTCCCCCTCGTTTTCCCGTCTGGCTGTCTGTGTACCCTCGCATTTCCCCCTCGTTTCTGTCGCTTCTGTTCCCCTGTCTTTTCTGTTCTCTGTCCCCCCTCTCGTTTCTGTGGCTCCCTCTCTTCTTGTCCCCCCGCGCTGGTCTGTGTACCTCTGTCATTTTCCCCCCTTTGTTTTTTCTGTTTTGTGGTCCCCCCTTTTTTTCTCCCTCTCGTTTTTGTGCTCCCCCTTTTTCGTTTTCTGTGGCCCCCCTCGTTCTTTGTCGGTTCACTCTTTTTTTCCTTGTTTTGTCTGGCTGTCTGTTACCTTGTATTTTTCCCTTCGTCTCTGCTCGCGGACCTCGCTTTTCCCTTTTTTCCCCTTTTGGCTTCTGGTTCTCTGTCACCCCCTTTGTTCGCTGGCTTCTGTTCCCCTGTCTTTTCCCCTTTCCGCTCTTCC
>CM031613.1:70608349-70610849 GCA_018398815.1 Conus ventricosus
TACTGTATGCTTTCAGTTTGTTTGATTGCAAGAACAAATCCAAGATTTTCATTGAAATCAATCAAGTGATTCATGTTTTAAGTTTAAAAGGGGCCAATGTTGTCTTTTGCTGGGTTCCTTCACATACTGGATTGTGTTCGAATGACTGTGCTGGTAGAGCCGCAAAAAAGGTGCAAGGCAAGACAGGGAATCTATAGAAATAAACATTCGATTATCCGTTACAGAGGGGTATCATTTACTGGAGCAAGCATCATGGAACAACTTTTCAAAATCTCTCCATAGGAAGGAGAAATTCTCCAGTATCTTAATGAATTCAAATGATTTGGCTAACAAAACAGCTGTGAATTATAGCAACATTTTCCAAATTTTAGACACCGTACTTCGCTGTCTTTTAGGATAAAGCTTAATGCCTTCAAAACAAAATTCAGCAAGAATGTTAAATGTTTGTGTGGTGAACAAATTTCAAACCAACACATTCTTCTGAAATGCCAGAGATTGAGACTTATTTTACTGGCTATACTACGTGTCAGGAATTTGTCTTGGGTTCGCTTACAAGGAGAATTTAAAGGGTTCAAGTTTGTCTACTACTCCGCAAAAGTTAGGACCGGAAAAACATTCCTGTCTCCCAAGCAAACAAAATCCAAAAAACACCCGCAACTCATAAAATGATTTAATTCAACATTTAATCCATCGATTTATGCACAAAATTCATTGACAAGTCAAAATCCATTGGATTTACATCCGTCACAAACACAACACCCCCCTTCTGAAAAATTGCAAGAAAAGTCAGGTCATTTTGTTCATGTTCAATAACGGGTGTGGCCACCATTTACTGCCAGACAGTCCACCAGCCGTCGCCGCATCGAGTGGACAAGGTTGTGCAGCATCTGTTGCGGGATGGCGAGCCACTCCTGCTGCAGGAAGTGGAAGAGCTGCGCACCATCTACGGGCTGGGGGTGATTGTCCACTACGCGGCATCCAAGAATGTCCCACAGGTTTTCAATGGGAGCCAGGTCTGGGGATCGGGCTGGCCAGTCCATGCGGACAACTTGCGCACGCTGCAGGAAGTCCCTCACCACCAAAGCACGGTGAGGGGTGGCGTTGTCGTCCTGTAGAAGGGAGCCACGTCCCATGGCCCGCAGAGTGGGGACGATGATTGGCCTGACAATCTCATCCCTGTACCTCACGCCGGTCAGGTTGCCTCGAATGAGGTAAAGAGGAGTCCTCCCATGGAGATGAAAGCCTCCCCACACCATCACGGACCCCCCTCCATACCGGTCGTGCTCTTGGACGCAAGCATGGACGAATCGCTCGCCTACACGTCGCCAAACGCGCCTCCGGGCATCACTGTTCGACAAAGTGAAACGAGACTCGTCTGTGAACAGGACTCTGCCCCACTGCTGCCTGTTCCAGCGCTGGTGGTTGCGTGAGAACGCCATCCGAGTTTGACGATGACGTGGTGTCAGCGGTATACGAATGGCAGGGACCCTTGAGTGGAGGTTTACCTCGTGCAGGCGTCGCCTAACAGTGTCCTGGGAGATGTTAATGTGGGTAGCCGTCCTCAGGTTGCTACGGAGGGTCCTGGCAGTGATGGTTCTGTCACGCAGCGCCATCACCTGAAGGTAACGGTCGTCGCGATGGTTCGTTGTTCTTGGGCGTCCGGAGCGGGCCCGTTCATCGGTACTACCGGTGGCTTGGAAGCGTTCAGCCAGGCGTTGAATAACGGAGTGGCTCACTCCAAGCCGTCTGGCGACTTCTCGGCCGGAAGTTCCATCCTGAAGCCAGCCCAGCGCCCATCCACGATCAAGTGTTGATAGTCTCTGTCTTGGAGGCATGGTTATTGAGACCCCTGGTTGCAGCCCTTAAATACCCCTAACCGTGTACCTTTGGTGGAGCAGTGTTCACTAGGGACATGGCTTGCACGTGCAATTTGCCAGACACCTGCCGCGGCACTGCTTCGTCAGCTGACAACGACTGAACTTTCATTACATTCACGTGCATTTGCATCGTTTTCTGCGCCGCTCAAAACACATTTGCATAACTGCAATGTCTGCAAAACAGGTTTGGGCACGTGCAGCAATAAGTAAAGTTGCCGCGTAGCCCTCCATGCGTCATTTTCAACGTCGTTGTGCTCGTGTACAATATATCTATCTGCAGCTTCTGAAAACAAGGGTTGGCCCTTAACTTTTGCGGACGAGTTATGTGAAGCTTACATCCAGTGTTGACGATTCCTGAAGAAATGGAATCGAACTAAGCATGAATGAAAATTCAAAATGTATAATGTTAATTCTAGGCTAAATTCGTATCGGTCATACAAACTACCAAAATACGTGGTCCAAACTAGCCGTAAAACTGTGGCTGAGTAACATATAATGGCAAGGCTTTTCGGGCAGATCGAACGGGGAATATTTGCGATCGGTCCAGTGAATGCACACTGCGTTCAAACCTGCTGCTGCTTTCATCACATTCATAATGTACACGCATGCAGACGATCATACAC
>CM031613.1:70628349-70630849 GCA_018398815.1 Conus ventricosus
TAGTGAACACACCCAAAACAAAAACTGAAAGCCCCCAAAAACACGTGCAGCCAACCCGCACGTGCAAACAACCGCAAACGGGAGCCCCACGCTATATAACATCGGCGGTGGGCAAACCAAAAAACCATCCTGATGATTGCGCAACACGCTTGAAACAAATTTGTAGATAGTTTTAAGATTCCTCTTTTAACTTGTTTTAACTATATATTATATATATATATATATATTATATATATATATATATAAGTTAAAACTTGTTTTCTCCACTGTTTAATTGTTCAGCAGTATATATATATATATATATATATATAGAGAGAGAGAGAGAGAGAGAGAGAGAGAGAGATGAGAGAGAGATGGGGGAGGGGGGTATGTGTGTGTGCGCGCGCGCCCGCACGCATCTTTCTCCGTTTGCTACCCTGCCTTCTCATTCCACTACATTCTCCACTTGTCCATCTTCTTTCTATTTTTACTCCCTCACACTCCTCTTCCCTTAGCCCCACCATCTCCTGCATCTCTTGCACTCCCATTCTCACCTTATTCCCCCTCCCTCGTTCCCTGCCGCCACACCCTACTCTACAGCAAACGGTGACATACATACTTATCCCATTTTTAACTATTGGCATCACGCTTTGAGAGAGAAACAAAGTGTCACTGAGTAATGCAGTGGGTATTTGTCTGCATAGAAAAGGTACAGTGAATTAAAACTGATGAGAAATGTACTGTTTAGCACAACGTTTCAGGATGGCTGGGATAAACAGTCCCTGTGTCACTCCCTCTCCTTGTTTGTGTATACAGATACATAGTGTCTGAAAGCTTCAACATCAGCCACACACATAGGAGCAGACTGCCCAGGACAGAGACGGGTGGCGATCAGTTGTCCGCAAAGGTGCAGAGACCTGTGAAAGAAACAGAATTGCTGCAGCTGAGCAGCGCAGGATGATCAGGAAGACCAGTGTCAACAGATCTCCAGCTGCTGCCACCATCCCCTGTCCGTACTGTGATAGGTCTTTCCGGGCGCAGATCGGCCTGACCAGCCATCTACGCCCTCACCCCGATCCCACGATGACTAGATGGTCTTCGTCGTCTCGACGGACAAAAAACACACATATCTGGTACCTGTGTACAGAAACAAATATACAGTGACTTTATTCTTTAAAAAAAACAACAACAAACAAACAGATAAATGACGATCACTTCGAACTGACACTGCTTGCACTAGCCTTTCCAGTGCCAGCACGCCTATAAAGAAAACAAACGACAAAACCAAGGAACCTTCCCTCCAAATGGAAATGTCTAGACCGATTAGTGCCTGAACTATCATGCTCTTTGGCACACCTTTCTAACTCACCCCCAATCTCTGACGAATGGCTCCAAGTAAGTGCCAGCAACAGGAGCTCCCGCTCTGGCACCTGTCTGCACAGAAGGTAGAACCCGTTTCAGAGATGCTTGAGAGTGTCACGATCTGAAGAGTTAAAAGCATGCCACATTCCGCACTTCACCCGCTGAAAGTTCCCCAGTACACCACAGGTATGTTTCATTTCTGGCACAACGGCAACAACCCTGATAATCATGACGAAGAAATACATAAACAAAAAATAAAAAGAAAGGAGGGGGGGGGGGGGGGGGGTAATGATCTTTCGATAAACCTGTGCAGCATGTTATCTTGATGTTGAAACTTGTTCAGAATAAGTCAGTAGGACTATCTCTCTCTCTTTAAATCCCTCGTTGTCGATAAACCTGTGCGGCATGTTATCTTGATTTTGAAACTTGTTCAGAATAAGTCAGTAGGACTATTTCTTTCTCTTTAAACCCCCCTCGTTGTCGATAAACATGTGCGGCATGTTATCTTGATGTTGAAACTTGTTCAGAATAAGTCAATAGAACTATCTCTCTCTCTTTAAATCCCTCGTTGTCGATAAACCTGTGCGGCATGTTGTCTTGATGTTGAAAGTTGTTCAGGGTAAGTCAATAGAACTATCTCTCTCTTTAAATCCCTCGTTGTCGATAAACCTGTGCAACATGTTATCTTGATGTTGAAACTTGTTCAGAATAAGTCAATAGAACTCTCTCTCTCTCTTCTCTCTCTCTCTCTCTCTCTCTCTCTCTCTCTCTCTCTCTCTCTCTCTCTCTCTCTCCTTTAAATCCCTCGTTGTCGTCCCCCCCCCCGTTCTCTTCAATCCCTGACCTCTCCTTCTCCCTGTCTCTGTCTCTACCTGTCTCTCTGTCGCTCTGTCTCAGTCTGTCTTTCCATCTGTCTGTCTCTGTCTGTCTAACTGTCTAACTGTCTGCCTCTCTCTTTTCTTTGTCTCTCTCTTCTCTGTCTCTGTCTCTCTGTCTCCATCTCTCTCTGTCTTTGTCTCTCTGTGCCTGTGTCTGTCTGTCTGTCTGCTCTTCTCTCTCTCTCTCTCTTCTCTCTCTCTCTCTCTCTCTCTCTCTCTCTCTCTCTCTCTCTCTCTCTCTCCCCAACACTCATACATTGCCTCTCCTTTCCATCGGCTTT
>CM031613.1:70638349-70663349 GCA_018398815.1 Conus ventricosus
CATGGTAAGCGTTATGGAGCCGGAATAACTCGGTTGGTAGAGCGCCGGACTCGTGATCCTGGGGTCGCGGGTTCGAATCTCCGCCGGGCTGTTTCGGTACAGGGGGATTTTTCCCTCGGAGTTAACATTGGTTCTGACTCCATTTCCACACAGTCCTTCGAATGAGACTATAAACCGAGGTTCCGTGTGTGAACGCACGCATAACATCTTGCACACACATAAAATCCCATCTCCAACTTTCGGAAGAGAAGGCCAGTTTGGCCGTTGGTATGGATGACACGTTACACATAGCATGCACCCTGCGTGAGAAATGGAAAGAATGAGGGAAGTAAGGATATTGAGTGAACGATTTTGGACGATATTGACTGGATGACACAGGAAACGACTGAATGAAGCGCCAGCTGGCAGCTCTTCAGTCGGCACTACCCAGGTAGGCAGCCCGTTGTGTAAACGAGTGTGGATTGTAAAGCGCTTAGAGCTCGGTCTCTAGCCGAGAATAGGCGCTATATAAGTATTCATTATTATTATTATTACTATTATGACTATGAGAAAACCTTTGTTGAATGTCTATGAAACAGACTAGTAAATTATAATCACACTCAGTAACAATGTTGATATTAAGTTGCCTTCCTCCCTTGTCCTCCCTCCCCACCCACTTCACCCACCAGCCTCCCGGCTCCACCGCCCACCCCTCTCACCCCCTCCCCCAACTCTACACGCGCGTTTCTCTCTCTCTTTCCCTTGGTGGTTTGCCTATGGCAGTAGTGGACCGATGAGTGTGTCATGTAACAGCCAACAGACAGTGACTGGTTGGAGTTAGGTTGAGGCTTTTAAAAGTAGTGGTGAGTATTTGGACACTCTGGTGTAAAAGTAAGAAACTGAAACAGAACTTCGTGAACGTTGAATTCGGGACAAATCAGGAGTGAAAATAGAGTAACGAATCATCAAGAATAAATAAAGATAATGCTAAGGGTTTCAGTTCTATGTTTTGAATACCCAAAAGTAAAACCAAAAAAAAAATTATTGGTGAATCCAGGAAGCCTTGTGAATGTCATTGTGGTGAATCGTGAGTATACTGTAAATATCTTTTTGTTTATTATTTCCTACCTATAAATAGATGCACAGTGTTTTCTTCAGTTGGTAATTGAGGAGTTGGGGTATTGCAAGAACCTCGGCGCCCCCCTCCCCTCCCCCGCTCCCTTCCTTACTTCCCACCTCTCTGGTAGCAGGTAAGAATTCTGCTTCTCCTGGAAGACGAGATCGTAAAGGGAATGCATCTATATAATGGAAAGAGCCTTTTATTGCCAGCTCAAGAAAGATCGATCAAGGAAGAAAAAAGCACAAACAGGAACAGAAAGAATTGTAAAGATTTCAGGGGAGTTGAAGGATATTGTATTATATAGAGTTTTGTGTGAAAGGAATTACCGAAAATTCGGAAGATAAATTATCTGTGGATGTTTGCTTTGTTGTTATGGTGACACAGCAGCGTCTAGTAACACTCCCTACCCTCCCTACCCCCCTACCCCCAAATTACAAAATATGCGCATACAGTGGTTCCCCAGCTAGCAACAAAAGCGTCTTCACTCTTAAAAAAGGATTAAACATAAACAGCACTATATGTATATCCCCATGCTATGATTTAAAAACAGATTTCTCATGAAGTCTTCTAATCAACACGTTGGGTGAATGCTCCAGCAGTTGTCGTTCCTGTCACAGACCACTTGCAGAAATCAATGTTCCTGCTTTGAACAGGAGGAAGAGTTTGCACTGATGTTCATGGTTTTCACATTATATTTCACGCACAGTCTGCGTTAACATGTGTGGGATCAGAAAGCAATTTTCATTCTTATGAAGAAAAAAAAAAAAGGAATTAAAAAAAAAAAGCCGAGGTCGATGTTCCAGGCTTGTAATTTATCATACGGACAGATTTTGTATGATTATATTGTGTGCAGGACAACTTCAGTCTTTTCGTTCGTTTATTTCCTTCTTTTCGTCCTATATTTATTTTTCAATGTATAAGTGTTCATCTACTTGTTAAGTGTGGATGTGTTTATATGTGGTTTGTATATATGTCGCTTGCCGAAGTACAATAAACCTTCTGATTTCTCTCTCTCTCTCTCTCTCTCTCTCTCTCTCTCTCTCTCCTCTCTCTCTCTCTCCTCTCTCTCTCTCTCTCTCTCTCCATATGGAGTATCGAATGTGCTTGGCTAGGTATTCATCTGAAAGGAACTAACGAATAATACTCTATACCCTGTACATAAACCTGGAAGAAAGGAAGAAAAGGTTTGATCGGTTTGAATTAATAGAGGAAGATAATTATGTTGAAATATTCCATGGGAATCGTTTGCTACGATATTTTAACACTGTTTAAATAAAACCCTATGATAATAGAAGCACACTTAGGAACCTTGTCACTCATAAAGATCCAAGGGAAGAAACAATGACAGTCAGATATGTCAACAGGTCAAACCAATGTAGCTCGCTTTAAGCAGTATGCTAGGAACGTTCGTAATAACATTTGACCCTAATGCTTATATTTCATCATATTTAACCGTGGTTAAAAGAGAGACCAAATTTAAGGTCGGGAAGACAAATCGGAAATAGCTCAGAGAACAGGAACACACACACACACACACACACACACACACACACACACACACACACACACACACACACACACACACACACACACACACACACACGCATGCCACACACACACACACACACACACACACACACACACACACACACACACGCACGCACGCACGCACGCACGCACGCACGCACGCACGCACGCACGCACGCACGCACACACACACACACACACACACACACACCACACGCACGCACGCACGCACGAACGCACGAACGCACACACACACACACACACACACACACACACACACACACACACACACACACACACACACACACACACACACACACACACACACACACACACACACAATTACACACACACACACACACACACACACACACACACACACACACGCACGCACGCACGCACGCACGCACACACACACACACACACACACACACACACACACACACACACACACACACACACACACGCACGCACGCATGCACTCAGGCACGCACGGACACACGCACGCACAATGAAATAAACGGCCAGTTAGAGAGAAATACTTCAGGTAGGTTGGGAGGGGGGTGGGTGGGATGGAACAACATTATGCGGTCGTAGGTTCGAATCCCATCAGAGCCATGTGGGTTTATCTGCCCGACCGGCTCCTACCCAGAGTTGAGTTTGCTGCGGACTCAGTTGGGAAGACTGGGACCACACAGTCATGCAAGTTTCATCCACTTAATGGATGCGTTTCTGAGAGTGTTACTCAAATTTCCTGACCAACACTGCAGGTGCCTGTATCTCTCGGGCCTGGTTGACGCCAGGATATATTATGAAAGGAAGCGTAGAGTACAACCCTGTCATGTAGTCTCAGACCGAAACGGAAATCCGTAACATCGTCTTAATCATCCTCATTCTCATCGATCAGCATTAAAAAAAAATGTCTCAAATTCTGTGGCCCTTCATGCCCTGCTCTCATGGTGACCTCAATTTCGATGTCCTCTCCACGTCTATGGCCTTGGTTTGGTTCCGTCGGGTTCACCGGTATCGGCGAGTCCATGGGGGCTGTCGTTGGACAGACGTGGTGGCGCCCTCCGGAGGGAGAGCTCACACACGCCGGCTCCGCGACTAAGCAATTATTGTCGTTAGTAGGGGCTTAGTAGGTGGTGTTCTGCGTATGTTAGATCAGAACAGGCGCCACTGAACACCACCGAAGTGACTCGGCAGAAGTGCAGTGTCTCCTCCGGTGGGTTGCCTCTTAACGACTTGACATTGACTGCTCCCTGTGGATGGCTGCGGTGGGGCCAACCGGGCTGTGGCTGTGGACGGGGTGTCGGTATGAGCGGCGTAGGTGCACTGCCTCTGAGGTGGCGCATAGGTTGGGACAGCCCCCCCCAAAAAAAATCATATGGAAAGCAATTCAATGAATTGTGTAACAAAAGGAAATCAGTAGCACTTGGCCCCTCTGAAAAAAAAAGATTCTTCAGCCAGTCGTCTAGACTTGCCCCACCTGAAAAAAAAAATCCATCAGCTAGCCATTCAAAAGGCCATTTTAATTTTGTAGCATAAATATCAGTTAAGACAAGTAACACACAGGTCGGTGATTCACAATCATCTCGTTGCATTACTTGTGTCTTCAAAAGTTCTTTCCAAACAGTCTTTCATTGACATCAGTGGTCTTGAAGTCCACTAGGGATGACGTCATTGCAGCCGCCAGGTACGGGCGTGGAGGTGATGTTTTCACCTTCATCTCTTGGGCTGACGGTTAGTGAGTCTGCTAGCACGTTACGCTACAGCAGCAGGCCGGTTTGCAGCACGTCCAGACGACAGAGGGAATCGGCGCTAGGACAAACCGGAACAGATCTAGATCAAAGGACTGATCCACGATTATGTCCCTTGAACAGTGCCAGACACGGCCTTTTTTACACATGTGAATACTGCATGGGTATTAACGAACAAAAATCAGGCTTGCTAGTTGTATTGATTCCTGCCAACTTGTAAGATTCGGCGCGGATTCGATGCGGATCCGAACACACACACACACACACACACACACACACACACACACACACATTCAAAACATTCCCAAGGAATCTGCGCCGCAATGTCCACAGAAAATGTTGTTATTTACAACAAAGTTGTTGTTTTAAAGTCGTTTATTTACTTTCACTTATTCACTTGCTAGATGCACATGTTAAATACCCGTTTTGTTTATTATCTCTTTTCATTTTCATTTGTATGCTGCCTTCATATCTGTATTTATTGTTCTCTTCAAAGCTAAGTTTGTAAGGGAGTCAAATGGCAGTGATCTTTTTACACGACGAAACATTTCAATTTTGGGGGAATGGATTATGACGCTTGAAATCAATTGCGCGCACTCGCCAGAGAGAGAGAGAGAGAGAGAGGAGAGAGAGAGAGAGAGAGAGAGAGAGAGAGAGAGAGAGAGAGAGAGAGAGAGAGAGAGAGAGAGAGAGAGAGAGAGAGAGAGAGAGAGAGAGAGAGGAGAGAGAGAGAGAGAGAGAGAGAGAGAGGGGGGCAATACATGACGGTTATAAGATGACTGTTCTTGTTTCCTAAACACGCCCTTATGAATTAAAACGAAGAAGAAGGAAAAGAAATGAATAGAGCAGAAGCATACATACATGTTAATTTATTTCTTTATTCCGACATGGTAAAGTTAAACTCTATATAAATCACAACATACTGGAAACGTAATACTTTCAAAGACAGACAGACAGACTGGCACATACACTCACGCGCGCAAGCACGCACGCACACGCACACACACACACACACACACACACACACACACACACACACACACACACACACACACACACACACACACACACACACACACACACGCTTAGGAGTGTCCACACACACACACACACACACACACACACACACACACACACACACACACACACACACACACACACACACACACACACACACGCTTAGGAGTATCCACGCACATGCATACAAGCATGCACACACACACACACACACACAACACACGCACACACACACACACACACACACACACGCACACGCACACACACATACATACACACACACACACACACACACACACACACACACACACACACACACACACACACACACACACACACACACACACACTCACTTACTGACGATTGTACACGGAGCTGCAAATCTGTCCTAAAATTCAGCATTCCCCTTATGGCGTCTTTGGCCGAAACAAACAAAGAAACCAGCACACCAGCAAAAACACCAAGCCATGTCTGATGTTCTGACTGACTGCCAGCAATCTTTGCTGATTACGAATCAGGGCATGGAAGTAATGTCAAACGGCCCGAATGCACAGGCTGGGGTAGATACAGCGAATGAAACCAAACATTCCATCCTCTCATGTTCATTGAGCTTCACAGAAAGTGACAGAGGAAGCACAGCGAAAGTTGTATTTCACACAAAACTTTAGCTTCCCCCTATGCCTGCTTCCCCCATCCCAGACCTCTGTCTGCTTCCCCCATCCCAGACCTCTGTCTGCTTCCCCCATCCCAGGCCTCTGCTTCCTCCATCCCAGACCTCTGTCTGCTTCCCCCATCCCAGGCCTCTGCTTCCTCCATCCCAGACCTCTGTCTGCTTCCCCCATCCCAGACCTCTGCTTCCCCCATCCCAGGCCTCTGTCTGCTTCCCCCATCCCAGACCTCTGTCTGTTTCCCCCATCCCAGACCTCTGTCTGTTTCCCCATCCCAGACCTCTGTCTGTTTCCCTCATCCCAGACCTCTGTCTGCTTCCCCCATCCCAGACCTCTGTCTGTTTCCCCCATCCCAGACCTCTGTCTGTTTCCCCCATCCCAGACCTCTGTCTGCTTCCCCCATCCCAGACCTCTGTCTGTTTCCCCCATCCCAGACCTTTGTCTGTTTCCCCATCCCAGACCTCTGTCTGTTTCCCCCATCCCAGACCTCTGTCTGTTTCCCCATCCCAGACCTCTGTCTGCTTCCCCCATCCCAGGTTTATGTCTGCTTCCCCATCCCAGACCTCTGTCTGCTTCCCCCATCCCAGACCTCTGTCTGCTTCCCCATCCCAGGCCTCTGCTTCCCCATCCCAGGCCTCTGTCTGCTTCCCCATCCCAGACCTCTGTCTGTTTCCCCCATCCCATGCCTCTGTCTGCTTCCCCCATCCCATACCTCTGTCTGCTTCCCCATCCCAGACCTCTGTCTGCTTCCCCCATCCCAGGCCTCTGCTTCCCCCATCCCAGACCTCTGTCTGCTTCCCCATCCCAGGCCTCTGTCTGCTTCCCCAATCCCAGACCTCTGTCTGCTTCCCCCATCCCAGACCTCTGTCTGCTTCCCCCATCCCAGGCCTCTGTCTGCTTCCCCCATCCCAGACCTCTGTCTGCTTCCCCCATCCCAGGCCTCTGCTTCCCCCATCCCAGGCCTCTGTCTGCTTCCCCATCCCAGACCTCTGTCTGTTTCCCCCATCCCATGCCTCTGTCTGCTTCCCCCATCCCATACCTCTGTCTGCTTCCCCATCCCAGACCTCTGTCTGTTTCCCCCATCCCAGGCCTCTGCTTCCCCCATCCCAGACCTCTGTCTGTTTCCCCATCCCAGGCCTCTGCTTCCCCCATCCAGACCTCTGTCTGCTTCCCCCATCCCAGGCCCCTGTCTGCATTCCGCATCCAGGCCTCTGCTTCCCCCATCCCAGACCTCTGTCTGCTTCCCCCATCCCAGGCCTCTGCTTCCTCCATCCCAGACCTCTGTCTCCTTCCCCCATCACAGGCCTCTGTCTCCCCCATCCCAGGCCTCTGCTTCCCCCATCCCAGACCTCTGTTTGCTTCCCCCATCCCAGGCCTCTGCTTCCCCCATCCCAGGCCTCTGTCTGCTTCCCCCATCCCAGACCTCTGTCTGCTTCCCCCATCCCAGGCCTCTGTCTGCTTCCTCCATCCCAGACCTCTGTCTGCTTCCCCCATCACAGACCTCTGTCTCCCCCATCCCAGGCCTCTGCTTCCCCCATCCCAGGCCTCTGTCTGCTTCCCCCATCCCAGGCCTCTGCTTCCCCCATCCCAGGCCTCTGTCTGCTTCCCCCATCCCAGGCCTCTGCTTCCCCCATCCCAGGCCTCTGTCTGCTTCCCCCATCCCAGGCCTCTGCTTCCCACATCCCAGGCCTCTGCTTCCCCCATCCCAGGCCTCTGCTTCCCCCATCCCAGACCTCTGTCTGCTTCCCCCATCCCAGGCCTCTGTCTGCTTCCCCCATCCCAGGCCTCTGTCTGCTTCCCCCATCCCAGACCTCTGTCTGCTTCCCCCATCCCAGGCCTCTGCTTCCCCCATCCCAGACCTCTGTCTGCTTCCCCATCCCAGGCCTCTGTCTGCTTCCCCCATCCCAGGCCTCTGCTTCCCCATCCCAGACCTCTGTCTGCTTCCCCATCCCAGGCCTCTGTCTGCTTCCCCCATCCAGGCCTCTGTCTGCTTCCCCCATCCCAGGCCTCTGTCTGCTTCCCCAATCCCAGACCTCTGTCTGCTTCCCCATCCCAGACCTCTGTCTGCTTCCCCCATCCCAGGCCTCTGTCTGCTTCCCCATCCCAGACCTCTGTCTGCTTCCCCCATCCCAGGCCTCTGTCTGCTTCCCCCATCCCAGACCTCTGTCTGCTTCCCCCATCCCAGACCTCTGTCTGCTTCCCCATCCCAGACCTCTGTCTGCTTCCCCATCCCAGGCCTCTGCTTCCCCCATCCCAGGCCTCTGCTTCCCCCATCCCAGACCTCTGTCTGCTTCCCCCATCCCAGGCCTCTGCTTCCCCCATCCCAAGCCTTTGTCTGTTTCCCCCATCCCAGGCCTCTGCTTCCCCCATCCCAGGCCTCTGTCTGCCAGGAGTAAAACGCTGGAGATGCTGGAGGCGTGCCAGCAGATCATTTATCACAGGCAGGGCGGGGATTGCCTCAAGACACAGAGCTGGCAAGGATGGGGAGGTGGGGAGAGTGGGGGGGGGGGGGGGGGGGGGGGGGGGGGGGGCGAGAAGATTGGGGCCGGTGGGATGTGGTAGAACGTCTCAGATTAGGATGGTATATTCCAGCCATGAACTGTTTTCAATTAAGCAGAAAGTTGGAAATGAGACGGGAGAAATAGATATTGCAGACCGAAATAGCTGTATACATTCCCCGTTTCACTTGGGAGCAGTTTTTTTGTTTTTCCTCTGATGAAAGAGGTGGCAAGGTTCGTTGGGACTAACAACTGTTTTCATCTGATGTTTGTGATGTGTTAGCCTGTGCGTGGTATGTTAAGTAAAGCAAAAGCTTTTAGGAGCAATTGAATTCATATGGTATGTGTATGCACACATGCTCCCACTTATGCTCGCACGTGTGTGTGTGTGTGTGTGTGTGTGTGTGTGTGTGTGTGTGTGTGTGTGTGTGTGTGTGTGTGTGTGTGTGTGTGTGTGTGTGTGTTTGATTCAGACTCTTAGACTATATATGTGTGTGTGTGTGTGTGTGTGTGTGTGTGTGTGTGTGTGTGTGTGTGTGTGTGTGTGTGTGTGTGTGTGTGTGTGTGTGTGTGCATATATCTTTGTGCATGTGTGTTTGTGTGCATGTGGTCGTGCATGCATGCGTGCATGCGTCCGTGCATGTGTGCGTGCGCGCGCGTGCACGCGTGTATGTGTGTATGTGTGTTATAATAACTCTGCCCTGATATTTAGCCATAAGTATCCATTATACCATTTACATCTTCACTGTTTATTTGCGAAATTTAAAACAGACTTGAAAAAAATAATAAGGACGGTATCGTTGGATAGTCTTTCTGTCAAGTAGGAACTCAGTGTCTATAATATTCTTTCTGATCCATTTATCAAAATCCTTAATCATCACAAACCCTAGCTGATGACTGTCGAGCAGGCTTGCTGGTAGAAATCACGGATCATCATAGTCGTACTTGGATGGGTAGTATGCTGCCTCACCTCAAGTTATACACAAGGGAAAGGCGAGAGACGCCACACCACACAGTTCAGCCCTCTGTTGCTGAACCTGTCACTTCCAGCAGTCTGATAAAACAGTCAGCCCATCACGGACACTGCCCTACCTGTCACTTCCAGCAGTCTGATAAAACAGTCAGCCCATCACTGACACTGCCCTACCTGTCACTTCCAGCAGTCTGATAAAACAGTCAGCCCATCACTGACACTGCCCTACCTGTCACTTCCAGCAGTCTGATAAAACAGTCAGCCCATCACGGACACTGCCCTACCTGTCACTTCCAGCAGTCTGATAAAACAGTCAGCCCATCACGGACACTGCCCGACCTGTCACTTCCAGCAGTCTGATAAAACAGTCAGCCCATCACTGACACTGCCCTACCTGTCACTTCCAGCAGTCTGATAAAACAGTCAGCCCATCACTGACACTGCCCTACCTGTCACTTCCAGCAGTCTGATAAAACAGTCAGCCCATCACTGACACTGCCCTACCTGTCACTTCCAGCAGTCTGATAAAACAGTCAGCCCATCACTGACACTGCCCGACCTGTCACTTCCAGCAGTCTGATAAAACAGTCAGCCCATCACTGACACTGCCCGACCTGTCACTTCCAGCAGTCTGATAAAACAGTCAGCCCATCACTGACACTGCCCTACCTGTCACTTCCAGCAGTCTGATAAAACAGTCAGCCCATCACTGACACTGCCCTACCTGTCACTTCCAGCAGTCTGATAAAACAGTCAGCCCATCACGGACACTGCCCTACCTGTCACTTCCAGCAGTCTGATAAAACAGTCAGCCCATCACTGACACTGCCCTACCTGTCACTTCCAGCAGTCTGATAAAACAGTCAGCCCATCACTGACACTGCCCTCTGGGGACCCTCCGTGTTTGCCAGGCCGGATGTGACGTCAGTCATACGGGAAAGGAACTTCAGTTCCAAGACGCAGTGGTCTACTAGGAATGGAAGGATGCTCGTCAAAGTGTGAGGAGGATGGATGAGGTGGATGAGGGTGGATGAGGGTGGATGAGGTGGATGAGATGGATGAGATGGATGAGATGGATGAGGGTGGATGAGGTGGATGAGGGTGGATGAGGGTGGATGAGGGTGGGTGAGGGTGGATGAGGTGGATGAGGTGGATGAGGGTGGATGAGGATGGGTGAGGTGGGTGAGGGTGGATGAGGGTGGATGAGGGTGGATGAGATGGATGAGGATGGATGAGGATGGATAAGGGTGGATGAGGTGGATGAGGGTGGATGAGGATGGGTGAGGGTGGATGAGGGTGGGTGAGGATGGGTGTGGGTGGATGAGGTGGATGAGGGTGGCATGGGGGTGGATGATGGATGAGGGTGGATGAGGGTGGGTGAAGGGTGGATGAGGGTTGGGTGAGGGTGGATGAGGGTGGTGAGGGTGGATGAGGGTGATGAGGGTGGATGAGGTGGATGAGGTGGATGAGGGTGGATGAGGGTGGGTGAAAGGTGGATGGCGGTGGATGAGAGGATAGGGTGGATGAGGGTGGGATGAGGGTGGATGAGGGTGGATGGGGGTGGATGAGATGGATGAGGGTGGATGAGGTGGATGAGATGGATGAGGGTGGATGAGGGTGGATGAGGTGGATGAGGGTGGATGAGGGTGGATGGGGTGGATGAGATGGATGAGGGTGGATGAGGGTGGATGAGGGTGGATGAGGTGGATGAGGGTGGATGGGGTGGAGGAGGGTGGATGAGGGTGGATGAGGGTGGATGAGGTGGATGAGGGTGGATGGGGTGGATGAGGGTGGATGGGGTGGATGAGATGGATGAGGGTGGATGAGGGTGGATGAGGTGGATGAGGTGGATGAGGGTGGATGCGGGTGGAGGAGGGTGGAGGAGGGTGGAGGAGGGTGGGGTGTTGGCAGCGCCAGTTCCAGTGCTGTCATCACATGCAGACGCGGATCTTACTTACCCTGACCCCAATGATCCACTACCATCGTCCCCATGCCTCTCACACACCCCCCCCCCCCACTCTCCGCCGTCCTTCCCTTCCATCCTATACCCAACCCTCGGTTTGTGATGACCTAATGAAGACAGGCAATGATTAGCGCGTTAGACGATGCACATGTAAACTGAAATGTCATTCTTCTCACCTTCACCCCATCCTCTCCCAGCCCCTACCCACTCACACACACTCTCTCTCTCTCTCTCTCTCTCTCTCTCTCTCTCTCTCTCTCTCTCTCTCTCTCTCTCTCACACCCACTCATCACACACACACACACACTCTCTCTCTCTCTCTCTCTCTCTCTCTCTCTCACACACACACACACACACACACATACACACATACACACGCACGCACGCACGCACGCACGCACGCACGCACGCACGCACGCACGCACGCACACCCACACCCACACACACACCCACACACACCACACACACACACACACACACACACACACACACACACACACACACCTCTTTTCACTACAATCATCTGAATCTCCATCAATTCTGCTTGTCGCAACATCACAACCACTTAAAAGATTGCTTCATGACATTGGGCGCACTATCTCATAGAGCTGAGAAAGATTTTTTTAAAGTAATGTCTGAGTACGAATGATACAAATGTTGTCATTAATCTCTTTGAATTCATGAAGTTCTTCCCGAAATGATAAATGACGATCCCGCCTTTGCTTGGAATGACTATGTGGTAACCAAAGGAGATAGCGCTTTAAGAACTAGCCTCAAGAAAAAGTTACGATGCGGACATTAACAAACAAGTTGAGCTTTTAATCATGACACAGATCTGAACAAACAGAGCTTATGGAAATGCCTCATGCAGAACATTCCCCCGATAACGTTAACCTCTTAGTGACAAACGTAACTCAGACCACTATAGATGTAAACTCAGACCACTGTAGATGTAACTCAGACCACTGTAGATGTAACTCAGACCATACAGATGTAACTCAGACCATGTAGATGTAACTCAGACCACTACAGATGTAACTCAGACCACTGTAGATGTAACTCAGACCACTGTAGATGTAACTCAGACCACTATAGATGTAACTCAGACTACTCAAGATGCAACACAGAATACTATGGATGTAACTCAGACACTGTGGATGCAACTTGGACTATTCTACATAAAACTCAAATAACTCAGACTACTGTAGATGTAACTCAGACTACTGTTAGATGTAACTCAGACTGCTGTAGATATAACTCAGACTGCTGTAGATGTAACTCAGACTGCTGTAGATATACCTCAGACTGCTGTAGATGTAACTCAGACCACTGTAGATGTAACTCAGACTGATGTAGATGTAACTCAGACTGATGTAGATGTAACTCAGACCACTGTAGAAGTAACTCAGACTGATGTAGATGTAACTCAGACTGATGTAGATGTAACTCAGACCACTGTAGATGTAACTCAGACTGCTGTAGATGTAACTCAGACCACTGTAGATGTAACTCAGACTGATGTAGATGTAACTCAGACCACTGTAGATGTAACTCCAGACCACTGTAGATGTAACTCAGACTGCTGTAGATGTAACTCAGACTGATGTAGATGTAACTCAGACTGATGTAGATATAACTCAGACTACTACAGACGTAACTCGGACTCAAATAAATGTAACTCAGCCTACAGTAGATGTGACATTGAGCCGTTGGGTTGGCTGGTCCTCAGTTGACGGATCGGCTCCATGTCAATTTCATGTCCAGGTCGGGCGGAACGTACTCATCACTCGACACTCCCCCATCAAACCTCAACTCCAACAACGCAATAACTGTCGCGGCTTTTGGCGAGTGCTTAACCTGCCCGCCCCCCCCCCCCCCCCCCCCCCCCCCCCCCCCCCCCCCCCCCCCTGAGGCGAAGCTGGTTTCAGATAAATGAGACTGAAAGCCCTCATTGTATTCCTCCCTATAGCATGAAGCAGTTGCCCAGGATGAAACTCTCGCAAGCAATGGCACCCTGTCGTTTTGGCATCCAGGCCAAAGTGGTCATGGACGCTAAAATGGTGACCCACAGCACGGACAACCGTGGACAGACATGGTCATTTTGATGTGATTTTCCAGACCACACCTTTCGTACAGGTCTGAGCTGAACAGACACAGCGGACAAAACAACAAACAACACAGGACTGACTCACACAAATGGCCACAGACAGCGCACGCCAGTATTATTTAAATGTCTGTGATGTCATACAGTGCAGAAGGTATGCGGAAGACAGTCACATATTTGAACCGACGATCCAAGCAACAGCAGCAGCAGCAGCAGCAGCAGCAGCTGTACTTTAAACACTAAGCAGAACAGAATCAAGACTGATTGCTCCAGGTGAAGCCAAAGTGAGGTGTTCTCTATTGGTGGAACGGGGAGGAAGGACAAGAGCCTCTTAAAGACTGATTGAATGATTGATGTTCGCAATTTGCGGAGTCACTGATATGTCAAGATCGCTTTGGATGGAGAAGAAAACGGAGTTAGGGGGAGGGGAGGGGGTAGGGAGGGTATAGGTGGGGAAGAGGATGGAGCAACGACATGAAAACGTCGTCAGCTGCAGTGGGTGGCACACAGTGTGGAGGATGATGGTGGTGGAGGTCACACAATGCTTGATCTGCCTCCATCTTCACTACAGACAGGTGGGGAGAACAGAGGAAATGGCGCTGGAATGGTTCGATTCCAAAGATAACGCCTGAACCAAATCTCTCTCTCTCTCTCTCTCTCTCTCTCTCTCTCTCTCTCCTCTCTCTCTCTCTCTCTCTCTCTCTCTGTCCGTTTGTCTGTCTGTCTGTCTGTCTGTCTGTCTGCCGCTCTCTCTCTGTCTGTCTGTCTGTCTGTGTCTGCTGCTGCGCGCACGCGCGCGCGCGTGTGTGTGTGTATAGATACATATGTCTCTCTCTCTCTCTCTCTCTCTCTCTCTCTCTCTCTCTCTCTCTCTCTCTCTCTCTCTATATATATATATAATATTATATATATATATATATATATATATCTGTCAATGATGTTAAAAAGGAAGGTTAAAACTCAAGGTTAAAACTCTAACCTTCCTTTTTAACATCATTGACAAATGTTGCTCCCCAAGGGTCGAGCACTTTTAAAATCATTTTAGGCTCTTTGATTATATTCATCTATATATATATATATATATATATATATATATATATATATATATATACATACATAGAGAGAGAGAGAGAGAGAGAGAGAGAGAGAGAGAGAGAGAGAGAGAGAGATATGTGTGTGCGCGCGCGCGCGCGCGCGCGCGTGTGTGTGTGTGTGTGTGTGTGTGTGTGTGTGTGTGTGTGTGCGTGCGTGCGTGCGTGCGTGCGTGCGTGCGTGCGTGCGTGCGTGCGTGCGTGCGTGCGTGCGTGCGTGCGTGTGTGTGTGTGTGTGTGTGTGTGGTGTGATCCAGCATTCATGTGTTAAACAGCTTCTTCTGTTTCTCCAAAGTTCCTTTTTTGTCATTCTAACTATTCAGAAAATATTCTTTGTCCTTCATCTACCCCCTCCCATCCCTCTCCTCACACATCTTTTTTTTTCTGCCAAACATATCCTAACATCTACAAGAACAGAGAGGAGAGCTTTTTTTTTATGCCAACGACACAAATCAGCTGTGTCTCAAAGGGACGATGATCAGTGCAGAGAAAGCTGTAGCACTGTTTTCATCATATGTCACGCATGGTTTCATTACGTGCTCATCCCTACAGCCTACACGCGTGAACGCCTGAAGAAAGCATGCATGTCACGGGACGAAAGCCCTGCATGCTGCAACTATGTCTGCCCACGTCACTACCGTTTGGAGACACTGCTGATATGTCTTCGACACGAGTTCTCACTTTCTTTTCAATATGACAATTTGCCGTTTGTTTGTTGTAGTTGTTTTTTTTGTCTTGTTTTTGTTTTTGTTTTTTTAATGAAGAGAGGAAGAAAAGGTCAGGTAAACAACACTGGCTTTTCCAGTTAGTGTCCAGCTTACCGATGTTTTATCCATGAATGGAAGGAAAACAGGTCAACAAAATCTCCCGCCTGTGGAAACAGCATGGCAAGGGTTGAACAAGACTTCATAAATCAGCATTGACCCAACGCCGGGGGCACAACTCCAGCATGTTCCACATCGTTGCATGTCCGATTGATGCATTGTCCATGTTTGACCATTTTCTCTCATCCTTATTTTGTCCGTTTTGAAGTTACATATATCCTCCCTTACTGTCCATGTTTGACCATTTTCTCTCATCCGTAGTTTGTCCGTTTTGAAGTTACATATATCCTCCCTGACTGTCCATTTTTGACCATTTTCTCTCATCCGTAGTTTGTCCGTTTTGAAGTTACATATATTCTCCCTGACTGTCCATTTTTGACCATTTTCTCATCCGTATTTTGTCCGTTTTGAAGTTACAGACATCCTCCCTGACTCATTTGAGATACTGATTCCATAGACACAAGGGGAGGACTAAAACCATCGAATCACTGATGATATTGACACACCTGTGACACCATTGAATCACCAGAAGATACTGACACCATTGACTTACATGGAGATTACTGACACCATTGACTCACATGGAGATACTGACAGAAATGACTCACGTGGAGATACTGACACCATTGACTCACCTAGACATACTGACAGCATTGACTCACCTAGACATACTGACACCATTGACTCACCTAGACATACTGACACCACTGACTCACGTGGAGATGCTAACACCATTGACTCACAAAGAGATACTACCACCAATGACTCACATAGAAATACTACCACCAATGACTCACATAGAGATACTGACACCATTGACTCACATAGAGATACTAACACCATTGACTCACATAGAGATACTAACACCATTGACTCACATAGAGATGCTAACACCATTGACTCACAAAGAGATACTAACACCATTGACTCACACAGAGATACTACCACCAATGACTCACATAGAGATACTACCACCAATGACTCACATAGAGGTACTGACACCATTGACTCACAAAGAGATACTAACACCATTGACTCACATAGAGATACTACCACCAATGACTCACATAGAGATACTAACACCATTGACTCACATAGAGATACTGACACCATTGACTCAGAGATACTGTCACCATTGACTCAGAGATACTAATACCATTGACTCACATAGAGATACTGTCACCATTGACTCACATAGAGATACTGTGACCGTTGACTCGCATGGAGATACTGACACCATTGACTCACATAGAGATACTGTCACCATTGACTCACATAGAGATACTAACACCATTGACTCACATAGAGATACCGACACCATTGACTCACATAGTGATACTGTCACCATTGACTCACATAGAGATACTGTCACCATGGACTCACATAGAGATACTGACACCATTGACTCACATAGAGTACTGTCACCATGGACTCACATAGAGATACTGACACCACTGACACATAGAGATACTGACACCATTGACTCACATAGAGATACTGTCACCATTGACTCGCATGGAGATACTGACACCACTGACTCACATAGGGATACTAACACCATTGACTCACATAGAGATGCTAAACCATTGACTCACATAGAGATACTGTCACCATTTCCTCACATAGAGATACTGATACCATTGACTCGCATAGAGATACTGTCACCATTGACTCACATAGAGATACTGACACCATTGACTCACATAGAGATACTGTCACCATTGACTCACATAGAGATACTGTCACCATTGACTCGCGTAGAGATACTGACACCATTGACTCACATAGAGATACTAACACCATTGACTCACATAGAGATACTGTCACCATTGACTCACATAGAGATACTGTCACCATAGATACCGTCGCCATTGACTCACATAGAGATACTGTCCCCATTGACTCAGAGATACCGACACCATTGACTCCATAGAGATACTGACACCATTGACTCACATAGAGATACTGACACCATTGACTCACATAGAGATACTAACACCATTGACTCACATAGAGATGCTGTCACCATTGACTCGCATAGAGATACTCACAACCATTGACTCGTATAGAGATACTGATACCATTGACTCACACAGAGATACTGACACCATTGACTCACATAGAGATACTGACAGCATTGACTCACATAGAGATTACTGTCACCATTGACTCGCATAGAGATACTGACACCATTGACTCACATAGAGATACTGTCACATTGACTCACATAGAGATACTGACACCATTCACTCACATAAAGATACTGTCACCATTGACTCAGAGATACTGACACCATTGACTCACATAGAGATCCTGACACCATTGACTCACATAGAGATACTGACACCATTGACTCACATTAGAGTACTGACACCATTCACTTCACATAGATATACTGTCACCATTGACTCACATAGAGATACCGACACCATTGCCTCACATAGAGATACTAAAACCATTGACTCACATAGAGATACCGACACCATTGACTCACATAGAGATACTGACACCATTGACTCACATAGAGATACTGTCACCAATGACTCACATAGAGATACTGACACCATTGACTCACATAGAGATACTCACACCATGTGACTCACATAGAGATACTAACATTATTGACTCACATAGAGATACTGACACCATTGACTCACATAAAGACACTAACACCATTGACTCACTCACATAGAGATACTGACACCATTGACTCACATAGAGATATGTCACCATGACTTACATAGAGATACTGTCACCATGGACTCACATAGAGATACTGACACCATCGACTCACATAGAGATACCGACACCATTGACTCACATAGAGATACTGTCCACCAATGACTCACATAGAGATACTGACACCATTGACTCACATAGAGATACTAACACCATTGGCTCACATAGAGATACCGACAACCATTGACTCACATCGTGATACTGTCACCATTGACTCACATAGAGATACTGTCACCATGGACTCACATAGAGATACTGACAACCACTGACACATAGAGATACTGACACCATTGCTCACATAGAGATACTGACACCATTGACTCAGAGATACTGGTACGATTCAGTCACCTGGAGATACTAACACCATTGCCTCACTTCGAGTTACTGACACCATTGCCTCACTTCGAGTTACTGACACCATTGACTCACTTCGAGTTACTGACACCATTGACTCACTTCGAGTTACTGACACCTATTGACTCACTTCGAGTTACTGACACAATTGCCTCACTTGGAGATATTGGCACCGTTCATTCACCTGGAGGTACTGGCACAAGAGTAAACCGTGAAAGAGGAAGAAGGTTGTGACAATTGTTGTGTTAGATCATGTTGCTGACTGACGTGGACACAAACCATCAGACAGACACTCAAAACTGCACAGCTCCCAAGAATTCTACGTCCCAAACTAGCAGGAGGCCAAAGACAAAAGAAGAGAGTGTGGAGGGAGAGAGGATGGTGAATGGCAACATACTGTAAAATGCTTGATGCGCTTTGTGTATGGTGGCGTCTCAGTACCTGCGTCACATATAACACACATGCAAACACACACACAGAGACACACGCAGACACACACACACACACACACACACCACACACACCACACACACACACACACACACGCACATGCACTCACTCACACACACACACACACACACACACACAAACACACACACACACACACACACGCACACACACACACTCTCACACAAAACACCACACACACCCACACACACAGACACGCTCATGCACACACACACACACACACACACACACACACACTCATGTGCACGCTTACATAGTCTGAGTTCACCGTTTTGAACAGGACATCGTATCGTAAGCACGTGCAAACCGAGAACTCCCGAGTCTGTTCTTGTTCCCTATCTTGTAAATGATCTTGGCTTTGCTGTAGTTCTCGTTCTTCACATCTCGTCCTCTCTCCACATCCACCACCAGTCCTCCTTTTCCTTCAACCCGTCATGACAGCAGCCGCCATAACGGCAGGTAAGGGGCGGGGTGTCTTGATGACAGACAGGGCCACATACACAACTGTTCGGTGCCTCAGTGCTTTTATCTCCAGTTAACTCCTTCACCGGCGCTGATCACTTGTGGACAAACAGCTCAGTCTTTCGGTGCTTTCCTCCACAGTGAACGTCTTCTTTTTAACAGGCGGTGCCGGAGGGAGGGGAGGGTGAAATAGTTTCGGTCGTTTAGTGCTTCGGGCTGTTGTTGACTTGTTTACCAAGCGGTGCTCAATTGTAGAATAAATGTTTTCTTAGAAGAAAGCCATGTGCATGTTTAGAAGGAGCTTCAGGTTCACATTCCAAGAGAGAGAGAGAGAGAGAGAGAGAGAGAGAGAGAGAGAGAGAGAGAGCGAGACAGAGAGAGACAGCGAGACAGAGAGAGACAGAGAGAGAGAGACAGAGGCAGAGATACAGAGAGAGAGAGAGAGATACAGAGACAAAGACAGAGAGAGAGAGAGAGAGAGAGAGAGACAGACAGAGGCAGAGATACAGAGAGAGAGAGATACAGAGACAAAGACAGAGAGAGAGAGACACAGAGAGAGGGAGAGAGAGAGAGAGAGGGAGAGAGAGAGAGAGAGAGAGAGAGAGAGAGAGAGAGAGAGAGAGAGAGAGAGAGAGAGAGAGAGAGAGAGGCGAGAGGGATGTTGGACTATACCAACAAAAGTGCAGACAGACAGTAAGACAGGCAGGCAGGTATACAGACAAATCGAGTTAGAGGAGGTACATATATTGTTTTGGAACAGCTCCATGGAATCTTTGTTAACTTTGTTCGTTGTGGACGGTTTGCACAAATGCACATTCCCGTCATATGAGCCAGCTCCGAGGAAGAGAAATGCGTTAGTACAGTATTCAAGTAATGCACTGATAATTGAAAACCCATTGCACCAAGGCTGAGATGATTCACGTCCCATTCCACCAAGGCTGAGATGATTCACGTCCCATTCCACCAAGGCTGAGATGATTCACGTCCCATTCCACCAAGGCTGAGATGATTCACGTCCCATTCCACCAAGGCTGAGATGATTCACGTCCCATTCCACCAAGGCTGAGATGATTCACGTCCCATTCCACCAAGGCTGAGATGATCCACGTCCCATTCCACCAAGGCTGAGATGTTCCACGTCCCATTCCACCAAGGCTGAGATGATTCACGTCCCATTCCACCAAGGCTGAGATGATCCACGTCCCATTCCACCAAGGCTGAGATGATCCACGTCCCATTCCACCAAGGCTGAGATGATCCACGTCCCATTCCACCAAGGCTGAGATGATCCACGTCCCATTCCACCAAGGCTGAGATGATTCACGTCCCATTCCACCAAGGCTGAGATGATCCACGTCAGAGATGGACAGGAGCTGACGCTGAGGGTTCTGTTTCCAGCCCCGAGAGGAGGTCTGTTTGTCTGCAAGATGGCGCCATACTAAGGAACCAATTTGAAGGAAACGTGGCGGAAAGCTGGGCAGTGACCAAAGGACAAAGCTATGAACTGTGTGTAGTGCAGATCCGGGGATCCTGGATCCGTTTTAGCAGGTTTACACAAAAAAAAGTACTCAGCCGATTGTAATGAAACGCAAAAAATGGAGGACTAAACTCAGATGATAGGTGAAAAGTGGCCCAAATAAGAATTCATTAGATTTTGGAGGGCCAGGGGACTGGTGACGCCGATCCGGATATAAATGGCGGATCCACGGTCTCCTCGACCCTTGCCTGGGTCTGCACTCTCTGGGTGCCCTTCCAGTTTCATCCATTCCCATAACCCGCCAGGCAGACCCTGTCTTCAGAGAAGAAACAGTGCCAGATCTGTATTTTTTCAATGCAAATATTTCATTGCATAACACATATTTCCTATTTTGGAGTTCAGGCAGTTTGTCGGGAAGTGTGCCCAAGTTCCTGGTGGTCTCATGTGTATTTCTTTATGAAAAGAGTATGTCGACGGATACCATCGATCGTTTGTGCAAGCTATGGAGAAAAGAAAGAATTTTAAAGTCTTGTGCCTCGGCCCAACTGGACATAAAAAAAATCCTACAGCATGCATGAATAGACAACACAAGGTGGTCAGTTTATCACCTGTAGGTTGGGCAGCTGACTCAGAGAACAAACTGGTCGGGTACGCTGGAGAGACAGGTGTTAGTGAGGACGCATACCTCAGGGTTTTATCGACGCGGTAAGTGTCTAGGGTATATGTAAAGGCGACGACTGGCCAATGCTAGGCTCAGCAAAGCTCCAGGTAAGATATGGTGAACAGAAATGAAAAGAGAGGGGAAAAAAGACGAAATATTGGTATTTTTTAGACAAACATTAAGATGATTTCTCAGAAAGTGGTAATTCTGTTGGTGCTTTTTCGGGAGAGAGAGAGAGAGAGAGAGAGAGAGGAGAGAGAGAGAGAGAGAGAGAGAGAGAGAGAGAGAGAGAGAGAGACTATAGTCTATTTTTCGTTGAGAGGGGTACAGGCACAGTCATTGATTTTTTTTTTTGTAAGTCGAAGAGAGTTCGCAAAGAATGAAAAGATCTTGTGGCTGGCTGAGGCTGAGACTGGGAAAGAAACTGCTACAGTTTTGTGAGACTGGGGAACTTTGTTTGAAAAAAAACACATTTATTTTGTGTGGCACTGTTGATGCCAAACCTTGAAAGAAACGGTATTTTGAGTTCATGAGGACCTGGTACCGTGTTTGATTTGAAATAATGTCCATGCACATTTTTTTTGTGAAATCAAAGTTGGAAGAAATGTATCTACCTAATGTAAAAAATTTAGTTCTTGATTAAAATTGGGGAAATCTCTTTTGTTTTGTCCGACTGATTGTTTATCGAATTTACGTGAGCGAGAGTCTGGATATGGATCTTCAATTTCCCATATGTTTGTTGACCGGTAGGTGCGGAGATTTGACTAAAGCCAGCCACAGCTCTATAGGCGTTGGGTTTCTGTACGTATTTTGAGGACTGAATGTAATACAGGTACTCGGGTTCAACACAATAAACATCACAGCGTTTTCTGGTGCCGTCACTGGCAACGATGACGTCATTGTACTGAGTGAGCGCCATTAAAGTGAAGCACGAGAGGAACCATGAGTGTAACAGTTCTAACACAGACAGAACCTAGAACAAGTGTGGATCCTAAAAGTCGAGTGATATTCCAGGCAAAATAAAAACAACAGGTTTACGGCACAGAACCTGCCAGAGGATGACATGAACAATTTCTCTGACAGCAGCAAAGAAGAACTTGTGAGGCAGCAAAGGAAGCCCTGACGTAAACAAGAACTTCTGAGGCAGCAAAGGAAGCCCTGACGTACAGCAAGGACGAGCCATAGGTCCCTGATGTCATTGAAAACTTCCCTGACATCATCAAAGAAATACTGAGGCAGCAAACAAAGTCCTGGGGTACAGGAAGAGCCTGCAATGGGATGTTGATGACATTCAGAATATGTGCAACTAAGTGGGGTTTTGAAGAGGAAAAAAGAAAACCAACCCTGAAGCAACACCCAGTGTGCACTGGTACAGTGGAATATCCAGCAGAAACGCACAATGACCAGGAAAGACTGTTGCAGTAATACGGGAACACTGATGAATGAAGCTAACTGCCTGTCAGCATTCTAACACACTGAAATAGCTCACAAGATCACAACTTACGGCAACGACTGCAGAGGGTAAGAACGGTTCCCTGCACATAGAACGAACAGAAATCATTGGAAGATGGACAGAAGACAGCAACGAACTGCACACATACCAGGGAAAACCAGACACCAGTTCACCGCGCCATGCTGTGACACCAGCAGCGGATGAGGGGATCATGCAATGTAATTAGACACTCACTGGGACACAGGTTCTGCTAGACTGTGTGGATTCACATCACACTGGGTGGATCATTGTACCACTGGCTCCATGAAGACCCTGTTTAGAGATGTTCCATCACATGTGATTCTTCAGTCTATTAGAGAGGTACACATTGTTCATTTGACCCAAAACAGATTCGGGTTGTAAAAGCATTATTGGAAGGGACTGGGCTGGTTTTCCCTTGCGTGAGTGGAATCAGTCCTGGTTCTGTGACATCCCTGCTACAGTTCACTGCCATCAGCTACAGTTCACTGCCATCGGCTACAGTTCATTGCCATCGGCTACAGTTCACTGCCATTGGCTACAGTTCTCTGCCATCGGCTACAGTTCACTGCCATCGGCTACAGTTCATTGCCATCGCTACAGTTCACTGTCATCGGCTACAGTTCACTGCCATCGGCTACAGTTCATTGCCATCGGCTACAGTTCATTCACAGTTCACTGCCATTGGCTATGCTACAAACAATATGAATATAAAAAAGGAAGATGCTCCGATTCTCCAAGAAAGGGAGGAAGCGGTCACCTCACTTAAGGGAGACAAGTCAGCAGGGCCTGATGATGAGCCAGCAGAACACCAGAAACTTGAAGGAACAGCAGTCACCAAGGCACTGTCCACAGTCTGCCAGAGAAACAACACAGTGGCCACACGAACAGATACAAACATAATCATTCTCTTCCTTCGTAACTAAAGACTCTTCATCTGACCAGCTACCTCAGTGAAGTCATGTTGATGATTCTATTGAACAGACTCCAAGACAGTACAAATCCTTGCGGAAGTGCAGGTACGAACCAGGCCAAAATGGAACACACCTGTACAGCCCTTCACCCTTGGGCTGCCGATAGAAAAGCAACTTCAACGCAGTAGGATTCACCCCAGCATACCCTCGACTTCAAGAAACCCTTTACTGATATGAAGGGTTGTGGCAGATCCCCTGTGAGGGAAACTGTGAAAACAGCCTCCTTGAAACCAGAGCAGTATCCACATAGACGTAGTGCTGTGCTCCTAAAAGAAATTCCCCACAGTCGTGACAATGCGCTTGGGTTGGATATCTCCCTCCTCTAAATTCACCTGAAAATAGAAATGAGGAACACTTGCATTCACTGGAGGGCAGCCTTCCAGCCATCCATACTTCACCTAAACATCGACCTGCCGGGAGACAGTCGGCAAAACTCCAGATACAACTTGCCACCACGGTGGAGAAAGTGTCATGTGCACAGAGATCAGTCGCGCCACAGAAAAGAACGATCTTGTGGAACAGGTTCAAACAATAGGCCGCAGTTGAGGTAACGTTGGACCATCTGACACTAGGAGAAGGGAGTCTCTGTCAGTATCAGGGTCATTGTAAGCAGTGACGGCAAGACACTAGAAAGGAGTCTCTGTCAGTATCAGGGTCATTGTAAGCAGTGACGGCAAGTCTCTGTCAGTATCAGGGTCATTGTAAACAGTGACGGCAAGTCTCTGTCAGTATCAGGGTCATTGTAAACAGTGACGGCAAGTCTCTGTCAGTATCAGGGTCATTGTAAACAGTGATGGCAAGTCTCTGTCAGTATCAGGGTCATTGTAAACAGTGACGGCAAGTCTCTGTCAGTATCAGGGTCATTGTAAG
>CM031613.1:70680849-70685849 GCA_018398815.1 Conus ventricosus
ACCCTGCTATTGCCACCTACCACATGAACCAGGCTGTTGGAGCCTTACCACCCTGCTATTGCCACCTACCACATGAGCCATGCCTTGCTGTTGCAGCCTTACCACCCTGCTATTGCCACCTACCACATGAACCAGGCTGTTGGAGCCGTACGACCCTGCTATTGCCACCTACCACATGAACCAGGCTGTTGGAGCCTTACCACCCTGCTATTGCCACCTACCACATGAACCAGGCTGTTGGAGCCTTACCACCCTGCTATTGCCACCTACCACATGAACCAGGCTGTTGGAGCCTTACCACCCTGCTATTGCCACCTACCACATGAACCAGGCTGTTGGAGCCTTACCACCCTGCTATTGCCACCTACCACATGAACCAGGCTGTTGGAGCCTTACCACCCTGGTATTGCCATCTGCCACATGAACCATGCTGTGCTGTTGGAGCCTTACCACCGTGCTATTGCCATCTGCCACATGAACCATGCTTTGCTGTTGGAGCCATACGAATCGCACACCTTTCTCAAAAACGGTTGCATTGATATTGTTCTTGATCATGTTGGCACTGGGGACAACAAAGATGCCGACCATCTTGCCAAGATTGCCACAGGCGATGACATGTCAAAGACTGATGGCTGGTTCCTTAAAACACATCAAACCCCAGTCTCAAAGGTCTGGCGAGAGTAATGGAAGACAATGTTGATCAACTTTTTTTGTTCTCCAAATCTGTCCAAGGGTTGCATGATGTGTACAGTATGATAAACCGCTTAGCCTTCAACGTCTTTTCATAGAGTGTCAGGACGTGCATAACTAAAGCCACAAACACTTCACTGTCGGTTCTACCAATATCGTGTTCTCAGATATTCCCCCCAGATGTGATTTCTTTCAAAAGTACTATCATCTTTCATTCAATTTGACTTAAATATGGTGAGCGTTATTTTTGGTTTCTTCGCCTGGTGGCTTTCCTCCAGTGCTGTTCATTCTGGATTCCAGCACACAGCCACAACACAACCAGGGTTGTCCTGTCGCAGCCTCGCACGCACGAACACTAGGATAATTCCTTAGACACATTTTATTACACATATGAGGCACGTCCGTAGAAAAACTCTCCCCCCCCCCCTCTCTCTCTCTCTCTCTCTCTCTCTCTCTCTCTCTCTCTCCTCTCCTCTCTCCTCTCTCTCTCTCTCTCCTCTCTCTCTCTCTCTCTCTCTCTCTGTGTGTGTGTGTGTGTGTGTGTGTGTGTGTTTGTGTGTGTGTGTGTGTGTGTGTGTGTGTGTGTGTGTGTGTGTGTGTGTGTGTGTGTGTGTTCACTATACAGGTAAAAGCGGTCGTCAATAACATTTTTTTTTCTGACAGACCATTAGGGAATATGGTCCCAAATCCTTTCTCTCCCAGTGCAATAAAAAAAAGCTTTCGTTTAAATGTCATAGAGCACAGTGTGGGAAAAACCCAATACACCGAACTAAAAGAGAACTGCGAAAGTGTCCCGTTGGTTTCTACTATAATGAATATTAGTCGGATGAAAACGGATTGATTTGCAAGCGTACGTTTTTGAGAATAGACTAGCACTAAGTACGCCTTAGTTAACCTTTCTACCTCAATGCGTCTTGCGCTTCTATTCTTTTGTTAATCTTCCCATTATCATTCTTGAATTATTGTTTATGTTCCTCAACGCCTACCTCCTCATTAGTTTTGTTAAAAGCAAGAAGATGGGTATACCTGCATAATAAGTAGTTTCTTTGTCAGCAGACACTTGGAATCCGAGAAATGCATTCCGTTTCTTCGCAAGAATTCTTCATCTGAAAACCTACCTTCCCAATACCGTCAAAGTTTTGTTCAAACCATCAAAATGTTTGTAGCGGCCACGTGTGGTGTTTCTCCCAGTGTGAGCGCATGAACTCTAAGAATTGGTTTCCATTTCTCAACGATAAATGTGTGATAACTATTGTGAATTCCGTCAGGGTATGTAGGTCACTTTTTAACACCTGGCCGCCAAATGCGTGTTGTTTTTCGTCCCACGGTTTGCTTGATCGTCATGAGCAATGTGTTAATGTTCCGTTTCTATGTCACTACATGATAAAAGTCAATACTAATCACTACATCTGATAAGAAAAAGGAGATTGATTCTAACTTCAAAACTGGAGCAGTTTCAAAGACAATGTCTAAAACAAACAAACAAAGAAGACACAAACAACCAAGACCGTTAATCTGCATGTGTTCAATATGTGTTCAATATGTGTTCAATATGTGTTCAATATGTGTTCAATATGTGTTCAATAGCTTTTGAATATGAAATCTTAACAGCACGATATAAATGAAGCTATGCGTTTGTATTTCCAAACGTATTTGTTGCGTGGTACCAAGCTGAATGATTCCTCATACCATGAAATACATTGTGTTTGCACAAGTAACAGCATAAAGGCGAACGCAAACTACAACGCAAACTACAACGCAAACTACAACTGCAAACTACAATGCAAACTACAACGCAAACTACAACGCAAACTACAATGCAAACTACAACGCAAACTACAACGCAAACTACAGCGCAAACTACAACGCAAACTACAACGCAAACTACAACGCAAACTACAACGCAAACTACGCTTAAAACAATGTTGAAAGACAGACATGGCTGATATTTGCGATTGTCTTCATACTTTACTTTATCACATGTATACCAATATCAGTATGGAACAAATTAATACACAGTTATAAGTATGAACTTCTTGCCGCTTAATCGTTTAAGAGATTTACACACACACATACACACACACACACACACACACACACACACACACACACACACACACACACACACACACACACACACACACACACACACACGCGCGCGCGCGCGTATATGCACAAACATACAAGCAGAGAGAGAGAGAGAGTCTGTGCTGCTGCTGATGATTATAAAGAGTTTTACAGATCTGACCTATCACTAACTGCCACAAGGAACACCCCCTCCCCTCGCTCTAAATTCCTAACCAGCTGGGTTTTCGTTTTTTCCGGAGTTTCCGCGTCTGTTCTGTCTCTCCTGTCTACATCCGTGCTAAGCAAACTAGTACCGCAAGGGGCATGCAATGTATCTGCCTGGAGGAAAACTTATGCCTTGTGTATAATAATCTCTGCTGCATCGACGAAACTGATTTTGTAATTAGGGTGTGTCTGAGATGCGTGTTACTACAGGGAGAAAAAAAAGCAACATGTTGGACAGTAACAGCCTTTCACGAAAGAGACGATCATCTTTCCAAAGACCGATAACATCTCTCTCTCTCTCCTCTCTCTCTCTCTCTCTCTCCTCTCTCTCTCTCTCTCTCTCTCTCTCTCTCTCTCCTCTCTCTCTCTCTCTCTCTCTCTCTCTCTCTGGGAAGGAGCGAACACATTTTCTTACACAATCACTTGAGAGGATCATGTAGAATCAACCAAACAAGTAAAATATAAGTGCCTTATTCTTACTGTGAACATAGGCCAGAGCAGCGATTTCGCGTGTGTGTGTGTGTGTGTGTGTGTGTGTGTGTGTGTGTGTGTGTGTGTGTGTGTGTGTGTGTGTGTGGATGGGTGAACTGAGAGAGAGAGAGAGAGAGAGAGAGAGAGAGAGAGAGAGAGAGAGAGAGAGAGAGAGAGAGAGAGAGAGTGTGCTCGTGAAAAAAATGTTTTCTTTTTCATATCAATAGTTCATTATCATCGCTGTGATTATACTGAAACGAAGCACCCATATTAGCAGCTGTCATAATGCCTCTCTTTTATCTCATCAGTGCCTTCTTAAAAGTTAAAGAACGAGTTGAGACACAGGAAACGGGAAAAAAGAATACGGTCGTTAGATAACACACACAAAACCCTTTACCAGTAGCCTGCAGGGACCGTCACGACCCATCTATAAAACAGAACCATTTTATGTCGTCTGGTCAGAAGCTTATCGCTCCGTGATACTGACTCCTCATTTAGGCACACTGACTTGCGTTGGTACTCCCTTGACGTCAAATGGTGACACACCACAGCCTGTAATTCTGTTGTAGGCTCACCACCAAGGGTTCAAAAACAGAATCCAACGGCACCCAAAAGCAGCAAGTGACGGGTAAAGCTGCAAAACTAGGAGAAAGCGTTGTTAGGACGTAAGGTGCTGAAAGACTGAAACAATGGTATCAAGGGCAATGCATATAGATGGACGTCGTTGATTCTATGCTGTAAGGACCCATTTCAAAATTCAAGGGAGTTAAAGTACATCTCGATAGATCCCCGTCTCGGTAGATCCCTGTCTCGGTAGATCCCCGTCTCGATAGATCCCCCACTACATGTGGACGGATTTCCGTCTTGATAGATCCCCGTCTCAGTAGATCCCCATCTCGATAGATCCCCGTCTCGATAGGTCCCCCACTACATGTGGACGGATTTCCGTCTCGATAGATCCCCGTCTCGGTAGATCCCCATCTCGATAGATCCCCGTCTCGACACTAAAACAAGTTAAAAGAAACAAGGAGCATACTGATACCCCCATACAAGGCGAGAAAATGCATGCACAAGTTGAATAATTGTTGAAGGAAAATCATTTAACAAAAAAAGTCACTCATCAGATTTGAAGGGGGGGGGGGGGGGGGGGGGAACAGTTACGAGGATCCATCAAGACAGGGATCAATCGAGACGGGTATCCATTGAGATGGGGATCTATCGAGACGGGGATCTATCGAGACGGGGATCCATCGAGACGGGGATCTATCGAGACGGGGATCTATCGAGTGCCCCCCGTTCAAAAAAAAAAAGTTGTTAACAGTCAGAATGGTCAGCACTTTTTATAACCCAAGCATTGTCAGTTACGTAAGTGCTTTCAGCAGGTAAGAATGGCATAGAACTGTCTTTACTGGGATCTCTTAAGAGATGCAGTCTCCTACTGACTGTGCAAACAATGTGTTGAACAAATTAGCAGTGAAAACAAGTGCAGGCTAACGATTCCTCCATCATAACAAATGGCTCGGCACAGAGTAGAAAAGAAGAAATGA
>CM031613.1:70690849-70693349 GCA_018398815.1 Conus ventricosus
TGAGTGTGTGTGAGCGAGTGTGTGTGTGGGTGTGTGTGTGTGTGTGTGTGTGTGTGTGTGTGTGTGTGTGTGTGGTGTGTGTGTGTGTGTGTGTGTGGTGAAAGGAGCTGAACGCTAGGAATAGTGGTCGGAGGATGGCATCTGGGTTTGACAGTCTAGTCATTCTTCATTTTGCTCCAGTCCAGTGTAGATGACCACAGGTCACTTGATGCTGAAATCTGCTGACAGTTTGGGGAGAAAACCTTGTGTAGGTCTGACGTACCTGTTCCTTGACAACATTAAACACAATGGAGAACCGCATTTTCCCCTATTACAACATTATAAATGACTGATTTTTTCATGACAACATTGCCTTTTTTAAAAAAATCCCTATTACAACATTATAACGCATTAGTTTTCTTTTTCTTCCATAGCAACATTGAACACCGTGGAGAACTGACCTAATTTTTGTTTCCATTACAATATTATAAGGTACTGACTTTTTTCCATGACAAAATTAAATACTCTGGAGAACTGACTTTAATTTTTCCCCATTGCAGTAGTATAATGCATTGGTTTTTTTTTTTCGCATGACAACATACAATTAAGTGGAGACCTGACTTCAGTTTTTTACCATTACAACACTGAAAGGCATTGGCTTTTTTCCACATGGCAACAACAAACACTTTGGAGAACTGTCCTAATTTTCGTCCATTACAACATTATTGGGCACTGATTTTTTTCCCATGACGACTATGAATACTGTAGAGAACTGACCTTAATCTTTTCACATTACAACATTGTAAGGTACTGATTATATTCCTACCATTATAACATTAAATACTGCAGAGAAGAGACTTTAATTTTATTGCATTACGCCATCATAAAGCACTGAATTTTTTTTAATGACAATGCTAGATACAGTAGAGAACTATGTTTTTTTTTTTCCTGCAGCAACATTAAAAGGTACTGATGTTTTGTTTCCATGACAACATAAAATGCTGTGAAGATCTTACTTCATTTTTCTTTTATTACGACGTTAAAAGGCACTGAAGTTTTAATGACAACATTATGTATTGTGAACAGGAAATGATAATGTACTGACGTTTTCTGTAAAGATATTGAATACCAACTTTTTCCTGGCTTTTTTCCCATAACATTGATCAGTACTGATTCTTCCATAGTGACATTAAACGTAAGGAGAGAAAATGCACCAGTGGAATGGTCAGGGACGCTGTTGTGCACGAGAAGACCCTTTCACTAGGCCCCAGAAACAGAAAGATGATGACAGTATCATCAGAATCAAAACGCTCTTCCGACAGAACTCCACCGCCTATCGATGACAATTTGCACAGGAAAGAAAAATGTCATCGCTAGTTCAGAAGCAGTGTAAACGCCCGCTTCACCACTCAATGAGGCTGTCTAGGGTTCTTTCCCTCAAGTCGTTGAGACTGCTTAACACCTAATGAACATTTCTCCTTACGCCGGGGAAACCCGTGCTAACACAGGTCACCCTGTCGTTAAGTTGACTCGGTCTGAAGAGCAGAGGTTCCTTTCTGGCTTGTTATGTTTCATTTCTCCAACATTGTCACATCAGCTCACTTCCTGGAGCTGGAATGTCCTCAGAAATGTCATAGCATCTTTCTCTGTAGACTCAGGTGATAGGTTTGTGCTCAAAGACAACAACTAAAGCTTGTTTTCAAGGGGAATAGGGAGGTATTGTGCGTGGGTGGATATGTTTTGTTTTGTTTCCTTTAGAGTGTTTAAAGCAAAATGCAAATTAAACATACCGAACAGACAAAACTACGTATGGCTGTTGCAGTGTTTTTGTTAACCAAAATCCCAAACGCTATATGATACATACGAGTACATACCATACGTGACATTACACTAAGTTGTTTTCATACATGGCTGTAACTTTACTTAACATTTATGCGAAACCAATAGGAGTAGAAGAAGAGGAAAGGGAGGAGGAGGAGGAGGGGAAATAAAGAAAGAAAAGAAAAGAAAAGAAAGAAAGAAAGAAAGAAAGAAAGAAGGAAGCAAAGAAAGAAAGAAAGAAAGAAAGAAAGAAAGAAAGAAAGAAAGAAAAGAAAGAAAGAAAGAAAGAAAGAAGAAGGAAGCAAAGAAAGAAAGAAAGAAAGAAAGAAAGAAAGAAAGAAAGAAAAAGAAATGAACAAAGGAGACAGAAAAAACGGAACAAAAAAAAAAAAGAGAGAAAGAATTAATAAACGTACAAATAAAGAACATACACGATCAGTTTGGCATACATCCACTGGCTTCTTCTCCTGCCTCCATCCTTGGCACCAGGTAACTCTCCATGTTTGTGTTCTGATGGGCTGTCTGGTGGCTATCTGATATGGAAGACCAACAATGCTGGAGGCGCCACACCAGGAGCCTGACCAGGGTTGTGTGAAGGGCGGCTCCGTGGGAGAACCGCTGCTGAGGGGAACGATCGGAAACCACAGTGACATGGTGTGGCTCTCTGGTCACAGAAGACTTTGATGGGCAGGGATTGGAT